>JBBBDQ010028546.1:0-30000 GCA_037127315.1 Ascarosepion bandense
ATGAAGGTTACGTTGGGTTGTGAATTGTAGGAATTACCATTTGGTGTGTCTTTACTAGATCAAGGTTACGTTGGGTTTTGAATTGTAGGAATTACCATTTGGTGTGTCTTTACTAGATCAAGGTTGCGTTGGGTTGTGAATTGTAGGAATTGCCATTTGGTGTGTCTTTACTAGATCAAGGTTACGTTGGGTTGTGAATTGTAGGAATTACCATTTGGTGTGTCTTTACTAGGTCAAGGTTACGTTGGGTTGTGAATTGTAGGAATTACCATTTGGTGTGTCTTTACTAGGTCAAGGTTACGTTGGGTTGTGAATTGTAGGAATTACCATTTGGTGTGTCTTTACTAGATCAAGGTTACGTTGGGTTTTGAATTGTAGGAATTACCATTTGGTGTGTCTTTACTAAATCAAGGTTACGTTGGGTTGTGAATTGTAGGAATTACCATTTGGTGTGTCTTTACTAGATCAAGGTTACGTTGGGTTGTGAATTGTAGGAATTACCATTTGGTGTGTCTTTACTAGATCAAGGTTACGTTGGGTTGTGAATTGTAGGAATTACCATTTGGTGTGTCTTTACTAGATCAAGGTTACGTTGGGTTGTGAATTGTAGGAATTACCATTTGGTGTGTCTTTACTAGATCAAGGTTACGTTGGGTTTTGAATTGTAGGAATTACCATTTGGTGTGTCTTTACTAGATCAAGGTTACGTTGGGTTGTGAATTGTAGGAATTACCATTTGGTGTGTCTTTACTAGATCAAGGTTACGTTGGGTTGTGAATTGTAGGAATTACCATTTGGTGTGTCTTTACTAGATCAAGGTTACGTTGGGTTTTGAATTGTAGGAATTACCATTTGGTGTGTCTTTACTAGATCAAGGTTACGTTGGGTTGTGAATTGTAGGAATTACCATTTGGTGTGTCTTTACTAGATCAAGGTTACGTTGGGTTGTGAATTGTAGGAATTACCATTTGATGTGTCTTTACTAGATCAAGGTTACGTTGGGTTGTGAATTGTAGGAATTACCATTTGGTGTGTCTTTACTAGATCAAGGTTACGTTGGGTTGTGAATTGTAGGAATTACCATTTGGTGTGTCTTTACTAGATCAAGGTTACGTTGGGTTGTGAATTGTAGGAATTACCATTTGGTGTGTCTTTACTAGATCAAAGTTACGTTGGGTTGTGAATTGTAGGAATTACCATTTGGTGTGTCTTTACTAGATCAAGGTTACGTTGGGTTGTGAATTGTAGGAATTACCATTTGGTGTGTCTTTACTAGATCAAGGTTACGTTGGGTTGTGAATTGTAGGAATTACCATTTGGTGTGTCTTTACTATATCAAGGTTACGTTGGGTTGTGAATTGTAGGAATTACCATTTGGTGTGTCTTCGCAGGCTTAATGTTATGTTTGGCTGTGTTATATAGGAATTACCTTTTGGTATGTCATCGTTGGTTCAAGGTTTTGTTCGGTTGTCTTATGTAGGAATTAACATTTAGTGAGTCCTCACTGGCTCAAGGTTACGTTGTGTTATATTATGTAGAAATT
Source organism: Ascarosepion bandense (assembly GCA_037127315.1). Taxonomy (NCBI): domain Eukaryota; kingdom Metazoa; phylum Mollusca; class Cephalopoda; order Sepiida; family Sepiidae; genus Ascarosepion; species Ascarosepion bandense. The sequence continues at coordinate 1,544 of JBBBDQ010028546.1, forward strand.
AACAATTGGTGTGTCTCCGCTATTTTAAACTTACTTTGCGTAGTGTTATGTAGGATTGACAATTTGGTGTGTCTTAGCTAGCTAGGGTTTAGGGTTGTTATTGGCAACACTCAAATATCAAAGCTATTAATATATATAAGTGTCAATATAAAAAGCTTCAAGCAATTCTTAATACGATCACTGAAGTTAAGCAACATCAAGCCTGGTTAGTTCATAGATGGGTGGCCACTTGAGAATACCAGGTGCATTAACCTAGGATGTCCGGGTGGTGTACTGGAACTGTTAATCGAAGATCAGATTTAAAAGAGGTAGATATTAAAAATGGTATTTTTTAATGTTTGTGCAAGGGGTTCCATGAGACACGAAAACTATTTTATAAGTTTGACACAAGGACAAAAAGTTTGAGAAACGCTGATCTAAAGACTTAATTCTGTAGTAACGTAACATGTGCTAGTAAAATTTGTTTTCTAAAGAACTCGTAGATCCCAACTGAGAAGTGTGAGGTTACAGCTTTCAAAACAGCGTTGTTGCTTAGTTTTCTGAAAATTAGATCTTTCTCCTAGACTGGCTGCCAACCGGGAATGAAGACCCCAATCAGCCATACTATTTAAGCCCTTGCTGGTACAGGGAAATGATATCTTTCATAAAGATATTTACGCGAAATTGAAATATATATATATATATATATATATATATATATATATATATATATATATATATATATATTACTTGTGTTTAGAGGGTTTATTTGAAATATAATTAAGGTAAATAATTATTTTCCTCTGGGTAATTTGATTATTTACATAATTAGTTCTTTTGAAGTTCAAATTCTCTGACGTATTTTTACGGCATTTAAAATCTTTAACAACCAAGTATTTCATATAATCCACGCATCTACGTGAGCACATATCTTCACGTGTGCATGCTGCTTACATTTTTACTGCCTTTGAATTAAAAAAAAATTATAACGCTTATTTATTTTCTTTTAAAATGTTCTAACACTTTTCCTGCTACAAGGCAATATTTGGTTTTTAAACCGGAATATAGTTCCTGATGATGAACGATGACGTTCGTAAGTACTAGGACAACCTTTGGACAATTTTTATACAAATATAATTTGGAAATAAAAATTCTAATCAGAAAATATGACAAAATTCAAAAGAAAATATATAAGACTATGTTGTCTCTATCGTTTAACACAACTTGTTTAATATATATATATATATATATATATATATATATATATATATATATATATATATATATATATATATATATATATATATATAGACATTCAGTTACCTACTACAGTAGGTAACTGAATGACCTGTAAAACAATAAGTGGTTTAATTAATAAAAAAAAAATAATTAGTACTTGAACAAGACATTTACACTATAAACTGCAATAAAAGTCAAAATAAATATGTAGATGAGTCTTTTGAGAATATAAAAATGAACATGAAAAGAGCTTTTAGAGAACAACGCAACCAATGAATTGATCATTGTAAAAAATATGGCTTCGATTAAAGAATACTAGCAGTATAGCCCGGCTTTGCTCGGGTGTAATGAAAGTTTTAAAACTAATCCAAAGTCCTGGAGCTCAGACTCTTTGGACGTTGGCACGAAAAACTAAAAAGCAATAGTTGTTTCCAGTTAAAGAGAAACCGTAGACTAAAAGAAAAATGAATGGATGTGAGTCAAATTTTGATTTCCTGGTATCGATATCAAATCAGCTTTTTTCGTCGTAAACTGAATTTTGAAGGCTAAATAAGTCCTCTCAGTAAATGGTATCATCGCTGAGACTAAGAACTACAATTATACCTACTTAGAGCCAATTTCGAAGCAAAAACTAAAATAAAAAGGCTGAAAAAAATAGAGACATACAGGCAGATAAACGGACAGACACACAAAAATCTTGCCTTTTATATATATTATCGATTTTCTGCACTATTGTAAGAACTGCAACCTTGAAACTTCTGAATATCGTTTCTTATGTCTTTGTCTATGAGTGTATCAAATTTCATTAAAATCGCACCACTCCTTCTATAACCCGATTTTTTCGATTATCGATTTTCGATATTTATCGGGGGTACCTCGACACAAAACCTAGCTAAGAACACTCGCAGACGTTTATAGTACAACTGTGTAAATTTTCAAGAAAATCAGTTCAGCCGTTTTGGAGTCTATAGGTAACGGACACACACAAATACACACACACACACAAAGTTCCATTTATAAATAAGTTTAGATAGGTTTAGTTGAAAGAGAAAGTAATTTCTTCTTCTTCTTCTTCTTCTTCTTTTATGTACCATGTCCCTTTACGTAGGAGATCATGGCTCTCCACAATTGCCTGTCCTTTGTAGCTCTTAGTAAAATTTATTCTGCCAACTATTTACACAATATCATTATGTAGGTTAGGCGCTGTTTTTATCTGTTCCTGCTCAGCAGCTTCGACATATTTGGGAAAGACATAAGAGTAATCAAGAATCTCTACTGGCTTGCAGACCGCCTGCATACGGACAGGTAACGAATTCAGCACATATACAAAGATAGAAAGGGGCGTAAGACACGGATGTGTCTTTTCACCGGATCTATTCAACTTGTACAGCGAGACTATTCTGAGGACCCTACATGTTATGCCAGGATATGTCATCGGAGGCCATAATTTGAACAACATAAGGTACGCAGATGATACAGTGCTGATAGCAGACACGGAAAGGAAACAACAACACCCCCTACAGAAGGTAGCTGAAGAGTGTGACAAGAAAGGACTACATATAAACTGCCAGAAAACAGAATGCTTGGTCATCAACAAAAAGAGCAGCCCAAAATGCCAAATACAGGTGGGGGATACTAAAATAAAGCAAGTACAAAAATTTAAATACTGGGGAAGTGTTCTAACAGAAGACGGAAAGTGCGACACAGAGATCCGAAGGTGAATTGGCATGGCGAAGGACGCGTTCCAGAAGCCGAATAGAGTATTAAGAGACAGGAAGATTTTGCTAGAAACAAAGAAAAGAGTACTGGATTGCTATGTGATGTCAGTTTTCCAATATGGCAGTAAATTCTTGACAATCTCATCAAAGATGAAGGAAAAACTTGAAGCAGCTGAAATGTGATTCTACAGAAGGATGCTGAGGATATTATGGATCGAGTGTGTGAGCAATGATGAGGTTTTGGAAAGAATGGAAGCGAAAAGGAAATTAATACTGAGCATCAGGAAGAGACAGCTAAAAATCCTGGGACTTGCAATGAGGAAGGAGGGCTTGGAGAATCTGATACTAACAGGCCAAATAGAGGGTAAAAGAGACAGGGGGAAACAGCAGATAACATAATTAAAGGGCCTGAGCAGGTGGATGACAGAACGGGGGTTGCATAGTGTAACAGGAGAAAGATGCTAAGAGCCACCAGGGATAGGGAAACAGGGAAAAGCCATGATCACCTACATCATGAAAGGACAAGGTACACAGAATAAGATTGCCTTCAATCTGACATGTGAGTGTTAAATTTTTCAAGCCCTCTTTCTTTCTTCTGTGCCCTAGAAATTAAGCATAAATGTTTTTTGTTTTTTTGTGGCCATTTTCTATAAAAACTTTTTCGTTGCTCACATATTCTGTACATGATTTTCTCAGTATCCTCCTGTAGAACCACATTTCTGTTGCTTCAGGTATCTTCTTCATTTGTGATAATATTGTCCAGCATTCACTGCCATATAGGGGAATTAATATTACATAACTGTTCATGAATTTCTTTTTCTTTGTTTCAAATAAATTTTTCCTGTTTCTTAACTTTGCTTAACTTTTGGAAAAAATCTTCATCTTCGAACTTCGATGTTTTCTTTTCAATTCTCTGTTAAAACGCTTTTGGATTTGGTATTTCCAATAAGGCGAAAATGCATAGCAAGTGCGGTATTTTCTGAGACTTCCACGTTAAATGTCCGTCCAATTTCATATATCGCCCGGTTCACACTCCACCCACGTCTATTGAACAGGTGTAGAGGCTCATCCCTTGTTCCCTGTTTAGGATGTGGTTCCCGGCTTTCTCTTTTCCAATCTTTTCATTCTTACGTAGCCCCCTGCACATCAGTGGCATTACCGCCTTGCTTGGGGTGATATGATTAAAAAAAATATCACAAATCAACTGCTAAGTTTCCATAGCAAGTAGATTTTATAGAAAATCAGTCCCCTGCCTAACCGCTTCTCGGTTCAGCATTAAATATCTCACAGACTAGTTGCTAACCAAGGCTGAAGAGCATTGTTAGCCTAGTTACGATTCCTGCTGGAAGATAGATATTATATTTGATTTTCAGTTAAGATTTCTCTAAAACGATTAAGGTCAGTGTAAATTATAATGTACTGTTTATATATATAATAACGGTCATGTCACGTTGAATACACCGGTTCTCGCTCGATCACCGAAGTTGAGCCTGGTCAGTACTTAGGTGGGTGACCACTTGGGAATACCAGGTGCTGTTAGCGTTCACGGATGTGCGTTGTGCTGCGGTGGATGTCAGCTTGGAGGGGGAAATCGGTGAGCCGAGTTCCAATTCCAGTCGAGCACACTGCATTCACTTGCACACTAGTACCCTTGGGAAAGGTATTAATCCGTCCGTTCCCTCCAATTATGGGTTAAATAATTGAGGTCCGCTGTTCATGCGATCTGTGGCAGATTTCTGCACCGATTGTTTGTTATCAGCAGTTCCAAAAAGTGTGGATGATACTACACAATGCCTTCACCACTATAAACAAATCTCTGTGTGGATGTCTTACTAAGGTTAGACCCTCATACATCGAAATCGATGGGAGAGTCCATAATATATATATATATATGATACAAATCCTATCTATATAATCCATCAAAAACACAAAATAAATTACACACGCGCAAAATCAAATTCAAACGACTTTGGAAAAAGCCAACTAACAAAATTCAGAAGTCAATGTGAAAAATCATATTCTGAATCGTGATTGATTGACAAATCGAAAAATTCAAAATACGTCAGCGAAACGGATAAAATATGTGACGGGCGTGAGCGGTGGGTGGCAGAGCGGGGTTTGGATGGGGTAACAGGGTGCTAGGGCTATTAGGGATAAGGAGACGTGGAAGGCCATAACCGTTTACGTCCTGAAGGGACATGTCACATAAAAGAAGAAAGAATAAGACACAAGTCAACGAGGAGAGAACAGACGACAGGTGCAAAAATATCTTTCCTTTCCCAGAGAATTATTTTCTTCACTTATTCTTTAATTTTTCTTTTTTCTTTTCATTTCTTCTCGGGTTTATGTGTTTTTCTTCTTTGCTTCGTCTTTGACTTCCTTTTCTACTTTGACCTTTTCTTTTTTTTCTTTTTTTTTTCTTTTTTTTTTCCTTCTCTACTTCGTCTTTTTTTTTTTCATTCTCTGCTTCGTCTTTTATTTCCTTTTCTACTTTGACCTTTTCTTTTTTGTTGCGTTTTTTTCTTCATTTTCTACTGCTTCTTTTTCATTCTTTTCTGCTTCGCTTTTTTCTTCATTTTTTTCTTCGTTCTATTTTTTTTTATCCTTCTTTTCCTTTTCTCCTTCGTCTTTTTCTTTCTGGCACTGCTTCATGTTTCTTTCCCTTCCTTTTCTGCTTTGTCTATTAATTATTTTTTAATTGTTTTTCCTCTTTCTTTTTCACTTTTTCAGCTTCACCTTTTTCTTCTTTTTCTAAATCATTTTTCTTTTCTTTTTCTGTTTCGTCCTTTTCTTTCTTTTCTCTTTCACACTTTTTTTCCTTTCTTGCTTTGTCTGTTTTCTTTTTTTTTCTTTTTATTCTTTTTCAGCTTCATTGATTTTGTTTTGTTTTTTTGTTTTTACTTATTTCTTTTCTTTTCCTGTTTCATGCTTTTTTTCTTTTTCTTTTTCGTCCTATTTGTCTTCATTTTCCGTTTCACCTTTTTCTTACTTTTCTGTTTCATTCTTTACTTATTTCATTTTCTCTTTTTCAGCCTTTTTTTTTCCTTTCCCACGTCTTAACTTTTTCACTTTTCCAGTTTCGTCTTTTTGTTCATTGTCTGCCTCATATTTGCCTTCTTTCCTCTGTTTCGTCCTTTTCTTCTTTTTCTACTTTGCCTTTTTCTTCCTTTTCTGCTTCATATTTATCCTTTTCTTCTGCTTCGATTTTTTCAACTTCGTTTTTTTTCGTCTTATTTTTCGTCCTTTTCTTTGTCTGCTTCGTCTTTTTTGTCTCCTGTCCCATCTTTTTCTTCCTTTTCTTTATCGTCTTTTTCTTTCTTTTCTTTGTCGTCTTTTCTTCCTTTTCTTTGTCGTCTTTTCTTCCTTTTCTTTGTCGTCTTTTCTTCCTTTTCTTTATCGTCTTTATCTTCCTTTTCTTTGTTGTCTTTTCTTCCTTTTCTTTATCGTCTTTATCTTCCTTTTCTTTGTCGTCTTTTTCTTCCTTTTCTTTATCGTCTTTATCTTCCTTTTCTTTGTTGTCTTTTCTTCCTTTTCTTTGTCGTCTTTTCTTCCTTTTCTTTATCGTCTTTATCTTCCTTTTCTTTGTTGTCTTTTCTTCCTTTTCTTTGTTGTCTTTTCTTCCTCTTCTTTATCGTCTTTTTCTTCCTTTTCTTTGTCGTCTTTTTCTTCCTCTTCTTTATCGTCTTTTTCTTCCTCTTCTTTATCGTTTTTTCTTCCTCTTCTTTATCGTCTTTTCTTCCTTTTCTTTGTCGTCTGTTCTTCCTTTTCTTTATCGTCTTTATCTTCCTTTTCTTTGTTGTCTTTTTCTTCCTTTTCTTATTAGTCTTTTCTACTTTTCTGATTCGTCCTTTTTCTTTCATTTTCTCCTTTTCAGCATCGTCTTTTTCCTCTTTTTTCTGTTTGATCTTTTACTTCTTTTTTTTTTACTGTTTCATATTTTTCTTCTTTTTCTATTTCGTCTTTTTCATCCTTTTCTGATTCATCTTTTTCTTCCTTTTCTTTTTCGTATTTTCTTACTTTTCTTTTTTTTATTTTTCTTTTATTCAGCTTCATCTTTTTCTTCCTTTTCCGTTTTGTTATTTTTTCTTCGTTTCCTGCTTCGTATTTTCTTCTTTTTCTGCTTCGTTTTTTTTTTTCGTCTTTTCTTTCTTTCTTTTTTTCCTTCCTTTTCTTTTTCGTCTTTTCTTACTTTTCTTCTTCGTCTTTTTCTCCTTTCATTTTCTCTTTCACAGCTTCACCTTTTTCTTCCTTTTCTATTTTATATTTTCGTATTCTTTTCGTTCATTTTACTTCTTTTATCTACTTCGTCATTTTCTTTCTTTTCTGTTTCGGCTTTTTCTTTTTATTTCTTCTTCATCTTTTTCGGTTTTTTCTGCTTCGGCTTTTTTTTTTTTTTTTTTTTGCCTTTTCTGTCTCGTCCTTTTCTCTCTTTCTATTTCGCCTTTTTCTGCCTTTTCTGCTTCACCTTTTTCTTCCTTTTCTTTTTCGCCATTTTATTCTACGTTCTTTTTTCTTTCTTTTTCTTCTTCTCACCTTCGTCTGTTTATTCTTTTTCTGGTTTGTCTTTTTCTTCGTTTTCTAATTCGTATTTTTTTTCCTTTCCTGCTTCATCTTTTTCTTTCTTCTCTGTTTCATCACTTTCTACTTTTTCCTTCGTTCTTTTTTTTTCCCCCGTCATTTTCTTCATTTTCTCTTCGTCTTTTTTATCCGTTTCCGTTCCGTCATTTTCTACCCTTTTTTCTTCGTCCTTTTCTTCTTTTTCTACTTTTCTTTGTTTCTCTTTTTCCTCTTCGTCGTTTTGTATTTCAGATGTTTAATAATTGTTTCTGTTTCCTCTTTTTCTTCCTCCTCTTTTTCTGTCTTTTCTTGTTTATCTTTTACTTCTTATTCTTTGTCTTTTTTTTTATTTTTTTCTTTTATTTTTATCTTTTTCTTCTTTTTCAGCATGACCATTTTCTTTTCTTCCTTTTTCATAAGCTTCTTCATTTTTTCTTTCTTTCCTTTCATTTTCATCCATTTATTTTTGTTCTGCTTCGATTTTTCTTTCTTTATGCCCATTCTTTTTCTTCCTTATCTTTTTTCTCCTTTTCCTCTTTTTCTGCTTTGATTTTTTTTGTCAAATTATGCTCCATCTTTTTCTTCCTTTTCTCTTTCGTCTTTTTCTTTTTTCTACTTTTCTGCTTCATCTTGTTATTCTTTTTTTTGCTTTGACTTTTTCTTCCAAATTTTATTTCTTTTTTTTTTCTTTTTTCTTTTTTGCTTTATTTTTCGTTCTCTTTCTACTCTATCTTTTCTTCTTTTTCTGTTTTTGCGTTTTTCTTTTCCTGCTTCGTCTTTTTTCTTTATTTCCTTTTTTCATAATTTATTTTTCTTCTCCGTCATTTTCTTCCTTTCCTTTTCATCTTCTTTTTTTCTTTTTTGCCATTTTCATTCTTGAATTCATGAATTCTTGAATAACGTGATAAATGTTCATAAGTCGTAAAAATCAAAGCAAACTCTTTTCTTTTTTCCCCTTCACCTTTTCACGTTTTCTTGTCTATTTTATTCATTTTTTTTTTTAATCGTGTCACCCCAAGCAAGGCATTCCACTGCCACTATAGCGCAGGGGGTTACATAGAGCGATTGGGTATAGGAAATGTCAGAAGGAGGGTGATAGACGACTTAGGATGTACATAGGGAGAGAGTTGGAGAGAGTGGGTGTGAGTTAGTGTGTTAGGAGGTGTCTATTGACCTTACATTTAAACTCCTGGAGGTTGTAGCCGTCGGGGAAGCAAGCATGCTGTAGGGAATTCCACAGGCGGGAAGTGCGATGAAATAAGCTGTTGGAGTAGAAATTGCGGTTACATTTCATCGGTTTCACTGTAAAAGGGTGGAACCTAGTTGCCAGTCTAGTATCTCGTGCAAATTCACATCTGGTGGGCACCAGTGATTTAAGTCGTCAGAGCAGAAGCCATGAAAGTATTTATAGAAGAGGCACAGGGAAGCCACGTCACGCCGGTGAGAGAGATACTGCAGGTGGTCAGCCAAGTCGGTATCAATCACATTACAGATTCTTCGCTAAGGTTTTTTCCTTTTCATCTTGTTGTCTTCTTTTTATATTTCCTCTTCTTTTACTTCCTTTTCTTCTTCTTTTTCTTTTCGTGTCATTGTTTTTCTTTTTCTGCTTCTTTTTAGATCTTTCTTCTATTTCTTCTTTTCTTTCAGTGTTTTTTATTCCTTGTTTTTCATATTTTCTTTTATAATTTTTTTTTACTTTTTCCTTCTTTTTTATTTAGTTTTTTCTACGTTTTTATTCTTCTCTTTTTCTAATTCTTTTTCTACTTCTTTTTCTTCTAGTTCTTTTAACATTTTCTTTTCTTTTTTTTTTCTACTTTTCCTTCCTTTTTGTTATTCTTTTATTCCCCTGATTTTAGAAGTACATAGTGTTATATATCAATATACAACAAACACGGGTATATATAAAAATATATCAAGTGATATTTTTATTAATGAACGATGGACCGTGTAGCCTAGGGAACAGAGAGTGAGAGCGCGCTTCCAAGGGTTGACGGGGGGTCGTATCTGCTGCTCCTCTGGTCTGGTCTGGCTCTCTCGTCTGCCTCTGTCTCTCTGCCTGAAATCCGTGCGCCGAGGTCTTTTTTATAATCTCCAAACCGGTACTTCCGGATTTTGCCTCGCCCACGCACGCCCACGTAATTCTCAGAGACACCTGTTCTGTTTGCCTCTTGTAGCCATTTCCGCTACTGCCGGAAATAAGGTCAAACAAACATCCGTTCCTTTCAACGACCGGAAACGCCCCCGCTTGCTCAGCTTCCTCGGGTGGGGCGGGATTGTTATATTACAATAGTAGTAAAAATAATTGATTTCGCTATTCCCCATATTTTACAACTATTTGATAATATTAAAATTATTATTTTTTTCCTTAAACTCACATCGCGTATTGCAATAAAGCATTAATAATATTGCCAATATCAATTTCTCTCTCCGTTGTTTTAAACCAACCAAGGGAAAGTATCCCCGTGGGAGAAGAGAAAGTATCCCTGTGGGAGATGGTGTCACACTTTTAACATTTTCTTTTCTTTTTTCTACTTTTGCTTCCTTTTTGTTATTCTTTTATTTTTCCCCACTTATTCTTTTTCTTCTTCCAACTTATTAATTATTTTAGGATATTTTACTTTTCTTCTTTTTCTGCTTATATTTTTTCTTTTCTTCCCTTCTTTTTCGATTTTTCTTTCCTTTTTTCTCACTCACTTTTTCTACTTTTTCTTTTTCATTTTTCTCTTTTCTTTTGTCTCTGCTTATAATTCATTGTCTTTCTTTTTATTTTTTGTTATTTTTCTCTTTTCTTTTTCTTTTTCTACTTCTTCTTTTTCGTTTATTTCCACTCGTACTTTAACTTTTCTAGTTTTTCTTTTTTTTCCTTCTTATTCTTTGCTTCTTTTTCTTTCTTTTTCGTTTCTTTTTCTGTCTTTTTCTTCTTTTCTATTACCTTCTACTATCATTATCAAAATAAACTTATAGCCATATTTGGAAATCAAGTGACAGCAAATATTCAAAGTCTTTTGAAAAGTTTTATACTGTTTTCTTGAAACTTCACTAAAGGTTACTAGTGTTCACATAAAACTTCACTAAAGGTTACTAGTGTTCACATAAAAAAATTGTACAACTGTCAGTTACCAGTGCTCAACTGGTTATCAGTACAACTGTCATATACGTATTTGTTATTTTTTCTTTTCCTCCTTATTCCTTTTTTCTTTTTCTTACTAATTAATTTTTCTTTTAGTATCCTTTTTTCTTTTCCTTCTCTTCTTTTTCTACTTGTATTTTCTCTTTTCTTCTCTTCTTTTGCGAATGTTCTTCTCTTCCTTTGCCTTGACTCTTGTGATTTTTGTCGACGACGTGGCCTAACCACAAAAACACACTTGTGAAAACAAAAATATACGTCGGTGCCATACGTGGCTGAGTGATGGCTAAACACGCAATCTAGTCACGTGATTTAAATAAACGGATACATAATATCTAGGAGCCTTAGTTGTTGTTTTTTAATACAATTGTTCGCTAACTCAGTCAGTTAAGTGGCATACGTGATACACGCTTTGGGCGGTTATGTCTCGAAAGAAACAAGACTGACTGGGTAGAAGATTATTCCGCAGTAGGTTGCCATTATTTTCTGCAGTAGACTGGTTGCCAGCAAAGGCTATAGAACCCAATCTGTCCCATAACTGGGGGAAGAGACGGATTAATATCTTTCCCAAGAGTATTTGTGCGTAAATGAATTCATGGAATTCAACTGGAATTCGAACTCGGCACCCCGATTTGTCGTTCCGAGTTGATATCCACTGCACCACAACGCACACCGCTCCACTGCACAACAACGCACAAACTACAAGGTCAAATATGGGGTACTAAAATATGTTGTAATAAGAAGGTACAAGGTGGAGTAGGAAGCGAAAATTATGAGGATATGTAGGATATATAAAGGTTGATTCTAGATTTGAAGAGGTTATAGATGGACTTTTTGTGGGTTTTAAATTTAGCCTTGTTCGATTTAAAGTCCACGATGTGAAATGAGTGAGAATAAGAAGAATCAAGATGGCGCATGAAGATAAATCTAAACTTATTTATAAATGGAACTTTGTCTCTCTCTGTGTCTGTGTGTGTGTGTCCGTTGCCAATAGACTCCGAAACGGCTGAACCGATTTTCTTGAAAATTTACACAGTTGTACTATAAGCGTCTGCGAGTGTTCTTAGCTAGGTTTTGTATCGCGGTACTCCCGATAAATATCGAAAATCGAAAAAATCAGGTTATAGAAAGAGTGATCCGATTTTAATCAAATTTGATACACTCATAGACAAAGTCATAAGAAACGATATTCAGAAGTTTCAAGGTTACAGTTCTTACAATAGTGCAGAAAATCGATAATAATATATATATATATATATATATATAAGGCAAGATGTTTGTGTGTGTGTCTGTTTATCTGCCTGTAAGTCTATATTTTTATCAGCCCTTTTATTTTAGTTTTTGCTTCGGGTTTGGCTCTAAGTAGGTATAATTGTAGTTCTTAGTCTCAGCCATGATACCATTTACTCAGGGGACTTATTTAGCGTTTTTGCTGTTTCCGTCACAAACTGTTTTTTATGGAGCAGGGTTGTTAGCCCTTCGCCCAAACCCCAAACCTGAAGAAAGGTGGTTTTCTTAGACGTGACACACGGCCGAAAGTAGGGGGTACCCAGTGAGGATCGAATTCACTACTCAGTTAGCGAGACCAGCTTGCTAACCATTACACCACGCCGAGGTGCCTCTCTGGTTGGTTAATATATGTATATATTAACATATTTGAGTGCAGACACTCAAATATGTCATTTTGTTTTTAAGTAGTTGAGAAGATAACTTCCTGTTCATTACATGGTTACATTAATTGAAGAAGCATTATTCTCGAGTCAACGTCACAGTTTTGAGGAAGAAGCTGTCTGGGCAGAAAATCTTCCTTACAAATGGAAGGTGAATGTGATGTGGATGAGTCGACTCACTCTACGTGGCCTAAACACACACAAAAAATAAATAAATAAACAAATCGTGCAAACAAGAATGAAAGTAGTGATGCCATATTTTCAGAATCCGTCATAAAATATCCCGGATGTTGAGTCGGCAAATACAAAACACTTTAAATGTCTTCATTTATAACAACTTAAGTATAAAAGAAAAGGAAATTGAGCATAAAAAAGCTGGGATTAAAAGGTAGTTCGCACAACACCTCAAGTTGCTAGCAGGACTTGAATTATATGTAAAAGTGACCCACTTCTATCCTCCAAAAATATATAAATACGCATGATTTTGCCACTTTCTTCAGAGGGCCTCTAGCCGTCCCTCTAGACCCAAGTCCAGGCGACTTGCATTCGTTACTCTTTCACCCTCTTTCTCGTGCTGTGTTCTGCACATCACCACAACACGCAACGTTAAAAGCCTATTGCTATTTCCATGGCAAATGTTCAGATGATCGTTCCATTTTTCAGCTACACCAACTCAGACCTTTACAGTTCTGACAGGCCAAAAACACCTGTCATGTTCTAAATTTATTTTAGTTTTTGCCTCGGGTTTGGCTCTAAGTAGGTATAATTGTAGTTCTTAGTCTCAGCCATGATACCATTTACCCAGAGGACTTATTTAGCCTTCAACACTAAAAACACTTGTCATGTTCTAAATTAGCATTGTCAGATCAGTTCTTCCATATGGATGACACAAATGAAGGCAAACTCATTCAGCAATATCGAAACTATCAACTCTATTCAACCGCTTTCTCAGATAAATTGCTAAGAAATGACTTCGAACGAATAAAGGTTTTGTTTTTTTTTTAATTTTTATTTTAATCATTTCATCCCAAGCCAGGCGGTGTCGACACTGATGGGCAGGGGGCTACATAAGAGAGTTAAAATTTTAGGCAGGGGGTGAAAGAAAAAGGGCAAAAGAAGGGTGTGAACACAGGAGTGAAAACTGTTGCGAAAGTAGAGAGAAAGAAAAGAACAAGATACACGGGGTGATGTAGAAAGTACTGGAGTCAAGTGGATAAGAGATGGGTATTGGCATTGCATTTTTTAATTCCTGAGGGTTGTAGCCGCCAGGAAAGCAAGTATATGGAAGGGAGTTCCACAGGCGGGAAACGCGAGAAAAGAAGCTGGTGGAGTGGAATTGTCGCCTGCGTTTGGTTGATCTAATTGTAAATAGGTGGGACCTTGAAAATGACCGCTTGAAAATATCTGAAAGCTTCGATATGCAGGTTTTCTAATGGATAACGCCTCTGAATTGGAACTCGGTTCTACGGCTTCCTATTCCGGTCGTATTCGTTATATATCCTCATGCGCAGATATCCTTGGGAAAGGTATGTATCAACCCCTTCTCGCGACACTTATGTGTTAACTAGCAGGACTTGTATCAATCATATAATAATTCTGCTTGTTCCTTCCTTAGTTAGTTAGTTACTTAGTTCCTCCGCTCGTTACGCCACTGAAGAAAGATAACACGCTTACTGTTGTGGTGTAGTTTTCGCGCTGAAGATTATAATCGGGCAGTGTCGTTTGCTAATCGACTATACTTACCCAAAATGTTAAGAACTTGGTAATCGTCCACTGAAAGCTGACTCCTTAGTATTCGGCTAACTGCCGACTAATATCAAATGCCTAGTAGTTCTACTGAACTCCAATAAAAGTCTAAAGAACTCCTATGAACTTCCTGTTAACTCTTAATAATATAGGAGGGAGAGTCCATTATCTGAGGAATAGGTGTGTTTCCCCATATCACTTACTCTCTACACGAGCTTTTCCTTCCCCTCTATCTTTTTATAAACGCTACTCTCCTCAACCTTTCTCTCACCTTTGCCAAACGGAAGGGTAGTAAAGAGTGAGAGAGTAGGAGGAGAGAGCCTATAGCATTACCGTATCAGTAGTAACTTAAACTGGTGGTTGTAGCAGTAATTGTGTGTTTGTATATATGTGTGTGTGCTGTACAATATAGTAAAAATAGGTAGGTTTGTTGTCGTATCCCGCGACCTAATAACGAAATTTCTGGCCTCTACACCCTTGGCCATTACTCAGTTGGTCTTTTCCGTTTACAATGGGCACCGGAGACAATGATTTTTCATTAATAAAAAAAAGAAAGCATTTTCTCTTTCAAAATCTCTCACAAAATAGCGTACAGTATTTTGGCTATGGTCTGTGCATACGCCGCTTAATATAAGATAACAGTAAAAGTAGCTTCTATGGACATTACGTTTATAGATATTGTAATAAAATTACACTCTGTATTATCGTTATTTTATTATCCAATAGCATTATGTTTGAAGACATTAGTATCATTTGTTCAGCTAGTAATATAAGATTACAGTAAAGTAGCTTCTATGGACATTACTTTTATAGAAATTTTAGTAAAATTACACTCTGTGTTATCGTTATTTTATTATCCAATACGTTTATGTTTGAAGACGTTACTATCATTTGTAGTATGACAAAGTAAAATTTTTCCAGGAAATCAAAATTATTCTTCCGTGGAAATTCCACAGGTTCCGCTAGTAAAAATGATTATTACCCCCGAAAGATCTTTTTAATCTATAAATATTTTCTGGCTTTGGGATAACCGAAAAAAGGTTGATAAGACGTAAAAAATAAAACAAATCCAACCCTTTTCTTTATTCTTATTTCACTTTGACAGTTCTCATTTTTTTCTAATTTATTAAAAAAAATTTAGATAATGATGTAATAAATATGCATACACCTTGGTTCCCCCTCACAGTAATATGATTGGCTAGTGTCAGCCATAAATTCAGACGAAGGCGAGGACGCATAGAGGTTTACGTCCAGAGGTTTACGTCCAGAGGTCTACCACTAATGGTCTATTGGTATACGATTATTGACTACGCCTACGTCTCAGGATACTGCATAGGACGAGTACCGTCCATTACGTCTACATACTTGATTGTCCTACCCGGTTACATTTGACTAAACCGCTTAGTTACCTCGAATCAGATATATATCCCTTTCCGGGATCAGATAAAGAGATAGAAAAAAAAGACATAGTTTTATTCTAATAATTTCTTTTCTCGCACTACTCACCTATGGAACTCACTTCCAATTTCTTGCTTCCCTGCTATCTTCAATTTTCAAAGATTTAAATGCAACGCCCGGGGCGCTGATAAGTAACAGGCACTGAAATATTCTTGCCCCGGCTAAGAAACTGTTCCTTAAAATTATGACATTTCAGATAATTTCTCACCGACGTGACGTCGCTTCCCTCTGTCTTTTCTACAAATATTTTCGTGGCAACTGCCCTGACGAGCTTTTTTTTCCTGGTGCCGTGTTCATGTCAGTTCAATCGTGCTACTTGATTGGCATTTAGGTCCCACCCTTTTATCGTTGAATTATTTAAATGTACCCTCAACTTCTACTCAAACAATTTCTTTTCTCGCACTTCTCATTTCTGAAACTCGTTTCCGATTTCTTGCTTCCCTGTCACCTACAATCTTCAAAAATTTAAATGCAACAACAATCACCATTTGTATTTTTCTGAAATCTGTTTTGTAATTGTCCTCTCCTCACTTCTTCTCAGTAAAGTTTTCTATTTCTCTTTCACTCACTGAGTAATAGTAACATTATATTCTTGCTTGAAATGAATAGAATAAAGAAAAAATATAATCTGAAAAAGGTTGATAAGCCGTAAAAAATTCCAACTTATTTATAAATGGAACTTTGTCTGTGTGTGTGTGTCCGTTACCTATATACTCCAAAACGGTTGAACCGATTTTCTTGAAAATTTACACAGTTGTACTATAAGCGTCTGTGAGTGTTCTCAGCTAGGTTTTGTGTCGAGGTACTCTCGATAAATATCGAAAATCGATAATCAAAAAAATCAGGTTATAGAAGAAATGGTCCAATTTTAATCAAATTTGATACACTCATAGACAAAGACATAATAAACGATATTCAGAAGTTCCAAGGGTTGCAGTTCTTACAATAGTGCAGAAAATATATATATAAAAGGTAAGATGTTTGTGTGTGTGTCTGTTTATCTGTCTGCATGTCTGTATTTTTTCAGCCCTTTTATTTTAGTTTTTGCTTCGGGTTTGGCTCTAAGTAGGTACAATTGTAGTTCTTAGTTTCAGCCATGATACCATTTACTCAGATGACTTATTTAGCCTTCAAAATTCAGTTTACGATGAAAAATACTTTTTTGATATCTATACCAGGAAATCAAAATTTGACTTACATCCATTCATTTTTCTTTCAGTCTACGGTTTCGCTTTATTTGGAAACAACTATTGCTTTTTAGTCTTTCGTGCCAACGTCCAAAGTGTCTGAGATCCAGGACCATCGATTAGTTTTAAAGCTTTCATTACACCCGAGCAACGCCGGGCTATCCTGTAGTAATAAATATATAAAACCTGAACTTGTTTGTTTATAAACTTTTTCTCAGTCGTCTCATTCTCTTTCACTCCCTGTAACGTTCCAGTGGCATTATTTCTAGGATTGTTAGTATTCAAAATCATTTATGCGGTTTTTGGGGTGATGGCTTACTTTCCACTCAGCAGTCTCTTTCTTACAACGCAACGTTAAAAGCCTATTGCTATTTCCATGGCAAACGTTCAGATGATCGTTCCATTTTTCAGCTACACCAACTCAGACCTTTACAGTTCTGACAGGCCAAATTATGTCTTCAAAATTTCTTCCATATTCCATTTGTAAAAAGGATGTCTTTTCTACAAATATTTTTATAGCAATTGTTTTGTTCATCTCTTTTCCCTAATGGTTCAACTACATGAATTGAAGTGTGATGCTAGATTGGCAACTAGGTCTCAACATTTTACTGTTGAACTACTTAGATTCCTTCTAATCTTTTCTAATAACTTATTTTCTCATCTTGCCTCCCAGAGAGTTAAACACTACGCCTCCTTGGCCTTACACTCTCGGCGGACCTCAAATGGAATGACTATATCGAATCCATTGCCAAATCCGCCGCTATGAAAGTCGTTTCTCTGTGCAGGGCCTGGAAGTTTTTCCCGCCTGAATCTATCCTGCACATATATAAATCTACCATCCGCCCGTGTATCGAGTACTGCTGCCATATCTGGTCGGGTGCCCCAGCTACTCTCCTTGGGCTTCTTGACAAAATACAACGGAGAGTCTGTAACGTGATCGATACCGACTTGGCTGACCGCCTGCAGCCTCTCTCTCACCGGCGTGACGTGGCTTCCCTGTGCCTCTTCTATAAAAAGTTTCATGGCTTCTGCTCCGATGAACTGATGCCGCCTAGGTATGAATTTACACGAGATACTAGATTTGCAACTAGGTCCCACCCTTTTACAGTGAAACAGATAAGATGTAACCGTAATTTCTACTCCAACAGCTTCTTTTCTCGCGCTTCCCGCCTGAGGAATTCCCTTCCACCTGTCTGCTTACCCGACGGCTACAATCTCCAGGAGTTTAAATGTAAGGTTAATAGACACCTCCTATCACACTAACTTGCATCTATTCTCCCAACACTCTCACCATCTACACAACCCTCATTCTCGGTATCCTTACCCGTCTATCACCCTTCTTCTGATATTTCCTATATCTAACCATCCTTTCTCACCACTAACCATCCTTTCTCACCACACTATGTAGCCCCCTGCGCAATAGTGGCAGTGAAATGCCTGCTCGGAGTGAAACGATTATAAAAAAAAAAATGTCTCGCCTATGGAAATCGCCTTTCGATTACTTGCTTCCCTGATGCGTACAATCTTCAAAGATTTGAATGCAACGTCAGTCGCCATCTTGCATCTTTCGTAATCGTTCTCTCCACATTTCTTCTAGATAAAGATATTTTCTTTTCTCATTCACTCACTAAGTCCTAATAGCGTTATCGTCTTACTTGGAGTGAAATGATTAAAAAAATTAAAATATAACCTGAAAAAGGTTTATAAACCGTAAACAAAAACAATAAATATATAAAACAAGTACTGGTAGTCTGTTCAGTGGATATCGTCTAGGAAAGAAAAATAGAGGGCCGAGTTCGAATTCCAGTTGAATTCGCTGTATTCACTTAAGCGCAAATAACCTTGTGAAAGGTATTAACCCGTTTTTTCTCCCTTCAGCTGGATAAATAACCGAACAGATTGAGTTCTACAGCCTTGGTTGGCAACCAGTCTACCATAAAATATAATGGCAACCTCCTGCATGAAAATTTTCTGCACAGTCATTCATGTC
The DNA here is from genome assembly GCA_037127315.1 of Ascarosepion bandense. Lineage (NCBI taxonomy): Eukaryota > Metazoa > Mollusca > Cephalopoda > Sepiida > Sepiidae > Ascarosepion > Ascarosepion bandense. Next base: position 20,215 of record JBBBDQ010028546.1, read on the forward strand.
TCTTTCGAGACATGATCACCCTATCGTGTATCACGTATGGCATTTAGTCTACTACGTATGGGTACACATTAGCCTACTAGATACTTCAACTTCGAGAGATATTTTTTAACCATATATTTATTTTAAAAAATGTGCATCTTAGATCTTTTCCAAGACGATAAGCAGAATGTAAGTCAAAAAGTTGAATAACAAATTTAAATTTGTTGAAAAGTAAAACCTTTGGATATAGTGGCACGTTTTGTTTGTTTTTTATTTTGTTCCCCCACCATCACCACCTTTTTGGCAGAGTCATTTTGAAAAAATTGTAGAGAACGCTCTAGTTTAAAAAAAAAAAAAAGTTAACTTTGAAATTAGATACAGAGATAGAAAGAACGATACAAATAGAAAGTGCGAGGCAGGGACAGGCGGGTGCGTGTATCTGTGACTGGCTGTGAAGATAACGTTTTTAAAAAACAGGCCAAGGGACTTGCATATTTCTTACTTAGATGACTGAAGCTACACAGTCTTCATTTGGTCATATACAAGACGAAATTAAAATGAATAAAATTATAATTAGATAGGTATCAACATAGAAAGATGCAAACTAACTGACACAGATAGATAGATAGATAGATAGATAGATAGATAGATAGATAGATAGATAGATAGATAAAAAAACATATATATAGAGAGAGGGGGAGGGGCACAGAGATAGATAGATAGATAGATAGATAGATAGATAGATAGATAGATAGATAATAAAAAAACATGTATATAGATAGATAGATAGATAGATAGATAGATAGATAATAAAAAAACATGTAGATAGATAGATAGATAGATAGATAGATAGATAGATAGATAGATAGATAGATAGACTGAGATAAATAATAAAAATAGTGAGAGAGAGAGGGAGACAGTGAAGGACAGAATGTAGATAGATAGATAGATAGATAGATAGATAGATAGATAGATAGATAGATAGATAGATAGATAAAAAAACATATATATAGAGATAGGGGAGGGACACAGAGATAGATAGATAGATAGATAGATAGATAGATAGATAGATAGATAGATAGATAGATAGATAATAAAAAACATGTATATAGATAGATAGATAGATAGATAGATAGATAATAAAAAAACATGTAGATAGATAGATAGATAGATAGATAGATAGATAGATAGATAGATAAAAAAACATATATATAGAGATAGGGGAGGGACACAGAGATAGATAGATAGATAGATAGATAGATAGATAGATAGATAGATAGATAGATAGATAGATAGATAAAAAACATATTTATAGAGAGAGGGGAGGGACACAGAGATAGATAGATAGATAGATAGATAGATAGATAGATAGATAGATAGATAGATAGATAGATAGATAGACTCTACCCACTGTGGCTTTAAATCATATTACCATCATAATATCCTCTCTAGTTCCTGCTCATTCATTTCCACAAGCTTGTTAAATAAGTTCTTTTTCTTCTATGTACCCTGTCCCTTCAGGCCGTAAACGATCATGGTTCTTCACGTCTTCCTATCCCTGGTGGCTCTTAGTATGTTTTCTCCTGTTACTCCTGGCAACCCCCAGACATCATCCACCTGATCAGGCCCTGCAAATATGTTATCCGCTGCCTTCCTCTGTCTCTTTTTCCTTTTTATCTGGCCTGTCATTATCAGGTTCTCCAAAAACTCTCCTTCCTCATCCCAGGAACTTCGTTGTCTCTTCCTGATGCTCAGTATTAATTTCCTTTTTGTTTGCCATTCTTTCTAACACCTCATCGTTGCTTGCATGCTCAGTCCACGATATCCGCAGCATCCTACTGTAAAACCACATTTCCGCTGCCCACAGTTTTGTCCTCATTTTCGATGATATTGTCCAGCATTCACTGCCGTATTGAAGAACTGACATCACATAGCAATCCAGCACTCTTTTCTTTGTTTCTAATGAAATTTTCCTGTGTGTTAGTACTTTACTCAGCTTCTGGAACACGTCCTTTGCCATGCCAATTCGCCTTCGGATTTCTGTGTCGCACTTTCCATCTCCTGTTAGAACACTTCCTAGGTATTTAAATTTTGTACTTGCTTGGTATCCCCCACCTGTATTTGGCATTTTGGGTTGCACCTTTTTATAAAATGACCATGCATTCAGTTTTCTTAAAGTTTATTTTGTAGTCTTTTTCTCATTCTCCACCGCTGCCTTCTGTAGGAGGTCTTGTAGTTTCCTTTCCGTGTCTGCAATCAGCACTGTATCATCTGCATACCTTAAAAAGTTACTTGGTGTTTTCTGCTTGACACGCACTTTGTTTTCAATTTCCTGTGCATTTCAAACTCTCCAAGTCGTCTTTCCCTATTGGATTATTTTATTTTGTTTAATTAATTGTTTATTTTTATGAAGGGCTCTTTTGTTGGCCCCGAAAGCTTTCTGCACTTCTAAGGAGGATAGGAATAAACCATTAGTAATCTACTATCGTTGGGGTGCAGTGGATATCGGCTCGGAACGAGGAATCGGGGAGCCGAGTTCAAATTCAGTTGAATTCGTTGCATTCACTTACGCACAAATACGCCTGGGAAAGGTATTAATCCGTCTCTTCCTTTAGTTATGGGTTAAATAACAGGACAGATTTGGTTCTATAGCCTTGGCTGGCAACCAGTCTACCCCAGAAAGCAATGGCAACCTTCTGCGGGATAATCAGTCAGTCATCTCTGTTTCGAGACATGATCGTCCAACATGTTTCCCGTATGGCCTTTAGCGACTGACTCTTTACTCTTATTTTTATCTTATTTATTTATTTATTTATTTATTTTTGTGGGCCTCCATAACCATTCAATGAAAAAAACTAATTTTATTTTTTACTAATAGATAAGTTAGTTTAAGAATTGCATTATAGAAATGCGTGTTGTAGTGTAGTAGATATCGGCTAGGAACGTGAAATCTGGGAGCCGAGTTCGAATTCTATTGAATACGTTGCATTCGCTTACCCACAAATACTCTTGGGAAACGTATTAAATTGTCGTTTTTACCGCCAGCTACGGGTTAAATAGCACAGGTTGGGTTCTGTAGCCTTGGTTGGCAACAAGTGTCTACCGCAGAGAGTAATATAGCAACGTATTGAAAGTAATGGCAACCTGCCCAGTCAGTTATGTCTCTTTCAAGACATGATCACTTAAGCGTGTATCATGCATGTCACTTAACTGACTGTTTTATGAAATAGTAAATGCATCTGATTTATTTTGAAGCAGAAATACGATCTAAAGATTTAATTAAAATTAAAAATAAACTTTTTATTTTAACAATTAAATTACATGGAACATTTGAGTATACTGGTATATATATATATAGGGCCTCAGAGGAGATTATTTTGCCTCTGGTGCCGAAAGGGGTTAATACAACTAATCCTTTGTTTACATATAATCCTTATATAATTTATATATTAAATTAATTATATTATTAATTTTATTTAATATTTTATATTCTTTTAAGTACCGTGTCCTTTCATGGCGTAGGCGATGCTGGCCCTCCACATCCTTCTATCCCCTGTAGCTCGTAACACTTTTTCTATTTGTATCTCTCCCAAGCCCTGCCCTGCCATACACTTGCTCAAGCCCATCAAGTATATCTTGTGTTGCTTTCCTGTCTCTCTTTTCCCTCTATCCGTCTTGTGAGTATTAGACTCTCCAAACCCTCCTCCCTCACTACTTGTCCCAAAAACTCCAGTTGTCTCTTCCTGATGTTAAGTATGAAGTTCCTTTTCGTTTCATACTATCCAAAAATATTGTTGTTGCTCACATGTTCGCCCCATGGTATCCTCAGCATCCTTCTGTAGAACCACATTTCTGTTTCTACGCGTCTCTTATTCATCTTTATGAGATTGTCCAGCATTCACTTTTACCCGTAAGAGACAGTCCCCCCATAAGAGTCCAATACCCTTTCAGAAAGATAAAAATACAAATATTAAATATTCTAAGTTAATTAAATTGGAGTAGATAGACTGAACTATCGCCCGGTTCACACTCCACCCACGTCTATTGAACAGGTGTAGAGGCTCATCCCTTGTTTCCTGTTTAGGATGTGGTTTTCCGGCTTTCTCTTTTCCAATCTTTTCACTCTTACGTAGCCCCCTGCGCACCAGTGGCCTTACCGCCTTGCCCGGGGTGATATGGTTAAAAAAATTTATATTAATATTTTATTTTATTAATAAAATAATAAAATTAATATTACTATAATATTATTAATATACTAACTTAATTTATATAATAAATTATAATTTTTGTATGTTTTCCCTCTTTATATATAATATTTCTCTTAAATATCCGCCTCGGATCGCATTTAACTTTTACAATCAAAACATCCGGTAAAATAAAAGGACTGCTAAATTATATCTTTTCATTTCGTTTCTCAAAGTTTTTAAAGTTATTTTTGTGTTTTTTTTTTTGTTTTTGTTTTTTTGTTTGTTTTTTTTTTGTTTTTTTTTTTGTTTTTTGGTTATGTTTTTTTAATATGGCGTAGATTGCTGTAGAAATTTCAATTCTCTTTGTAACAACCCTTCCGAAGTGAAATTGGTTTATGGACAACTGTAGACAACCGTCGACAGCCAATTTGCTAATTTTTGTGTGAACCTCTAGTAATGTTACATGCGCCCTGGAGGTCCATATGCACCCATATTGAGAACTCCTAGCAAGAGTAAAAACAATGATATGTGTGTGTGTGTGTGTGTGTGTGTGTGTGTGTGTGTGTGTGTGTGTGTGTGTGTGTGTGTGTGTGTGATTTATTTTTTGTAGAACGATTTGTCTTTGGCCTCAAATATGCCTCAGTTTCCGATATCACTTCTTCCTTGGAATAATATTTTATTTTATTCTTCTTTTTTCGGTTCTTATCTTTTCTGCCTAATTTTTGTGTAAATTGTTCTTAATTATGAAATTTAGGTTTGGTATATTAGGGTTTTGGTTATATGTAGAATTCTAAGACCGGCCATTTTTTGTTTTTTTTTTATTGTTCTCTGTCATTCCTTGCTAACTGGACACATGGCTTGGGAGGTGATTCCCCCCCTCCATCCTGCTACTGTCTGTTACTGCTTGCTTAAGGTAACTTAATCTCTCCAGAACTCTCAGAACTGTATAGAAGAAACAGAATGAAGATAATTTTGAAATTTTCTTAACTTTTTTCTGTCAGCAAGCCTGCAACTTGGTGAGTTTAGCCAGTGTGATCTTATTTTTTATTATTTTTTGAATTATTTATTTACTTATTTTTACTTGTATTTTTATTTTATTTTATTCTTTTTCGGTTCTCTTTTCTACTAATTTTTTTGTGTAAATTGTTCTTAATTATGGAAATTTAGGTTTGGTATATTGAGGTTTTGATTTATATGTAGGAATTCTAAGACCGGCCATGTTTTTTTTTGTTTTTTTTTTTATTGTTCTCTGTCATTCCCTTGCTAACTGGACACATGGCTTGGAGGTGATTCCCCCACCTCCATCACACTACTGTCTGTTACTGCTTGTAAGGTAACTTAATCTCTCCAGAACTCTCCAGAACTGTATAGAAGAAACAGAATGAAGATAATTTTTAAAATTTTCTTAACTTTTTTCTGTCAGCAAGCCTGCAACTTGGTGAGTTTAGCCAGTGTGATCTTATTTTTTTATTATTTTTTGAATTATTTATTTACTTATTTTTACTTGTATTTTTTATTTTATTTATTCTTTTCGGTTCTTATCTTTTTCTGCCTAATTTTTGTGTAAATTGTTCTTAATTATGAAATTTAGGTTTGACTTATACTAAGTTAAAACTTCATTAGCTTCAGTCACATATTTATTTTTTTTAATTGGAGTAGATAGTACCTTCTATCACTTCAGGTCTCACACTCCACCCCTTCTTTTGGACAGGAGTAGAGTTGATCGCCTTGTTTCTAGTTTAGGAAGGGGTTCCCGAGTAGATAGATTAAACTAATTGGAGTAGATAGATTAAACTATCGCCCGAGTTCCACCTCACCACATCTATTGAACAGGTGAAGAGGCTCATCCCTTGTTTCCTGTTTAGGATGCGGTTTCCGGTTTCTCTTTTCCAATCTTTTCACTCTTTTCCTTTATTATTTTATTTTTTTCAATTGGAGTAGATAGACTAAACTATCGCCCGGTTCACCTCCACCCACATCTATTGAACAGGTGAAGAGGCTCATCCCTTGTTTCCTGTTTAGGATGCGGTTTCCAGTTTCTCTTTTCCAATCTTTTCACTCTTTTCCTTTATTATTTTATTTTTTTTTTTCAATTGGAGTAGATAGACTAAACTATCGCCCGGTTCACCCTCCACCCACATCTATTGAACAGGTGAAAGAGGCTCATCCCACTTGTTTACTGTTTAGGATGCAGTTTCCGGTTTTCTCTTTTCCAATCTTTTCACTCTTTTCCTTTATTATTTTTATTTTTTTTTCAATTGGAGTAGATAGACTAAACTATCGCCCGGTTCACACTCCACCCACATCTATTGAACAGGTGAAGAGGCTCATCCCTTGTTTCCTGTTTAGGATGCGGTTTCCGGTTTTCTCTTTTCCAATCTTTTCACTCTTTTCCTTTATTATTTTTATTTTTTTCAATTGGAGTAGATAGACTAAACTATCGCCCGGTTCACACTCCACCCACATCTATTGAACAGGTGAAGAGGCTCATCCTTGTTTCCTGTTTGGATGCGGTTTCCGGTTTTCTCTTTTCCAATCTTTTCACTCTTTTCCTTTATTATTTTTTTTTTTTTTTTCAATTGGAGTAGATAGACTAAACTATCGCCCGGTTCACACTCCACCCACATCTATTGAACAGGTGAAGAGGCTCATCCCTTGTTTCCTGTTTAGGATGCGGTTTTCGGCTTTCTCTTTTCCATTCTTTTTACCCTTACGTAGCCCCCTGCGCATCAGTGGCGTTACTGCCTTGCTCGGGGTGATATGATTAAAAAAAAAAAAAAAAAAATCCTTTTTTCCCCTGAAGGATTCTTTTGAGGTCTGCAAACAGCCAGTAGTCGCTGGGGGCCAGATCTGGAGAATAGGGAAGATGCAGAAGCAATCCAAAGTGCAATTTCATGTACTTTGCCATCGTTGCGGAATGAATGTGTGTGTGTGTGTGTGTGTGTGTGTGTGTGTGTGTGTGTGTGTGTGTGTGTGTGTGCCCGTTTACAAGACATAGATAGATAGATAGACATAGATACACAGATACATAGATACATAGATACATAGATATAGATACATAGACATAGATACATAGATAGACATATATAGAGAATGATTGAAATGTAACTCCCTGTTTTATGCACGATGAACTCTTCCGTCAAACTATAATTCTTACAAGACGGGAGAGTCCATCATACATAAATAGGTAGTTACTTTAAAATCATTCTGTAGATAAGAACATAAGTATCTTCTTACTTCAACCTTCCAAGAGAGATTGTCACGTCCGTTTCTACCCGGTATTCCCCCCTCGCCTACGGGGTGGATGTTTTCACTAAACAACCTCATGTCGAGACATTTTTTTTATAAAAAAAAGTTGTTTTTTTCCGACTCCAGTCTTCATAGAGGTTTTGTCGATAAGAAAAAACATGTGTCGTCTTGAGAACAGAAATTCAACGCCTGAACAAAAAAAAAAAAAAATAAATTAATAAAATTACAGCAAAAGAAAACGACTACTCCACGCTGAGCATCCTGGTATTTACCAAAGTTGACACAAGACAACATCTGGCGGGGTCCGGGAGTACCCAACCCAGAATCAAAGTAACACAACATTCTAACTACGAACAATAATTAATCACCACAAAATCGATTTTGGATTTTATCAAAACTAGCTGTCTTCTCTTTCTAATGTTGATAGAATCCAAAAGCGTGTACACTGACCTTGTAGGTGATGATTCATTCCCCCTACACACACTTTCCACGGATGTCACAACTCTATCGTTGTTTCCATGAAAAATGTTCGGACGAGCTACATACTTTAATTTCACCAGTTCTTCACAGCTAATACCGCCATACCCATAGCCGTATCTGACTACCGGGCACACCGAGGAGCACGGATCCCGCGCCGATCCGTGCAATCATAGTGAAAATCCGGGCAAGGAAAAATGTCTTCGTCGAAATCAAATAAACAATTCACGAAAGAAAGAAAGAAAGAGAAAAGAAAAGAAAGAAAGAAAAACGAAGAAAACATCCGAATGAACGCAGTAAAAAATCTGTTTATTTATTAATTTTTGGGAGAAAAGACTGGATTTATACTCAGAAAGTCCGAATCCGATTTCCGGCTTTAGTTCACGTTCTGTGCCTAATTTCCATTGGAATAGCCGAAAAATCCGCAAAAAATCATAGTTTCTGGAAACGGATGACGCGATGACGTCATCACATTGTCAACTAATAAATCCGGGTAATTTTCTCTGTGCCCGGTGTTTTGTTAGCATCAACTACGGCCCTGGCCATACTCCATATACTACTGACCATAATTATTAGGCAATCCCAGTGTTTAAAAACATGATGTATTTCATACTATTTTTTAGTATTTATTTTTCAAGTGAATAATTGTAAATGAAAACAGAATGGTTCTTTTGTTATTACTGCACAATAATATTGCACTGTATATGTACATCAAATGAATTTATAAATATTTAATAATTACCTATGTTGCAATTTCGTTAATGAAAGAATGAAGAAAATTTAGGGTGATTTTGACGAGTTAGTCTTTGTTTCCTTGCCTTGTAAAATTTTGCAAAGTAATAATAACAAAAAGAACCATTCTATTTTCATTTGGCAATGAATACTAAAAATAGTATGAAATAAATCATTTCTTTAAAAAAAAGACAGTCCTAATAATTATGGCCGGTAGGATACATCGTAGTAAACCACCCTCATTTCCTCTGTATTCGGTTAGTGAGAATTAAGTTTCCACTCGAATAGTTTCTTCCCACAAGTAGCTGTTTTGCAGAACTGACTCCCAAGAAGATGCTCTGATCACTATATTCTTAAACTGTTCAGATCTAGGTTTAAACATTAGCTTTCCCACATGTTCTCATAAGCTGCTTCTACCTCTTACTCTTAACGATCACGTACCAACCCCTTTCAGTAAACCTCTGTCTCAAGTGGCTCTTGTGTCTTATAAAAGAGAAACACTATTTTAAATTATTTCTGGAAATCTCTGCACTGTCCTCAAAATGACATATAATTTAATGTTCGGACGAAGAGTAAATGGCGTCATCGATGCTCATTTTTTTACAGACGGTGCCCAACTTATTTCTATGCAGTTGATAAAATAAAAAACAAACAACGCGCATGCTCGAAATTAAAATTATAAAATAGCGACGATATATTCATCATCGTATATGTATAACACGTCACTCAATAAGTCCCGGGCCTGACATAGATATCGCCACTCGCAAAAAATCCATATTATGTTTATAAAGTGCCCAACGAAATTTGGGCCCAAATGGATTATTAGTTTACAAATTACAGCTATTTGGTGAAGATACTGTTACCAATTTCAAAACAATGGAAAAATCTGACAGACAGAAATGATATGCTGGACGCTCAGGTCGCCCAAAATTGGCAGTTGTCCCGGAAAACACACAAAAAAAATATCCACAAACTTGATTTGCAGCCCGATCGTAAATTGAAGTTACGTGAGATAGCAGAGAAGTTGAACATATCAAAAGGCAGTGTATTCGCCATTTTGCATGAACATTTGTCAATGAGAAAGCTGTGTTCAAAGTGGGTGCCACGTCGATCAAAAACAACAACAACGCGTTGACGAAAATCAGGGCGTTGTTGCAATATT
>JBBBDQ010028546.1:40000-81764 GCA_037127315.1 Ascarosepion bandense
TGGTGGGATTTTCTTAAAAAATCTCGTGTAATCTCGGACCTCGTATGGATATTACATACGTCGTCCAGCACGTTCAGATTTTTTTATCATTTTCAGGAGTGGGTTATGCCATTTGTTTCATTGTGGTATTGGTGGGATTTTCTTAAAAAATCTCGTGTAATCTCGGACCTCGTATGGATATTACATACGTCGTCCAGCACGTTCAGATTTTTTTTATCATTTTCAGGAGTGGGTTATGCCATTTGTTTCATTGTGGTATTGGTGGGATTTTCTTAAAAAATCTCGTGTAATCTCGGACCTCGTATGGATATTACATACGTCGTCCAGCACGTTCAGAATTTTTTATCATTTTCAGGAGTGGGTTATGCCATTTGTTTCAGTGTAGTATTGGTGGGATTTTCTTAAAAAATCTCGTGTAATCTCGGGCCTCGTATGGATATTACATATGTCATACAACTTGTTCAGTTATTTTTTTTCCTTTTTTTAGGGAGTGGGCTATGCAATCTGTTTCCTTATCGTATTGGTGGGATTTTCTTAAATAATCTCGCGATATCTTGAAGCTCATATCGATATTAAATACGTCATCCAACTTGTTCAAATTTGTTTTTGTTTTTTTCAGGTGTGGGCTATGCAATCTGTTTCCTTTTCGTATTGGTGGGATTTTCTTAAATAATCTCGCGATATCTTGAAGCTCATATGGATATTAAATATGTCATCCAACTTGTTCAAATTTATTTTTGTTTTTTTTTGTTTTTTTCAGGTGTGGGCTATGCAATCTGTTTCATCCTGGTGTTGGTGGGATTTTACTACAACACCATCATCTCATGGGCTCTCTTTTATCTGTTCTCTTCTTTCAACACTCATCTTCCCTGGGCGAGTTGCGGAAATGAATGGAACACAAATAGCTGCATCGTTCTGGCACCAGACATGAACCATTCGCTCTATACCAACATGTCCAAGACATCGGCAGCTGAGTTCTTCGAGTAAGTAGTCAAAGAGTCGTCAAAAAGGTGTTCATAGTCAAAGAGATTTCTAAAACTATTACAAGCTTTAAAATGAGTCAAAGAGATCCCCATGACTAATACTGGTTTTAAAATTGGTGTTTATAGTCAAAGAGATTCCCATGACTAATACTAGCTTTAAAATGAGTGTTTATAGTCAAAGAGATTCTTATAAAAAGTACTGGTTTTAAAATTGGTGTTTATAGTCAAAGAGATTCCCATGACTAATACTGCTGTTAAATTACCAATTTATCATGTGATATTGCCAGATAATATTTATTAAACGCATTACTCAAAAAAACAAAAAATTACATTTTTTCAATCATGTCATCGCAAAAAGGCGATAATTCACTAAGACGCAATGGGTTACAAGGAGTGAAAGTGAAACAGAATGAGAAAACTGAGAATGGGGCTGACTGAAGGAGAGGACAAAAATGAAAAAAAGTTCAAAAGGATTGACGTTGCATTTAAATTTTTAAAGATTGCAGCGATGTGGGAAGCAAGTTTGTTTGGAGGTTTAACGACTTATCAATCCTTATGGAATCATTTAATGTCATAAGCAATGATTTTTGGGTAAAGTTATTTTTACAACATTTTTCTTTTCGAGTATCAAGATTCATTGGGATTTGTTTTTAAGAGCAGGGTCTCCAAGTCCTACCCTTGTTATTTAACCCATAACTTGAGGGAAGGGAGGGATTAATACCTTTCCCAAGGGTACCAGTGCTTAAGTGAATGCTTGTCAATGCTTCGGGCAGAGGGCGCTCTCTGCTTCCGAGCAGAGAGCACAAACCCAGTCGTGGTTCCGCCGAAGGGTAGAACCACGACTCGGTAAAAATAGACAGACATTTTTTTTGGCCCGGCTATATGGCCGGGAATACCCACTTCAAAATGACCATGTGTCACATTCGGCCTTGCGTGGGAAGGCTAGTAAATACAGTGCTTAAGTGAATGCTAGGTATTCAACTGGAATTCGAACTCGGCTCACCGATTTCTCTTTCCGAGCCGATATCCACTGCACCACAACGCACATCCGTCACTATACGCTTACAGCACCTGGTATTCCCAAGCGGTCACCCATCTAAGTACTGACCAGGCTCAACCTTGCTTAACTTCGGTGATCGAGCGAGAACAACGTTATAGGCTGTAAGCGAGGGAAGCAAGTGGGAAGTGTGAGAAAAAACACTGTTAGAGTAGAAATGATGGTTACATCTAGTTATTTCAACATTTAAAATGGTGGGACTTAATTGCCAATCTAGGGCATTTAAATTCATGTAATCGGGGCTCCAGAAAAAAAAAGCTTGTCAGAGTTACCATGAAAATATTTGTAGAAAAGGCAGAGGAAACCCACGTCAAACATATTATTTGGCTAAGAAATTCTTATTAATTTACAGTACGTTCCCGGTTTACGGCGTTCCCGACCTACAATGATTCGTCGTTGCGACAGCACCTCGCAAGAACATATTAATAAAATCTTACTCTGTCATTCCGACAACGCTACATAAAGATATGGAACTACTTGTGTTAGCTGAGCGGATGAATACGTCGTTACGCGGTAGTATACGGAGAAGGAAGACGCAGTTGTTTATAGTCGCGCCTCAAATGCCATATTTAATTGTGCTTCAATTGCTTTCGTTCTGGGGACAGTTCTTCAAAGAAAAGCCATCTTCTTTTTGTACCACTAAGCATCTTTTCAAATATATATGTGTGTGTGTGTATTTTTATTTAATCCGTTCTGAGCTTTCGGCTTACATCAGCCATTATCAAAGATGACAATTGTGTTGGGTGTAATGAGCGGACGAACGATAGTAATAATCGTCTAATTTGTTTGTATGGAAGATTGGCGAACACGTGCGTGCATGCTGGAAGCGAAAATCGCGCTACAGCTTGTGACGTCTCACATGACCACACGAGAGTGGGGGCGAGAAGTATTAAGTATGGAAGGCCATTGGGATAACCGATCGCTTCTGTTACGTATTATAGGCATTTTCCTCTTTAAACGATAATGCTATTAAGACGGTATGAAAAAAAAATTTACATAAAATAAATCGTCAAAACTTGTCTATATTATTTAACGAAACATGCATCAAGGAAAAAATGCTGCATAAATACACACAATACATATATATATATATATATATATATATATATATATATATATATATATATATGTGCTAAATATAAGAGACAATGAATGTCTATTATGTTTAGAAAATTACTTGCTGCCTCGATATATATATATTTATATATATATATATATATACGCTCTCACGCCCTGATTGAGCACTCTAAGAAGAATGGTAGGCTTTGAAAAACAGTAGCTGCTCTGGCATCTACGCATCGCTCATTCAGCAATGAATTAGAACACCCTCAGCTATTGGGCGTGTATAATGTTAATATACATGATAACAGTCTACCGAGCGCCCATAGCTCAGAGGTAAAATCGCCGACTGACGTCAATTCGGTCGGGTTTCAATCCTGGATAAAAAGCAATCGGCTGGCTAACCGTACTGATGCGCTGTAATACAGCGAAACATATCTGTCTGCGGATGACTATATATATATATATAACATCCACGTATACTGTCTTAAGGAAAAACTACTAAAAAGTTGTAAGTTTAAAATGTATTTTTTTGACAGTATTTTCCCGGTATATCGCCCGATGAGGTACTAAAGATAAGCACCGAAAAACGATAGCTCTTGTGCTGTAAAAAAATTTTTATTATAAACTTCAATATGCACCTATGAATTAGTGGGTAGCGACTTCGACTGACACCAAATCGGTTGAGTTTCGATCTCGGCCAGAAGCAGTTGGATGTGTCTAGTCACACTAATGAGTGTGTGTGTGTATTTTTATTTAATCCGTTCTGAGCTTTCGGCTTACATCAGCCACTATGAAAAAAAAGATGAAAAAAAGTTCAAAAGGATTTATGTTGCATATATATATATATATATATATATATATATATATATATGTATCGAGGCAGCAAGTAATTTTCTAAACATAATAGACATTCATTGTCTCTTATATTTAACAGCATATATATATATATATATATATATATATATATATATATATATATATATATATTGTGTGTATTTAGACAGCATTTTTCCTTGATGCAATATATATATATTTGATATTTCAGACCGGCTTCGGCCTTTCATCAGAAACAAATGATTTATTTATATATATTGGTAAAAAAATGTATTACAAAGTGAAAAGAGACGAAGAAGGGGTACTGAAAATTTCAAGTTTTATTTTCTTTTTTATATCCATCACAAAAACAGATTTAAATAATGATTTGATCACAACGTCATTCACATAAAATTTGCACCTTGGTTTTTACAAAATTCTATCATTAGGTGCAGAACTTCTCTTATCACAGTGAAGGATATTTAATAAAAACATTGATGGAAAGAAAGAGAAAAAGAATCTAAATGTAATCAGCTAGATGAAAGAAAAAATTAAATTTAAAATTCCCAGTAACCCTCGTTCATGAGTAGTCGAGCCAACATAACAAATTTAGTCCAATGAAATCCTTAAGGATGTAACATGTCACGCGAAAAGTTTTATATTCCTAAAATTAGGAATATAAGAACAACTTAAGCTGTGTTGGATTCAGCAATCGGCCAACACCTGCTGGATAGTCAAGTTTGTGCCTCCTCTTATGAGGACAATTGGTTTTCTGTCCTGCACAGTGCTCGATCGGCATACCATTTACGTGTTTTGGAGGCCATTTGCCTAAAAATCCAGCAGCCGAGCCTGTGCAGGCAAAGAGAAACAGTTCCTGCGCTCCTTGCAATTACTGGCGAGTTTGTGAGTGTAACATTTTTCTTTTTTATTTCACTCTTGTGGAATTTATATGTTTACACCCGCCTCACATTATAATATTTTTCAATAAATTTATTTTTAAACGAATTCCATCTTCTCCCAGTATTGCAAGTATTCCCCTTTTTTGGTCTTGTCCTCTTCTTCACCCCTTTATATTTTGCCAACGAAACCCTTGACAAGTGTTGGCTGAAAGGTTCCTCGGGTTTGGGAAAAACAAAATGACGTCTACTCTTTTTAAAGATATATATATATATATATATATATATGGACACTGATGCCAAAACCCAGTGGCGACAGTCTATGTCATGCTTCAGATAGCTTGAAGATCGCGTTTAAGCAAGAAATAGTGTCGCCGTTGGGTATTGACTTCAATATTCAATTTTATATTTATATACGCTATTGAGTAGTTCAACCCATAAATATAGAATACCATAGAATTATATATATATATATATATATATATATATTAGTAATCCACATACAAACCTGTTTCGCTCAATCACAGCTCATCAGACAGATTTGGTGTCAGTCGGAGTCGCTACCATAGGCGCATGGAATCAGCGAAGGGGAATTTTAACATGTTCTATATACGCTGTGTATACACACATTATTCAGCGAAAGAACTCAATTCATTTCTGAAGAGTAACGCATCTATTGCAGTAGTAGAAACTGTTTTAAAATTTTCTTCTCTAGAGAGCTCAAACGTAATGAGAGCATAATATATTAGTCATCCACATACAAGCCTGTTTCGCTGTATCACAGCTCATTAGTGTGACTAGACACATCCAATTGCCTCTGGCCGACATCAAAACTCGATCGATTTGGTGTCAGTCGAAGTCGCTACCCACTAATTCATAGGTGCATATTGAGGTTTATAATAAAATCATTTTTGTTGCACAAGAGCTATCGTTTTTCGGTGCTATTTTTAGTACCTCATCGGGCGATATACCGGGAAATACTACCGAAACAGCAGCTCTTATTTAACGAAAAAAAACTATTATAAACTCTAATAATAATTTTATTACTACAAATATTTCTCTACTACGTATTAAAAAGTAAATGCTACGAAGTGTGAAGGGTTATTCCATTAGATCTTACTACTATACTGCTATTCGGTGACTGTTATCGTCACATAGCAATGTTTTATGTCAACACAAGATAATTTCATCTTGATCGTTGGTATCTTTATGTTAACGACTGTGTAACCTCTCTGAAGAGAACTCATGTGAGCCGAAAGCTTAGAACCAATTTAATAAAAAATATCCAGATGTTGGATGATTTTTGATTTTATTTTCACCTGAAATTAAAGCCAAAATACGATGTTTAGAACGGCTCATGATTAAACATAATAGACATTCATTGTCTGTTATATTCAACACTATAATATATATATATATATATATATATATATATATATATCCAAGTACAGAGTACGTATGGATGGAATAATATTCCTTATCCAAAGAAATACTATTCTTAAAAAGTGCTCAATACAAAGTAGAGCTAATAATATTATGCGTGGGTATATTAATCTGTATATGTGTCTGTTTGCCAGTATATGTGAATTTACTCGTCTATTTTTTTATGTGTGGATGTTCGTAAGTTTATTTATGTGTGTGTTCTTTCTCTTCCTCGTTTAATATATGAATAACTTTCTAAATCTAATAAATTGTTAAACTTAAAATTTCACAACAATAATAAAGTAGATCTAATTAGTCAATTATTAAGCCTGATGTCAATTTAATCAAATATTAATACTAATTCCCCCACAAAATTATTTTTAAGTCTGCTTACATATTCTCCAAATTAGAAGTTGCTTTACTCTGATTGGTTCACACTGTCTATACAACAATGCCTCCCTAATCAGGGAGGCATTGTTGTATAGGACAGTGTGAACCAGGAACAGGGGTTTTGCTTATTTTTAACCTTTTAAAACCCTTCAATTTGAAATAAACCTCATCGCTTGAGAAGACACAAGAAGTTTCGAAACAAAATAGCTACTTTTGTAGTGATATTATAACATATCCATGTTATAATTTCTGAATATATATATATATATATATATATATATATATACCGTCCTGAATATTCGAAAATAATTATTAATTATTATTATTATTATTATTATTATTATTATTATTATATATATATATATATATATATATATATATATATATATATATATATATATATATACCGTCCTGAATATTCGAAAATAAAATAATTATTATTATTATTATTATTATTATTATTATTATTATTATTATATATATATATATATATATATATATATATATATATATATATATATATATATATATAATGGCTAATCATATTTTAGTAAATATTCTGTTCTTATTATTAAACAGTATATTTACTTATTTAAACCTACCGGCCTGAATATTTGATAATTTGTTTTAGAGGAGATGCAAATAACCGTCATTAGATTCTTAGACCGCTCGGCCACGTAAGACCTTCCGAACAAACAAAGTCCGAATACTGCTTTTGAACACACACTTCTCCCGATTCTTCAAATATTCATATCCGCTCTGTTTCGTATCCTAACGTAAATAACGACAACGTTTTAGGATTTTTTTTTATATCTGTTATATTTTTAATTTATTTGTTTAAACGTTATTTTTAATGGATGCACTATTCAGGGTTCATTGATCGGAATGTCTTACGTAGTCGAGTGGTCTCAGTCATATCAGACGGTTTTCCCTATGGTTGAGCTTCTCAAACTATCTGAAGTGGCGGACCGGTAGTTTTTTTGTTTTTTTTCAGTGTGCCAGGGACCGGCAAGCAAAGCAAGCCAGTCCAGCTGAGTAAGAGGGTGGGGGACTGTGAACCCCGAATTTTTTTTTTTTTTTGGGATATGTACTATTTCAGGGACATTTTGAGACTATCTGTAATAAACATGAGGACATGATATCTTGTTCATTCTAAGGGCAGTCATCATTGATGGAACAAGTCTTCCCAGTGTGCCATTGACCTGTACCATATTTGTGCTATATTAATTATGGCCACTGGTTTCGAGGGTATATATTTTTAAAAATCTATAAAAAATTAATATTAATACTCCGTAAGCAATTTGAATTTAATAAAAGACATTAATCTTCTAAAAAATAGACAAACAGTAAAACAAAATATTAATTTTAATTAATTTAAGACGTATTTAAAATATATGATATGTATAACTTTTCCAATCTTTTTACTCTTTTTTTTCTTTTCCAGTTGGAGTAGATAGACTAAACTACCGCCAGGTTCACACTCCACCCACGTCTATTGAACAGGTGAAGAGGCTTATCCCTTGTTCCCTGTTTAGGGTGTGGTTTCCGGCTTTTTTTCCAATCTTCTTACTCTCTTTTTTTTTCAATTAGAGTAGATAAATTAAACTATCGCTCGGTTCACACTCCACCCACGTCTATTGAACAGGTGAAGAGGCTCATCCCTTGTTCCCTGTTTAGGGTGTGGTTTCCGGCTTTTTTTCCAATCTTCTTACTCTTTTCTTTTTTTTTTCAATTAGAGTAGATAGACTTAACTATCGCCCGGTTCACACTCCACCCACATCTATTGAACAGGTGAAGAGGCTCATCCCTTGTTCCCTGTTTAGGGTGTGGTTTCCGGCTTTTATTTTCCAATCTTCTTACTCTTTTCTTTTTTTTATTTTCAATTAGAGTAAATAGACTAAACTATCGCCCGGTTCACACTCCACCCACATCTATTGAACAGGTGAAGAGGCTCATCCCTTGTTCCCTTTTCAGGATGTGGTTTCCGGCTTTCTCTTTTCCAATCTTCTTACTCTTACGTATCCCCCTGCGCATCAGTGGCGTTACCGCTTCGCTTGGGGTGATATGTTTTTTAAAAAAATGGATATATGAATGGAACAAAGTCTGATGCGTATTCAGTTCACTGTTTTGCTGTTCATTATATCGCATTCGTTAGTTTGGTAGCAATAACTTTTAACATGAGTGAGTAAATGAACAATGTAGCCATAATAATATGAAACTAAAATGAAATTGTAAAAGAAAAAAACGAAAACGAGTCAAATATCCTGGCAGTCTCTCGTGGCTTAGAGTATTATTATTATTTCTTTCTTTTCTGGAAAATCTCCGCGTACCGGCAGACGATGGCTCACGAACCGGCGACGGTACGCGTACCACACTTTGAGTAGCACTGCCGTAGAGGACGCAGGTTCGAATCCTGCCAAAGGACGCATTTTTTTTCTATTAAGATTTCTCGAGTATTTGTCTATATTCTGAGATGAGGTAGCATTTACAATATTTACACTGTTCGGACTGTTATCCTCATTTGTATTGCCATGTTTACGACGTTTCGGTCGTTGTACGATTCGGTCTTCTTCAGATGCTAAGAATTTTGAACCGAACTCTTTATTTAAATAACCTAGAGAGTTGAGTCAAAAGGAGATAAATATATGGAAGTGGCATCGCATATAGAATTTGAATGATATAACTTAGTAATCAAAATAAAGGGTTCGGTTCAAAATTTATAGCACTTGAAGAAGGCCGGAGCGTACAACGACTGAAACGTCGTAAACATGGCAATAAAAATGAGGACAACAGTCCAAACAGTGTAAATAATGTAAATGCTACCTCATCTCAGAATATAGACAAATACTCGAGAATTTTTTTTCTTTTTTTTTTTTTTTTTTTTAAACAACAGTGTAAATAATGATTTATCGAATATTCAGGACGGTAGATGTAAATATACTGTTAAATCATAAAAACAGAGCATCTGCCCAAATATGTGTATCCATGAAAAATATCGTATAAACAAATAAATTAAGGAGTAAGTTGAATTTAATCTATTTCTTAAAAACATATATATGAAGTTCTCGTTTAGCTATGACATCAGAGTAAGTATAAAATTCATCCCACATGTAGCGACAACAGCGACAAATATAATTTTCTTAACATTATACTGTTCTATGTTTTTGTTGTTTTCATTACATAATTTATCATAGGGCACCCAGTGGGGATCGAACTAACTACTCAATTGAAATGGTTCTAGGGAGACAAGCTTGCTAAGCATTACACCATTTTCTATGCTAAGTTAGATGTGGCACAAAGCCCAAAGTAATTGGCACCCAGTGAGGATCGAACTCACTTCTCAGTTAAAATATTCCAAACGAGACAAGCGTGTTAACCAGTACACCACGTCGGGGTGCTTAACAGTTTATCAAAATATGATTAAGATTTACTGTGGTTCTTCTGATCCGGGGGTTCTCTCGATGTGGTTTCGGTTACCCTCGGACATACACAGAAATAAATAATTTATAAGTTTTCTAAAATCAGTCTGTTAAGTGCCATATGTGATACACGCTCGGGTGATCATGTCTCGAAAGAGACTGGGCAAAAGGTTTTCCCGCAGTAGGTAGCCATTATTTTCCGCGGTAGATTGGATGGCAAAACAAGACTGTAAAATATATACCTCTACTCATTTTCGATATCTAAATCTTAAATTAAATTTTCAAAAATTAAAAGTTTTCTTGAAAAAACTTTTAGTTTTAATCGAAAGCTAAATGATTAAATGTATTATATTCAGTAAGCAAAATATTCTGGTGGAATTTAAACAGAAAATATACTGACTGGAATCTAAAATTTTTCAATTTCTTTTTAATCTTTCAATTTTTCGGCCATTTTTAAGCGATCGACACGTTTTGTAAATAAAAGTTAATTCTCGGTTTTAAAACTCTTGCAAAAATACATCTGTGACATACTATCTTTTGGAAAATTAGCAAATTTAATGTTAAATTAAACTGATTTACACGAGTATTACGTATCTATAGCATGAAATTTAGAATAAAACTATTTCTTAAACACAGAGTTCAACTTTCTGACTTTTGACGGTTGACGGTTGACGGTTGACAAATTTGACAGATGCGAGAAAAGATAAGTGTACGGCGATCACAAGTGACATAATTGTACAAATTTTTACTGTAAAGGGAAGAAACCCAGAAATATATGACCTTTTAATTTACACATAGAAACTACTGTACAAAAAAAACTCAAATACACGATAAACTTATTTTGAAAATAGGAAGACACGACGATTTGTATTAAACTTATAATTTTCGATTAGCAAATATAATCTTCGCTTAATAAGTTTTTAAACTAACCCCAACAAATATTCGAAGTATTTTAAAAATATTTCTGAAACTTATTAAATTATTATAATTTACAAAAAAAGTGAAAACAATTCTTTTAAAATTTCATTACTAATCGATTTTTTTTCTTCAGACTGTTATTAATTTCTATTATTTATTCATGAAATTAAAAGCTTATCAAATTAAATAATGTCATAGTTATATTGCATTTTTTATTTTATTATTAGAAGCAGATTTTTTAAAATAGAAGCAATTAAAAAAAATACATGATTTACATTCCCCTAATGAGTGCTACGTTTAACTAATAAAACCAATTTTCGCAACAAAATTTAATTTTTCAAAATTCCATGAATTTACGTTGAGGGGGTTTAACAAATATAAAAAAAATATTTTTACCAAGATTTAAAAAATTTAAAAAATAGTTTAATTTATTTGTGAATAAGTATTGAAAATTTCATTAAAATCCGACAGTTATTTGATTTTTCCAAGAATTACCAAATTAATGAAAATAAAGATAATTTTTTTTCAAAAAAGTAATAGATGATTTACATTCCCCAATGAGTCCTGCATTTAAGTAATAAAACCAATTCTCGCAACAAAATTTAGTTTCTTAAAATGTCATGAATTTATGTGGAGGGGAAGTGAGTAACAGATGTAAAACAAAAAGATTTTTACCTAGATTTTTTTTTAGATAATAATTTCAAAAATAATTTAATTCATTTGTGAATAAGTTCTGAAAATTTCATTAAAATCCATCAATCATTTGATTTTTGCAAGGATTTCCAAATTAATGTATTTGTAACTGAAGTTATGTAATATTACGTTTTCCATTTTAAACTCTCGTAATTAAAATCAAAACGAGATTTTTTTACCAAAATTTCGAATATTTTAGAAAGGATTAAAAAAAATTTTAACAATAATTTAAAAGGACTTTGATTTTTTCTCTTAATAAATATAAATATTTTGATGGGAAAAGTTCGTTTTTATTAAGTTTGGGGCATTTTTTATTTGTACTATACTGTTTTAGTCGTAATTTAGTGGGGGATCAGTTTATTACTTCGTAAGTATAGAAAATCGATCCCCCACTTTATGCCCAATAGAAGCCTTAATCATGTTTCCAACTATTATCTTCAGTCAGTCAGTTAAGTGCCATACGTGATACACGCTTTGGGCGATCATGTCTCGAAAGAGACATGACTGACTGAGCAGAAGATTATCCCGCAGTAGGTTGCCATTGCTTTCTGCGGTAGACTGATTGCCGACCAAGGCTATAGAACCCAATCTGTCCTGCTATTTGATTCATAGCTAGAGAGATGTATTATAATTAGTCGTAATTTAGCGGGGGATCAGTTTATTACTTCGTAAGTATAGAAAATCGATCCCCCACTTTATGCCCAATAGAAGCCTTAATCATGTTTCCAACTATTATCTTCAGTCAGTCAGTTAAGTGTCATACGTGATACATGCTTTGGGCGATCATGTCTCGAAAGAGACATGACTGACTGGGCAGAAGATTATCCCGCAGTAGGTTGCCATTGCTTTCTGCGGTAGTCTGGTTGCCGACCAAGGCTATAGAACCCAATCTGTCCTGCTATTTGATTCATAGCTAGAGAGATGTATTATAATTAGTCGTAATTTAGCGGGGGATCAGTTTATTACTTCGTAAGTATAGAAAATCGATCCCCCACTTTATGCCCAATAGAAGCCTTAATCATGTTTCCAACTATTATCTTCAGTCAGTCAGTTAAGTGTCATACGTGATACATGCTTTGGGCGATCATGTCTCGAAAGAGACATGACTGACTGGGCAGAAGATTATCCCGCAGTAGGTTGCCATTGCTTTCTGCGGTAGTCTGGTTGCCGACCAAGGCTATAGAACTCCCAATCTGTCCTGCTATCTGATTCATAGCTAGAGAGATGTATTATAATTAGTCGTAATTTAGCGGGGGATCAGTTTATTACTTCGTAAGTATAGAAAATCGATCCCCCACTTTATGCCCAATAGAACGCCTTAATCATGTTTCCAACTATTATCTTCAGTCAGTCAGTTAAGTGCCATACGTGATACACGCTTTGGGCGATCATGTCTCGAAAGAGACATGACTGACTGGGCAGAAGATTATCCCGCAGTAGGTTGCCATTGCTTTCTGCGGTAGTCTGGTTGCCGACCAAGGCTATAGAACCCAATCTGTCCTGCTATTTGATTCATAGCTAGAGAGATGTATTATAATTAGTCGTAATTTAGCGGGGGATCAGTTTATTACTTCGTAAGTATAGAAAATCGATCCCCCACTTTATGCCCAATAGAAGCCTTAATCATGTTTCCAACTATTATCTTCAGTCAGTCAGTTAAGTGCCATACGTGATACACGCTTTGGGCGATCATGTCTCGAAAGAGACATGACTGACTGGGCAGAAGATTATCCCGCAGTAGGTTGCCATTGCTTTCTGCGGTAGTCTGGTTGCCGACCAAGGCTATAGAACCCAATCTGTCCTGCTATTTGATTCATAGCTAGAGAGATGTATATATTATAATTAGTCGTAATTTAGCGGGGGATCAGTTTATTACTTCGTAAGTATAGAAAATCGATCCCCCACTTTATGCCCAATAGAAGCCTTAATCATGTTTCCAACTATTATCTTCAATCAGTCAGTTAAGTGCCATACGTGATACACGCTTGGGCGAACATGTCTCGAAAGAGACATGACTGACTAGGGCAGAAGATTATCCCTAAGTAGGTTGCCATTGCTTTCTGCGGTAGTCTGGTTGCCGACCAAGGCGGCATAGAACCCAATCTGTCCTGTTATTTGATTCATAGCTAGAGAGATGTATTATAATTAGTCGTAATTTAGCGGGGGATCAGTTTATTACTTCGTAAGTATAGAAAATCGATCCCCCACTTTATGCCCAATAGAAGCCTTAATCATGTTTCCAACTATTATCTTCAATCAGTCAGTTAAGTGCCATACGTGATACACGCTTGGGCGAACATGTCTCGAAAGAGACATGACTGACTGGGAAGAAGATTATCCCGCAGTAGGTTGCCATTGCTTTCTGCGGTAGTCTGGTTGCCGACCAAGCCTATAGAACCCAATCTGTCCTGTTATTTGATTCATAGCTAGAGAGATGTATTATAATTAGTCGTAATTTAGCGGGGGATCAGTTTATTACTTCGTAAGTATAGAAAATCGATCCCCCACTTTATGCCCAATAGAAGCCTTAATCATGTTTCCAACTATTATCTTCAATCAGTCAGTTAAGTGCCATACGTGATACACGCTTTGGGCGATCATGTCTCGAAAGAGACATGACTGACTGGGCAGAAGATTATCCAGCAGTAGGTTGTCATTGCTTTCTGCGGTAGTCTGGTTGCCGACCAAGGCTATAGAACCCAATCTGTCCTGTTATTTGATTCATAGCTAGAGAGATGTATTATAATTAGTCGTAATTTAGCGTGGGATCAGTTTATTACTTCGTAAGTATAGAAAATCGATCCCCCACTTTATGCCCAATAGAAGCCTTAATCATGTTTCCAACTATTATCTTCAATCAGTCAGTTAAGTGCCATACGTGATACACGCTTGGGCGAACATGTCTCGAAAGAGACATGACTGACTGGGCAGAAGATTATCCCGCAGTAGGTTGCCATTGCTTTCTGCGGTAGTCTGGTTGCCGACCAAGGCTATAGAACCCAATCTGTCCTGTTATTTGATTCATAGCTAGAGAGATGTATTATAATTAGTCGTAATTTAGCGTGGGATCAGTTTATTACTTCGTAAGTATAGAAAATCGATCCCCCCACTTTATGCCCAATAGAAGCCTTAATCATGTTTCCAACTATTATCTTCAATCAGTCAGTTAAATTTCATGCGTGATACACGCTTTGGGCGATCATGTCTCAGAAAGAGACATGACTGACTGGGCAGAAGATTATCCAGCAGTAGAGTTGTCATTGCTTTCTGCGGTAGTCTGGTTGCCGACCAAGGCTGTAGAACCCAATCTGTCCTGTTATTTGATTCATAGCTAGAGATGTATTATAATTAGTCGTAATTTAGCGGGGGATCAGTTTATTACTTCGTAAGTATAGAAAATCGATCCCCCACTTTATGCCCAATAGAAGCCTTAATCATGTTTCCAACTATTATCTTCAATCAGTCAGTTAAGTGCCATACGTGATACACGCTTTGGGCGATCATGTCTCGAAAGAGACATGACTGACTGGGCAGAAGATTATCAGCAGTAGGTTGTCATTGCTTTCTGCGGTAGTCTGGTTGCCGACCAAGGCTATAGAACCCAATCTGTCCTGTTATTTGATTCATAGCCAGAGATGTATTGTAATTAGTCGTAATTTAGCGGGGGATCAGTTTATTACTTCGTAAGTATAAGAAAATCGATCCCCCACTTTATCACCCCAATAGAAGCCTTAATCATGTTTCCAACTATTATCTTCAATCAGTCAGTTAAGTGCCATACGTGATACGCTTTGGGCGATCATGTCTCGAGAGACATGACTGACTGGGCAGAAGATTATCCAGCAGTAGGTTGTCATTGCTTTCTGCGGTAGTCTGGTTGCCGACCAAGCCTATAGAACCCAATCTGTCCTGTTATTTGATTCATAGCTAGAGATGTATTATAATTAGTCGTAATTTAGCGGGGGATCAGTTTATTACTTCGTAAGTATAGAAAATCGATCCCCCACTTTATGCCAATAGAAGCCTTAATCATGTTTCCAACTATTATCTTCAATCAGTCAGTTAAGTGCCATACGTGATACACGCTTGGGCGAACATGTCTCGAAAGAGACATGACTGACTAGACGAGAAGGTATCAGCAGTAGGTTGCCATTACTTTCTGCGGTAGTCTGGTTGCCGACCAAGCCTATAGAACCCAATCTGTCCTGTTATTTGATTCATAGCTAAGAGATGTATTATAATTAGTCGTAATTTAGCGGGGGATCAGTTTATTACTTCGTAAGTATAGAAAATCGATCCCCCACTTTATGCCCAATAGAAGCCTTAATCATGTTTCCAACTATTATCTTCAATCAGTCAGTTAAGTGCCATACGTGATACTTGCAGCGGGCGAACATGTCTCGAAAGAGACATGACGACTGGGCAGAAGATTATCCCGCAGTAGGTTGCCATTGCTTTCTGCGGTAGTCTGGATTGCCGACCAAGGCTATAGAACCCAATCTGTCCTGTTATTTGATTCATAGCTAGAGAGATTTATTATAATTAGTCGTAATTTAGCGGGGGATCAGTTTATTACTTCGTAAGTATAGAAAATCGATCCCCCACTTTATGCCCAATAGAAGCCTTAATCATGTTTCCAACTATTATCTTCAGTCAGTCAGTTAAGTGCCATACGTGATACACGCTTTGGGCGATCATGTCTCGAAAGAGACATGACTGACTGGGCAGAAGATTATCCCGCAGTAGGTTGCCATTGCTTTCTGCGGTAGACTGATTGCCGACCAAGGCTATAGAACCCAATCTGTCCTGCTATTTGATTCATAGCTAGAGAGATGTATTATAATTAGTCGTAATTTAGCGGGGGATCAGTTTATTACTTCGTAAGTATAGAAAATCGATCCCCCACTTTATGCCCAATAGAAGCCTTAATCATGTTTCCAACTATTATCTTCAGTCAGTCAGTTAAGTGCCATACGTGATACACGCTTTGGGCGATCATGTCTCGAAAGAGACATGACTGACTGGGCAGAAGATTATCCCGCAGTAGGTTGCCATTGCTTTCTGCGGTAGTCTGGTTGTCGACCAAGGCTATAGAACCCAATCTGTCCTGCTATTTGATTCATAGCTAGAGAGATGTATTATAATTAGTCGTAATTTAGCGGGGGATCAGTTTATTACTTCGTAAGTATAGAAAATCGATCCCCCACTTTATGCCCAATAGAAGCCTTAATCATGTTTCCAACTATTATCTTCAGTCAGTCAGTTAAGTGCCATACGTGATACACGCTTTGGGCGATCATGTCTCGAAAGAGACATGACTGACTGGGCAGAAGATTATCCCGCAGTAGGTTGCCATTGCTTTCTGCGGTAGTCTGGTTGCCGACCAAGGCTATAGAACCCAATCTGTCCTGTTATTTGATTCATAGCTAGAGAGATGTATTATAATTAGTCGTAATTTAGCGGGGGATCAGTTTATTACTTCGTAAGTATAGAAAATCGATCCCCCACTTTATGCCCAATAGAAGCCTTAATCATGTTTCCAACTATTATCTTCAATCAGTCAGTTAAGTGCCATACGTGATACACGCTTGGGCGAACATGTCTCGAAAGAGACATGACTGACTGGGCAGAAGATTATCCCGCAGTAGGTTGCCATTGCTTTCTGCGGTAGTCTGGTTGCCGACCAAGGCTATAGAACCCAATCTGTCCTGCTATTTGATTCATAGCTAGAGAGATGTATTATAATTAGTCGTAATTTAGCGGGGGATCAGTTTATTACTTCGTAAGTATAGAAAATCGATCCCCCACTTTATGCCCAATAGAAGCCTTAATCATGTTTCCAACTATTATCTTCAGTCAGTCAGTTAAGTGCCATACGTGATACACGCTTTGGGCGATCATGTCTCGAAAGAGACATGACTGACTGGGCAGAAGATTATCCCGCAGTAGGTTGCCATTGCTTTCTGCGGTAGACTGATTGCCGACCAAGGCTATAGAACCCAATCTGTCCTGCTATTTGATTCATAGCTAGAGAGATGTATTATAATTAGTCGTAATTTAGCGGGGGATCAGTTTATTACTTCGTAAGTATAGAAAATCGATCCCCCACTTTATGCCCAATAGAAGCCTTAATCATGTTTCCAACTATTATCTTCAGTCAGTCAGTTAAGTGCCATACGTGATACACGCTTGGGCGATCATTCCTCGAAAAAGACATGACTGACTAGGCAGAAGATTATCCTGCAGTAGGTTGCCATTGCTTTCTGCGGTAGACTGGTTGCCGACCAAGGCTATAGAACCCAATCTGTCCTGCTATTTAACCCATAACTGGAAGGAAGAGACGGATTAATACCTTTCCCCATTTGCGCCTAAGTGAATACAATCGATTCAGCTGGAATTCGAACTCGGATCCCCGGCTTCTCGTTCCGAGCCGATATCTACTGTACCACAACGCACATCCTTAGTTGAGGTACCTACAGTATATAATATACTATAATTGTTGTGGTTTATTACTCATATAATTTGTTAAGAACTAACGTTTTTATGTTAGTTTCTAAGATAATATTTAGGCATTTATACAGTAGATCTATTGTACTGGATATTTACCATTTTACTCCACTGCCATTCACCGTCTTTGAGGCAACCTCATGATTCCATCCTTCCAGCATTTTGCATCTTTCTAGAACTTGTCCATGGAGTTTTTAAATTTTTCCTGTTATTTAATGTTATTCAAATAAAGAGAAGTTTGACTGGATAAAAATAAGTGATTATCTGGATGCAAAATTCTGGGTAAGTATGTCTGGTGTATTCCGACCTATTTCTGTCGAATCTGCAAACAGACATGAAGTCTTACATTGTCTTAAAGGAAAATGAGATCATTTTGATTGGTCAATTCCGGACGCGTTTAAAAAAATACTGCTTTTAATCTACTTCGTTCTGAACAGTATTTGTTCAGCATTTTCTTTTCTTTGCGGAAGGTTCCCGTATTACACAATATTGAATCCATAGCAAAATCTACTGCTCAGAAGGTTGGGTCACTATGTCGATCCAGGATGTTTTTTCCACCTGAATCCATCCTGCATATATATAAGTCAACCATCCGTCCGTGCATGGAGTACTGCTGCCATTTATGGTCAGGTGCCCCTGCCGTTCTCCTCAGTGTTCTTGACAAGCTCCAAAGGAGAGTCTGTAATGTGATAGGTACTGATCTGGCGACTCGACTGCAGCCACTTCCACATCGTCGAAATGTGGCCTCCCTTTGTCTCTTCTATAAATACTTTCATGGCTTCTGCTCGGACGAGCTTAAGTCACTGATGCCTCCTCAACAGGTGTTTACTCGTGCAACCAGACTGGCATCTGGGTCCCACCCATTCACATTCAGGTTAGCCAAATGCAGACGACAATTCTACTCCTGCAGCTTCTTCTCTCGCACTTCCCGCCTGTGGAACTCGCTCCCGTATTCTTGCTTTCCTGACGGCTACAACCTCCAGAAATTTAAATGCAAAGTCAATACTCATCTACTAACCACTGGACTCTAGCTATCTCCCCACCCCCGTATAACCTTCCCTTTCTCTCCACCTATGTATGTCATTGCACCTGCTTTTTCAGCTTTCTATTGTTCCTTTCTAATTAGTTTGTACTCCTCACTCTTTTCTAATTAATCTTTTCCATTTATGTAAACACCTGCATATAAGTGGCGTTTCCGCCTTGCTCGGGGTGAAAAAAAAAAAAAACTTTCCAAGAGTTTTTAAAATGGTGTGTTTTTGTTGCCTTTATACAGAAAAACGTAGCTGAAAATGCTGTTCATTTAATTGTTTTTCGTTTAAATGCTGAGCCACTCACGAATAGTAACAATCCGATTATTTTCAAATACTTTAAGGCTCACTTAGGTGGTATATGGAGTATTTTTGCGATGTCCTGTGTCGTCTAACCTGGATTATTACTTTTAATCAGCGCTTCGATTGGATTCTTATCATCAATGACCGCAGGTCTGCCGAAACATTCTCTGACTCCCAGATCAAAATTTTCACTTCTGAACATAGCAAAATGCTTACGAACACTAAACTCAGCCATGGCACCATCTCCACAAACGGCACATATCTTCTTCGCTGTTTATATAGATTTTTCTTCTTCCTGGAAATAAACAAAAAAAGAATCAAATGGCAAAAATGAATATCGTTTAACTTTATTTATACTTTTGACGTAAAATCATTTAAAATTCCTAATCGCTCATGTATCATGTAAAATTAGCAGTTGAAATGTCACAATTTGTGTACATTCCATAAATTCCAGACACGTGAGAAACGAAACCAGGTATTCAAACGCCACCTATTGAAAAACACAAGGGAACTTTTACTCTAAACCATTTTTAAATGTAACGCTGATTACATGTTATTTTTCTCCCCAGGCGCTATGTGTTGGAAATTCATCGATCAAACGGATTAAGCGAACTTGGATCTATAAAAGGGTCAATCGTTGCCTGTCTTGTCGCCATCATGACTATTGTTTATTTTTCTTTATGGAAAGGAATTAAATCTTCAGGAAAGGTCAGTAAAAGAAAAAGCTTTTAGTTAATTTACTTTTAGTTTATTACTGCTTTTTAACTTTTCTTACCTGATTCCCACATTTTTTTTTTTACCATATTCAGCCTTTTTACCTAATAGCCTCTTTTGACTTAGACCAGCTTTTGCCTTATTTTCGCTTTTACCTTATTCCAGTATTTACCTTATTCCCATTTTTACCTGACCCCGTTTTTACCTTATTCCCTTTTTTAATATATTCCGTCCTATTCGCGCTTATACCGTATTCCATCTTTTGTCTTATGCCCTCCTTTGACAAACTCCCACTTTTACCTTATTCCCTCTTTTACCTTATTCCCTATTTTACCTTATTCCCGCATTATTTATATGCATTCCAAGTAAATGCATACATATACATACATATCAGCAAGTAAAGGAAATATCAATATGTCTACTAGTACAAAAGAACAGATGTACTCTTATATATACTGTTAAATATAAGAGAAAATGAATGTCTATTATGTTCAATCATGAGCCGTTCTAAACGTCGTATTTTGGCTTTAATTTCAGTCGAAAATAAAGACAAAAATTTTCCAAAATTCTTTATTTTCAACTGAAATTAAAGCCAAAATACGACGTTTAGAACGGCTCATGATTGAACATAATAGACATTCATTTTCTCTTATATTTAACAGTATTTGTTTAGAAAATTATTTGCTGCTTCGATACATGAAACTTATATATAGATATACATTCACTAATATTTAGACATTAATTTGCCTATATTTGATGGGTACCTTCATCCGTCTCGGACGCTCCAACAAACTCCCCCCAGGTACACAGTTGGGCACATGTAATCTTAATAACACTCGGCAAGCACCCAATCCAACACCGACCGCCAACCTATACAGCCATGAGGCATCTAATCCGCCATCTAATTGCGCCAAACAGACAGAGCCCAAACCAGTACAAACCATCCGGCCAAAGACCAACACGTTTTCCCATAGCAGCGACTATCTAACCAACACCTAATAACCATGATTCTCAAGGCCCAAGTCCCACACTGTTTTCTAACTATTTATAATTCCCCGAATCCGCGAAAACCGATGTCGGGTAGAACACTCCACAACAATACAACCCGCAGACCAATGTCGGGTCGAACGGCCAGCAAAAATCAGTATGATTATTCCCGCTTTTACCTTGTTCCCTCATTTACCTTATTCCCGCTTTTACCTTGTTCCCTCATTTACCTTATTCCGGTTTTTACCTCATTCCCGTTTTTACCTCATTCCCTATTTTACGTTATTGCCTATTAGGAAACGTATTAATTTCTTCTTCCTCCAAAATAGTAAAATAGCAGGACAGATTGTGTTTTATATCCTTGTTTGGAAACCAGTCTACCGCAGAAAGTAATGGCAACCTACTGCGGAAAATTAATTCCCTTTTTTACCTTATTCCCTATTTTGCCTTATTCCCTCTTTTACCTTATTCCCTATTTTGCCTTATTCCCTCTTTTACCTTATTCCCTATTTTGCCTTATTCCCTATTTTGCCTTATACATGATTTTGCTTTGTTCTGTTTATTTTACCCTGTTATTAATGTACCAATGTTATTAATCAGCGATTGCTGAACATCTAGGGAGATCTACTAATGAACGAGCACACAGTGACTTGATAGTTAATTAGGTTCATTCATGTGTGTCGAAACCACGTTACAATCAGCTAAACACAGGCTGCAAATGACAAAGCAAAATGCATCTCGAAAATTTGTAGCTCACTGCTAGGAAGGTTGGGTCTCTGTGTCGGGTCAGGAAGTTGTTTTCCTCCTGAATTCATCTTGCATATAAATCAACCATCCGTCTGTGCATGGAACACAGCTGTCATATACGGAGCGGGGCTTAGAACAGATAGCAAGAAAAGAAAAATGATTGAGAGACAGAGCCAAGTGGAAATCCATGATCGCCTACGTTCTGAAGGGACATGAAGAAGAAGATGACCCAGCTATCACAGAAGACACTATTACCAATGTCACAGTTCTACATAATCTAAAAAGTTCCGCTAACGATGTTGGACTCCAAGTGGAATCATTACATTGGGTCAATAGCTAAATCCACTGCTAGGAAGGTTGGGTCACTGTGTCAGGCCAGGATGTATTTTTTACCTCCTGAATTCATCTTGCATATATGCAAATCAACCATCCGTCTGTGCATGGAATGCTGCTGTCATATATGGTCCGGCGCCCCTGCTGTTTATCTCAGTGTCCTTGACAGGCTCCAAAGGAGAATCTCTAATGTGATAGGTACCGACTTGGCTGCTCGACTCCAGCCACTTTCTCCCCGACGTGATGTGGCTTCCCTCTGTCTGTTCTATAAATATTCT
Source organism: Ascarosepion bandense (assembly GCA_037127315.1). Classification (NCBI taxonomy): domain Eukaryota; kingdom Metazoa; phylum Mollusca; class Cephalopoda; order Sepiida; family Sepiidae; genus Ascarosepion; species Ascarosepion bandense. Next base: position 62,551 of record JBBBDQ010028546.1, read on the forward strand.
CATAGCTTCTGCTCCAACGAACTAAAGTCACTGGTGCCCCTGCAAAAGGTGTTTACTCGTGCAACCAGACTGGCAACTGTGTCCCACCCATTCACAGTTAGATCAACCAAATGCAGACGACAATTCTACTCCATCAGCTTCTTTTCTCGCACTTCCCACCTGTGGAACTCGCTTCCATATTCTTGCTTTATTGACGGCTACAACCTCCAAGAATATAAATGCAATGTCAATACCTATCTCTTAACCACTTGACTGCAGTTCTTTCTACATCACCCTGTATATTTTTTCCTTTCTCTCTACCTTTGCAACTGTCATCACACCTGTATTCCCAACCTTAACTATTTCGTCTTTCTGTTTACTCCCCCCTATCTAATCTTTTTACTGTTATGTAGCCCCTGCACATCAGTGGCGTTACCACCTTGCTAGGGGTGAAACGATTAAAAACAAATACTGGCGGCAATGTGTAAAAATAGCATTTTGTAAGCAAGACTTGCTCTTTCCAGCAATGTTATTGTGCTCTCTGTATATTTTGTATTTTCAGAGTGCATTATGAGATATCTGCAATGTGTCTTGCTATATAGTAGGCCGTCATGGCTGTCATGAAGACGCTTGTTCGTCGCTGTGGAAAATGTATGGCCAATGACAGTGTGTTTTATAGAAAAATAGTTTTTATGATTTAAAACTATGTCTATTCAATGGTATTAATTTATCCCCTTCATATGTTGTAGTTTCCACAGAAATAAATAGGAATAATTACTTTTGGAGCGTCTCCTGTTATATATGTCACTCAAAAGGGTGTTTGGCGATTACTGCCATCGTTTCACGATAGCCCGAGTCGAATGCATCGCAACGTACTCTTCTCTTCTACTCCAGTATCTTATTTTCTCGCACTTCCCTATCTTCAGCTTGATATACAAAATTTCACTTTATCTATCTATTACTATAAATCAAATCAGCAAACTTTACATCAAGAAAAAGTTCTTTGTTTTTTTGTTTTGTTTTGTTTTTTGTTTTTTTGTTTTTTTGTTTTTTGTTTTTTTAGTATTAAATGGTACACTGTATATGGTATGTATTCGCTACTTTTATTGTTTCACGGAGAAAAATATTTTGCCGGCAAATTGTAATAATTTATAGGCAGGGAAAAGTTAGTGAGAAATACTTCCCAATCTTAAAATTTTAACACCCGTTTGTTTAGTACCAAGTAAAAATTATCGCTAAAATATAGGGGTGGGGGGGAGAAACTCTTTCTTTTTTTTTTCTTTTTTTTTTTTTTCATCAGGACATCTATTTAATTGCTGATTCGCTAATTCAGGGGTCAATGAAAAGTAACTCGCTGCGTCTTTTTCTTCTGATTGTCAACTAATCCTATTAAATTTATTTAATTTCAGAAATATGATATATTTACAAAAAACCTGTGTGGCTGTTTATTCCTGACATCTTTTCTTTTTCTTTTTTTCTTTCCCTGCTTCTTAATATTATTCGCCTCTATTTTATGTACAGTCTTACAAATCTATGATTTTGATTCAGTATTAAAATTGTGGTTTTGAATGTTTTCAACAAATAACGATAGATTTAAAGAACGAAGTCACATTTCCGCAAAGCTAACCTATTTGGGAGACGACACGTCTATCTAAAGCCGGAACTTGGAAATTACCAGAAGAAGGGTTGAAAGAGCTGATCGCCGGTTGTGTCCTGCAAAGCGCATTCTGCGTTCGCTTACGATTGTAGAAATTTTAGGGATAGGTCCATAAAGTTGTGATTTAGTCGGGTGTTGTATCCAATAGATGTTAACCTTGGAACACTAACCATCAATTAAAGTTACTAATTACTAACTATCAAAAAAATATTAAATATTGGGAAAGGTATTAATCCGTCTCTTCCTTCCAGTTATGGACACATTGGGTTCTATAGCCTTGGTCGGCAACCAGTCTACCGCAGAAAGCAATGGAAACCTACTGCGGGATAATATTCTGCCCAGTCAGTCATGTTTCTTTCGAGACATGATCGCCCAGGCGTGTATCACGTATGGCAATTGACTGACTGACATGCAAGCACTTCGAAATTTGTACATCTTATTGAGGTAAAGAAATCAGGTACAGAAAATTGTAATTAAATTTTAATTAAACTGGCGTCATTTGCGTTGGGTAGTATATACCTGGGTGTACATTATTAGGAACTGAAAAACATCTTATTTAGGTAAGAAATTCTGGTACTGACAACTGTAATTAAATTGTAATTAAAATAACATCATTTGCGCTGGGTACTATATACCTGGATGTGCATTGTGTTTCAGTGGATATCGACTCGGAATGACAAATCGGGGAACCGAGTTCGAAATCCAGTTGAATTCCTTGCATTCACTTACGCGAAATACTCTTGGGAAATGTATAATCCGTTTCTTCCCTCCAGTTATGGATTAAATAACAATAATAAATAGATTGGGTTCTATAGCCTTGGCTGGCCACCAGTCTACCACAGAATGTAATGGCATCTTACTGGGGGATAATCTTCTGCCTAGTCAGTCATGTCTCCTTCGAGACATGATCGCTCAAGCGTGTGTCACGCATGGCACTTGACTGACTATATACCCATGGTTAGTGTTCTCGGGTTAAGTATAGCTCTCACCATAAAGCTTAGACTTTAGGTCACCACCTTTATAGTGGCTCAATGAAACTCCGATTAAGGGTATCAGGTAGATCTGATTTCCAGATTACATCCATTATATTCAAGGCGGCCTTAGACTTTAGCTATGAGAATTTTCACGTCCTTTTCAGTTGAACTTATTTCGCTTTGACAAGATTTTATTGATGACTTCAGACAGTTTGTATTGATTCTCGATGATTAAAGCCTGAATTCAGTTTTAGAAGCATCGACTTTTTTTTATAACCGTTTCACACCAAGCAAGGCGGTACCGCCACTGATGCACAGGAGGCTACATATAAGTAAAAGTTTAGACAGGAGAAGAGTGAAGAGAAGGACGGACCAATTACGTGGGTGTCAGAGAAAGTGCAAAAAAGGATGGAAACACAGGTGTTAAAACAGTTGCGAAGGTAGAGAGAAAGGAGAAAAACAAGATACACAGGGTGATGCAGAAAGTACTGGAGTCAAGTGGATAAGAGATGGGAATTGACATTGTATATAAATTCCTAGAGGTTTTAGCCGTCAGGAAAGCAAGTATATGGAAGGAAGTTCCACAGGCGGAAAGTGAGAGAAGAGAAGCTACTGGTACAGAATTGACGGCTGCATTTGGTTGATCTAACTGTAAATGGGTGGGACCTTGTTGCCAGTCTGGTTGCACGAGTAAATTCTTGTGGCGGGGGCACCAGTGACTTAAGTTCGTCGGAGCAGAAGCCATGAAAATATTTATAGAACAGAGAGAAACCACATCCCACCGGTGAGAAAGGGGCTGGAGTCTAGCTACCAAGTCGGGACCTATCCCGTTACAGATTCTCCTTTGACCTGTTGAGAACAGTGATATGAACAGCAGGGGCGTCTGACCATATATGACAGCAGTATTCCATGCACGGACGGATGGTTGATTTGCATATATGCAAGATGGATTCAGGCGTAAAAAATCTTCCTGGCCCGACACAGTGACCCAACCTTCCTAGCAGTGGATTTAACTATTGACTCAATGTAATGATTCCACTTGGAGTCCAACATCGTTAGCGGAACTTTTTAGATTATGTAGAACTGTGACATTGGTAATAGTGTCTGCTGTGATAGCTGGGTCATCTTCTTCTTCATGTGCCATGTCCCTTCAGAACATAGGCGATCATGGATTTCCACTTGGCTCTGTCTCTCAATCATTTTTCTTTTCTTGCTATCTGTTCTAAGCCCCGCTCCGGCAACCATTTGCTCAGACTTAACAAGTACGTCTCGCGCTTATTTTCCGTCTCTCTTTCCATTTATCCAACCTGTGAATGTCAAGTTCTCCAGGCCCCACTTCCTCATTACGTGTCCCATGAACCTTAATTTTCTCTTCCTGATATTTAGTATCAGTTTTCTTCTCGTTTGCATCCTTTCCAACACCTCATCGTTGCTGACGTGCTCTGTCCATAGTATCCTCAGTATCTTTCTGTAAAACCACATTTCTGCTGCCTCAAGCCTCTCCTTCATCTTTGATGAGATCGTCCAGCATTAACTTCCATACAGAAGGACAGATATTACATAGCAATCCAACAGTCTTTCCTTAGTTTCTAATGAGATTTTCCTATCTTTCAGTACTCTGCTTAGCTTCTGAAATGCGTCTTTAGTTAATACTAGCAGTATAGCTCGGCGTTGCTCGGGTGTAATGAAAGCTTTAAAACTAATCCATGGTCCTGGAGCTCAGACTCTTTGGACGTTGGCACGAAAGACTAAAAAGCAATAGTTGTTTCCAGTTAAAGAGAAACCGTAGACTAAAAGAAAAATGAATGGATGTGAGTCAAATTTTGATTTCCTGGTATCGATATCAAATCAGCTTTTTTCGTCGTAAACTGAATTTTGAAGGCTAAATAATTCCTCTCAGTAAATTATACCTACTTAGAGCCAAACTCGAAGCAAAAACTAAAATAAAAGGGCTGAAAAAAAAAATAGAGACATACAGGCAGATAAACAGACACACACACAAAAATCTTGCCTTTTATATATATTATCGATTTCCTGCACTATTGTAAGAACTGCAACCTTGAAACTTCTGAATATCGTTTCTTATGTCTTTGTCTATGAGTGTATCAAATTTGATTAAAATCGGACCACTCCTTCTATAACCCGATTTTTTCGATTATCGATTTTCGATATTTATCGGGGGTACCTCGACACAAAACCTAGCTAAGAACACTCGCAGACGTTTATAGTACAACTGTGTAAATTTTCAAGAAAATCGGTTCAGCCGTTTCAGAGTCTATAAGTAACGGACACTCACACACACACTGACACACACACAGACACACACGCAGACAAAGTTCCATTTATAAATAAGTTTAGATGTATTCAACAAGTGACAATAAATTTAAACAATAAAGAATGTTGCTCGCTGGAACATTCCCACAAAAAAGGTTTGAATTATTAAACACATTTTTTTAATAATTTCAGTTCGGATGGACAGATATGAACAGAACAGATAGATAGATAGATAGATAGATAGATAGATAGATAGATAGGGTGTGATGGTTGAATTGTCGGCTCATCACTTAGCGTTTATATCATTATACATACCCAATAGATGAGAGTGTTCTAATTCATTGCTGAATGAACGATGAGTAGATGCTAGAGTAGCTACTGTTTTTCACAGTCTACCATTCTTCCAGAGTGCTCAATCAGGGTGTGAGAGCGTAATAGATAGATAGATAGATAGATAGATAGATAGATAGATAGATAGATAGATAGATAGATATGAACAGACTTTTGATTTGTTTTGTTTTACGGTTTATCAACCTCAATGGGTTATTTAATACCCTCAAGATCTTTTAGGATAGGTCCGTATGAATAGAATATGTATTCTTGGTAAAAAATCAGTTTGTAAATCAGGTTTGATTGAAGTATATTCGTAAAGAGGTTTTTTTGTTGAGAGTGAAATGGATTGCTAGTCTTTTTTTTTTTCAGAAATATTTTGCTAGAGTTACACTACCAGCCATAATTATTAGGCGACCCTAGTTTTTTAAAAGAAATTATGTATTTCATAGTATTTTTAGTATTTATTGCCAAGTGGATAATTCTAAATGAAAATAGAATGGTTTCGTTTACAAGGCAAGGAAGCAAGGAAGGAAAGATGAACTCGTCCGAATCACCCTAAATTTTCTTAATTCTTTCATTGATGAAACTGCAATATAGGTAATTATTAAATATTTATAAATTCATTTGATGCACATGTTATTGTGCAGTATTAACAAAAGAACCATTCTATTTTCATTTACAATTATTCACTTGGAAATAAATACTAAAAAATAGTATGAAATACAATATTTTTTAAAACACTGGTGTGACCTAATAATTATGGCCGGTAGTGTATTTTTACGATAAAAATCTATGTTCATGCCTTCATCGTGCATTGACTCCAGTTTAGAGGTTAACTATTTGCCAGTAGCTGGGACCCTAACAGGTGCTACCACCCCGGGTCAGTGGTGGTTCCACGCTCCTCAAAGCAACCCGATCAGAGGCCTTGCTGTCGGATGTAGTTTATCGTTATACCCAGGACGCATGAAGATCGTACCTGGCAGGGAAGCTAGAAATCAGAAATAAATTCCACGGGCGAGTAAAGAAACTATTAGAATAGAACTTACGGTTGCATTTCCTTCTGATAGTAATACGTAAATAAGCGTTACCTATATGCGACGTTGGCGATTATTACTCTCCACAACTTCATATTCTTTGTAAGTCTTGATAAATATTTTCTTTTGCTGTCTCTCCTAATCCCTGTTCTGCCAACCATTTTTACTTGCTAGTTAAGTAGGTTATTCAATCTTTCATTATGCTCTGTGGGTGTTTAATTTTTTAAACCTTCCTTTCTCGTTATGTGCCCTAGAAATTTCAATTGTTTCTATCTGATTCTCACACTCCACCCACGTCTATTGAACAGGTTAAGAGGCTCATCACTTGTTCCCTGTTTAGGACGTGGTTTCCGGCTTTCTCTTTTCCAATCTTTTCATTTTCTTTATTTTTTTATTTTTTATTTTTTTTCAATTGGAGTAGATAGACTAAACTATCGCCCGGTTCACACTCCACCCACGTCTATTAAACAGGTGTAGAGGCTCATCCCTTGTTCCTTGTTTAGGATGTGGTTTCCGGCTTTCTCTCTTCTAATCTTTTCACTCTTACGTAGCCCCCTGCACATCAGTGGCATTACCGCCTTGCTCGGGGTGATATGATTAAAAAAAAAAAAGTCTGTTACACTTTTGTTTTCATTCTCTTTAAAACTTCATCGTTGCTCACATGTTCCGACTATGGTATACTCAGTATACTTCTGTGGAAATATATTTATGTTCCTTCAAGTCTTTTCTTCATCAATAAAGAAAGAGTTTGTCCAGCATCCACTGTCATATAAAAGAGCCGATATTACATAACAGTTAAGTACTCTTTTCTTTGATTGGTAACTTGGTCTCACCCTTTTATAGCCAAAACAATATCGTATGATCTATTCGATCAGTTTCTTTTCTCTCACTTTCCGCCTTTAGAATTCCCTTCCGTATACTTGCTTCCCTGATAACTACGATCGCCAAAAGTTTAAGTGCAACGTCAATTGCCATCTGTAAACTCTTTGTTTCCCTTTTTTTTTCTTATCCTTTCCCCGACACCCTCTGTATCTTTTTCTTCTTCCTTCTTGCTTTCTGCGGTAGACCTGTTTGACAAACCAATTTGTCCTGTTATTTGATTCATAGCTAGAGGGAGAAGAGATGTATCGTATTACATTTGTATATTAAGTATAATTAAGGGGGATCAGTTTAATACTTCATAACAATAGAAAACCGAGCCCTCACTTTATGATCAGTAGAAGTTTTGATTGTTCTCAACTATTTTATTCAGTCAGTCAGTTAAATGCCATGCGTGATAAACGCTTTGGACGATCATGACACTGAAATCCGAAGATGCATTGGAATGGCCGACCGACACGATATGGCTTCTCTTTGTCTTTTCTACAAATATTTTCACGGCTTCTGCTCTGACGAGATTATCCCCCTGGTGCTTCGTCTACACGAATTTATTTGAGTTACTAGATTGGCGACTAGGTCCCACCTTTTTAAAGTCAAAACAGTCAAATGTAACCGTCACTTCTACTCTAACAGTTTCTTTTCTCGCACTTCTCGCTTATGGAATTCCCTTCCGTATACTTGCTTCCTTGATAGCTACAACCACCAATAGTTTAAGTGCAACGTCAATTGCCATCTTTTATCTCCTTGGTTCCCATCTTTTTTCTTATCCTTTCCCCGACACCCCTTGCATCTTGTTCTTCTTCCTTCTTGGTCTATTTTCATGTAATCCCCTACGCAGCAGTGGCAGTACTACCTCGTTTGGGTGAAATATAGTGCTTTTTGTAACGTTGCGTTTCCTTCTTTCTTTTTTCCAGGCTGTTTGGGTGACAGCGACATTACCATATGTCGTCTTGTTTATTTTACTGGTCCGTGGTTGTACGCTTCCAGGCGCAAGTGATGGCATTTTCTTTTACCTGAAGCCTCAATGGCGCCGTCTCCTTGAGTATAAGGTAAGTACTTTTTATCTATATATATATATATATATATATATATATATATATATATATATATATATATATATATATATATATATATATATATATATATATATATATATATATATATATATATATATATATATATATATATATATATAATATATATATATAGATCTATATAATATATTATATCTATATAATATATCTATATATTATATCTATATAATATATAGATCTATATAATATATATATATATTATATATAGATATATATATATATATATATATATATATATATATATATATATATATATATATATATATATATATATATATATATATATATATATATATATATATATATTAAAAAAGGATTAATTCAAAGATGTTGAATGGCCATTTCGATATGAAGATCCCCACGGGGAACGACACATCACCTCAGCAACAGGATCGGGTTTTTTGGAATTTACCTTCCTGCTTTTTTCCCTTGGATTGAAGTATCTGAATTAATATATATATATATATATATATATATATATATATATATATATATATATATATATATAATTACGCTGCGGATGACAATATATATATATATATATATATATATATATATCTTATACTTCGTAAATCGAACCACGTTTTATCCCTTACTATCACTCCCTGTCCCTTTTCTGCCGTCTTATTTTTCTTTTATGTGCCGTGTCCCTTTAGGACGTAGGCTATCATGATCCTCCCCATCTTCCTGTCTCTTGTAGCTCTTAGTATGTTTTTTTTTTTTTTGTTATTTCTCATAAACTCTGCTCTGCCATTCCTTTTTTTAAGCCCAAAAACTATATCACGCGCTGTTTTCCCCGGTCTCTCTTTCCCTCTATTTGTTCTGTTATTTTCCAAGCCCTCTTTCCTCATTCGTGTCCAGAATTTTCAACTGTCTTTTCCTGATGTTAAGTATACGTTTCCTTTTTTCTTTCTGATATATCCCGGGAAGGAATATCAGGGAAAAGAATAGTGTAAGGATAATACTTAACACTGAAGATGGATTAGAAGAGATTTATTATACAACAGTACAATAAACCAATAGACGTACAAGAACAATCAACGAATAGTAACAGTAATAACGATCAAGTAGAAAATGTCTCCGCCTATGACGTATGCGTCCGTCTAGTGACGTATGCTGACGTATGCCACCAGTTCGCTCTAATCACAGTCTTTTATAGACTAGACCATATCCATTGCAGGGTAGGATAGGATGTTCCTTTACAACACTTCCCATTTTCTCGTTGTTGTTCACATGTTCGATCCATCGTATATTCAGCATCCTTCTGTAGAACAACATCTTTATGTTTCGTGTCTGTTCTTCATCTTTGAGGAGATTGTCCAGCATTCGCTGACATATAAAAGGACACGTATGTAATCTTTTCTTTGTTTCTGCAGTATATGTTGAATATATCTGGCGAGACGGCACATCCTTGTCATACATTACTTTATTTCGTGTTTATCTGCTGAACTCTTTCCCTGTCCGTATGCGGGCGGTTTGATGCCAGTATAAGTTCTTGGTTATACTAATGAATTTCCCGATTATGTCAAGGTTAGGACAAGTTATTTTTCCATCTACCCATTTTGTCTTCAATATGTAATGTAAGTGTCAAACTCTCCAAGCTTTCTTTCTTAACTTTGTGTTTCTTTTTTCTTTTTTTGCTCTAAGCACAAATATTCTCTTTGTTTCCATTTTCCTTAAAACTTCTTCATTGCTCATATGCTTCTTCCATTGTATTCTCAGCATCTTCCTGTAGAACTACATCTTTGTTGCTCCAAGTCCCTTCTTCATCTGTGAGGAAATTGTACAGCATTTCCTGACATGTAGGAGGACTGACATTATATAGCAGACCAGAACTTTTTTCTTTGTTTTCTTGTTCTTTATACATTGCTTAACGTTTCGAAGGTATCTGTCGCGATTCCAGTTGTATAATAAAAAATACCAAGGAGCTACACAATCGTCGGTGTATCATACTGGATCATTCACGGTATCTTTCAGAGAAATGGAAGGTACGCGTCGATAACCATCTCTTGTTCACATAAGAGATGACAAATTTCAGCGGCATTAAAAAAGGCAAATAGACACATACAAATACACTGTTGGGGAGTCTACTCATGTAAGGATATCCACTAAAAATAGTGTTATATATATATAACACTATACATATTATCCTAAGTGTTATATATATATATATATATATATATTATCCTACGTGTCTATGGCACGACACGGAATTTCAGGCGTTATGTAATCATTAGCTGCACTTGATGATTGCATAACACATGAAATTCCGAGTTGTGTCATAGACATGTAAGATAATATGTATGTTTATTAAGATATATATATATATATAATTAGGCTGCGGATGACAATAATATATATATATATATTATATATATATATTATATATATATCTTATATATAAAACAGTTCTCAATGTATGAACAAAGCTGTATTTATATATATATATATATTGTCATCCGCAGACAGATCTGTTTCGCTGTATCACAGCTCATCAGTACGGTTAGACTCCGATTGCTTTTTAACCCAGGATTGAAACCCGGCCGAATTGGCGTCAGTCGGCGATTCTACCTCTGGGCTATGGGCGTTTATATATATATATATATATATATATATAATACAGCACTGTTCATACACTGAGCACTGTTTTATTAACACATGAATAATAATACTATACATATGTACACACTCCTCATATGTATATTTATTAATTTATGTCATTATATATATATATATATATATATATATATATATATATGATTAAGGTGGAGACGTTTTTTACTTAACTGAGCAGACTCATGCCGACTTCAAAGTTTCGTGAAGGCACCATTATGATGTCCTTACTCGTCAGGGTTTAATTTCATCTGCTGTTCCTCTCCACATTAATCCTATTAACGCATATATATATATATATATATATATATATATATATATATATATATATATATATATATATATATATATATATATATATATATATATATATATATATATATATATATATATATATATATATATATATAATATATATATATATATATATATATATATATATATATATATATATATATATATATATATATATATATATATATATATATATATATATATATATATATATATATATATATATATATATAATATATATATATATATATATATATATATAAGATATATATATATATATATATATAAGAAAATTTTATATATATATATATATATATATATATATATATATGAATTAAAATCCGATAAGATGATAAAATAAATAAAGAACAGGTGGGAAAATTGTCTTTAATTTAAGGTGTTTGTTTACATGACATGAGCTTATTGTTTTATTTTGAATTTTATGAAAAAATAAATTAAAAAAGACAGTGTATTGAACTGTCTTGTTTTTTTATTTTTTTATTTTTAAAAATTTTATAAATTTGTGTCTTGTAAATATTTCTCAGAAAAAGCTAAATAGAATGAAACGTTAGATCACTCAAGCCGTGTATCACGTATGGCACTTAACTGACTGACTGTATATAATAATTAAGAACAATCAAAACTTCTACTGATCATAAAGTGAGGATTCGGTTTTTTATTGTTATGAAGTATTAAACTGATCTCCCACTAATTATACTTAATATAAAAATGTAATATAATCTATCTCTTCTCCCTCTAGTTATGAGTCAAATAACAGAAGAGAATGGGTTCCTTAGCCTTCTTTGACAACCAGTCTACCGCAAAAAGTAATGGCAACCTACCGCAGGATAATCTTCTGCTCAGTCAGTCATGTCTCTTTCGAGACATGATCGTCCAAAGCGTGTATCACGTATGGCATTTGACTGACTGAATATAACAGTTGAGAACAATCAAAACTTCTACTGATCATAAAGTGAGGGCTCGGTTTTCTATTGTTATGAAGTATTAAACTGATCCCCCTTAATTATACTTAATATAAAAATATAATACGATACATCTCTTCTCCCTCTAGCTATGAATCAAATAACAGGACAAATTGGTTTCTATAGCCTTGGTTGTCAAACAGGTCTACCGCAGAAAGCAACGGCAATCTATTGCAGGATAACCCAGTCAGTCATGTCTCTTTCAAGACATGATCATCCAAAGCGTGTATCACGTATGGTATTTAACTGACTGTCTGACTGACTGACCAGTAATATGTATATATACACTGTGATTACTAAAAAACTCTTTTTTCCACCATAAATTCAAGCGTTCTGTTTTTCCATATGTATTCTTCAAAAACGTTATTTATTCGTTATGAAAATGATAGCATTTTACTTGTGGGTTGGCCAAATCTGTCTTCTGGCAACGAATATTTTTACACCTAGTTTGCTACAGTCTCCGACCTTGATCTGGATAACTGCAAGCCCAACAGAACCTCGGAAATCTACGCGGGTGGCAATTCTGAAGAAGTTAATGTTGAAGTAGTACATTTTGTTGTTTGTTTACTCCAAAATTATCCACCCAGTGTTGTCTAAGCAGTTCCAGGTCCGGACAGGCACTCTTGAGTTTTATAGTTTTGCAACTTGCTTTATTTTATATATATATATATATATATATATATATATATATATATATATATATATATATATATTGCACCATTCTTACATTGTTTAAGGTATTAATCCGTCTTTTCTCTCCAGTTATGGGTTAAATAATAGGACAGATTGGGTTCTATAGCCTTGATTGGTAACCAGTCTACCGCAGAAAGCAATGGCAACCTACTGGGGGACTGAAGTGGGGGATCGGTTTTCTATTGTTATGAAGTAATAGACTGATCCTCCACTGATTACTACTTAATAATATAATACATCTCTTCTCCCTCTAGCTATGAGTCAAATAACAGAACGGATTGGGTTCTATAGCCTTGGCTGGCAACCAGTCTACCGCAGAAAGCAATGGCAACCTACTGCGGGATAACCTTCTGCCTAGCCAGTCATGTCTCTCTCGAGACATGATTGCCCAAAGCGTGTGGCACTTAACTGACTGACACTTGTCGTTTTCTCTTGCTGCTTTCCGACATTGTATTTTCCGTATCTGCTATCAGTACTAACTCATTCGCGTATCTTCCATTGTTGAGGTTGTGTCCCCCAATGATTAATCCTGACATGGTCTGTATCTCTTTAAAATTATTCAGCGAAATAAAATTCACGAATGAAAACCAGGCAAGGTCTTTTTTTTTTTTTTTTTTTTTTTTTTTTTCTTGGCATTGAAACCGGATTTGACGACTGGGAGGAAAAGTTCAAACCGTTGGGGATATATATATTTTTTTTTTTTTTACAGAAATGATTTCTTCCTGGGTGTGGATTACAGTTGATGAGTCGCGGGGGTGGAGACTAAAGTGACGATGGAGACCGAGAAGTGTCGGCAGGAGGCAGAGAAGAGGCCGTGGATTAGCGCTTGATTGTGGGTTGAGGGTCCTGGGGGTAACAGCTATGACGACAGTAACCCAGTAAGTTCACAGCGAACTGACTTTAAACGCTTAATGTTTTAAAAGTATGTCAGGAATACGAGTGAATTGTGCGACTACGGCAACTAGCAGGGTATATATATATATATATATATATATATATATATATATAAAGAAGGGGAGAGAGATAAGAAAAAGAGAGATATATCCTAAAACATATATCTGCACAGTAGAGAGAAAGGAAGAAATACATATATACTAGAACATATATATGTGTGTGTGTGTGTGTGTGTGTGTGTGTGTAGGATGTATAATCGTATCCGAAACAAAAGTGAAGGTGATGAGACAAAGCAAAAAAATTTATCAACGATGCGTTTCGTCAGAGCATCAGCTCTATTTGGCTTCCTCGGGTTAGAATTATAGAAAGACAAAACTGATTGTGAAGGAAAATGCTTTCTAAACTCTGAAGATATGTAATAACCATAAATCAAATTATTTCATTAATCAATCACCTCCAATATCCAGATTTAAATTGGCACAAAACATCTCTTGCTTTTAATAATATTTATCGCAAAGAACATCTACGGCCCAAATACATAGCGCCCATAGCTCGGAGATAGAACCACCGACATGACGTCAATTCGGTCGGGTTTCAATCCTAGCTAAAAGCAATCGGATATCTAAGCATACTGATGAGCTGTGATACAGCGAAACAGATCTGTCTTCGGATGACTGTATATATTAGATGTATTTAGGCAGTAAATATATATTGTAATTTTGTTATTACAATGATTTATAAAAGCATAATATCACTACACAAAAATGTTCATGTTTCAGAACAATACTGTTCTTCTTCAGGTAAAGATTTTTCACCATTTATTTTAACATATCACCTGAAAAAGAACAGTATTGTTCTGAAACATGAACATTTTTGTGTAGTGAAATTATGCTTTTATAAATCATTGTAATAATAAAATTACAATATTAAGCTCTACTCTGTATTTTTTTTTTATAAAAGTAAATGCCTGAACAGTGGGTTGTAATCTACGTGTTCTTCTACTTTCTTGTAATATATATATATATATATATATATATATTAGATGAGGTATTGGAATTATTTAACGTATTGATATTGTTTGGACTGTTGTCTTCATCTTGGTTGACATATTAACGACATTTCGATGTTATACGCTCTGGCCTTCTTCAGCTGTTTGGAATTTCGAACTGAATCCTTTATTTCGTTCATCTGGATAGATTGTGAAAGTTCCACTTGCCATACTACTTCCAGATATCTCAGTATCAGTTCTATTAACCTCCTACCGTTTTTTGGCAAAGTGTTCGAGGCCATTATCAACGCCGAGGGGGTTCAACATTTCACAGCCTACAGTCTCTTCTCTGACAAACGTTATGGTTTCCACTTCACCAGGTCCACTGCTAATATGCTAACGAACATTAAAGAGTATATATACCAGGCTCTCGATAAGAACGGCGAAGCTCTATTGTCTTGGATATCTCTAAAGCGTTTGCCAGAGTCTGGTATGCTGGCCTTCTACGCAAGCTACGGGTCTATGGTATAACTGGACGATTGTTTGATCTAATCCAGTGATTCCTTTCAAATCGCCTAATGAAGGCACTAATGAATGGACATGCTTCCCGATACTTCTCAAAGCTCTATTCTAGGTCCTAAACCTTTTCTGATCTTCATCAACGATCTCCCGATGTAATCAAATTGCAGGTAGGTATCTACTTTGGCGACACCACAATTTACTCTCGCCTCGACCAAAAATCTGCTGAGGCTAACAATGCAAACTCAGCAGCTGAGCTTGAGAAAGACCTCCAATCTGTGGTGTACTGGGGTAAGAAATGGCTTTGTGAATTTTAATGATTCCAAAACAAAGCTGCTATCTGTTAACCACCACAGACAAACACTCTCCTACCCCCCATTAGCATGTATCAGGCTAGTATCCCTGAAAGCAAAACTCTGCAGCTCCTCGGCCTAAATCTCTCAGCAGACCTCAAGTGGAATGACTACATCGAATCCATAACAAAATCTGCTGCTGGGAAGGTCGGTTCACTATGCAGGACCAGGAAGTTTTTCCCGTCTGAATCCATCCTGTATATATATATATATATATATAAATCTACCATCCGCCCATGTATTGAATACTGTTGCCACATCTGGTCGGGTACCTCTGCTATTCACCTCGGGGTTCTTGACAAAATCCTAATCTGCAATGTGATTGATCCCAACTTGGTAGCTCAGCTGCAGTCACTTTCTCACCGGCGTAATGTGGCTTCCCTCTGTCTCTTCTACAAATACTTTCATGACCTGCTCCGACGAGCTTAGCTCCCTGGTGCCCCCTCTGCATGAATTTACTCGAGCTACTAGACTAGCAATTAGGTCCCACCCTTTTAAAGTGAAACCAATAAAACGCAACCGCAATTTCTATTCTATCAGCTTCTTTTCTCGCACTTCCCGCTTGTGGAATTCCCTTCCGTATTCTTGCTTCCCTGATAGTTACAATCTCCATGAATTTAAATGTAAAGTCAACTATCATTTCCTATCTCTCTGGGTCGCATCCGTTCTTTTCTCCGTCGACTCTACTCCCATCACATCAGTATTCTCATCCTTCTCTTACCCATTCTCTGACAACCCTATAATTTGTTCCTCTTTCTCACCACTTTCCTCGTATGTAAACCCCTGCACATCAGTGGCAGTAAAACTGACTTGCTTGGGGTGAAATGATTTAAAAAGAATTTCTCTTTAACTCAACAAGTTTTTGAAGCCAGGTATTGAACTCATAACTTTTTGGGGTCAGATCACTTGTTTGGTTCGAAGTTCTAATCACTTGAAGAAGGCCTGAGCGTACTACAGTCGAAACAGTGTGAATCTCGCAACAAAAATGAGGACAACAATCCGAACAATGTAAGTAGTATAAATAATTAATGCCAAATATTTCTCATGAAGAAATAATAAAATAATAACAACAAATAATAATGATGAAATAATAAAAAATTTCTTAAATAAGATCTGTATAGAAATATCCACATTTATTTATTTTTCTATCATATTTTGAACTAAACCATTTTTCTTTTAATCGTGTCACCCCAAGAAAGGCAGTCCACTGCCACTATAGCGCAGGGGGTTACACAGGGCAATAGTCGAGTTAGGATGTACATAGGGGGAGAGTTGGAGAGAATTGGAGGGTTAGTGTGTTAGGAGGTGTCTATTGACCTTACATTTAAACTCCTGGAGGTTATAGCCGTCGGGGAAGCAAGCATACGGAAGGGAATTCCACAGGCGGGAAGTGCGAGAAAAGAAGCTGTTGAAGTAGAAATTGCGATTACATTTCATCGGTTTCACTGTAATGGGGTGGGACCTAGTTGCCAATCTAGTATCTCGTGCGAACTCACACCTAGGGGGCATCAGAGATTTAAGTTCATCAGAGCAGAAGCCATGAAAGTATTTATAGAAGAGGCACAGGGAAGCCACGTCACGCCGGTGGGAGAGTGACTGCAGGCGGTCTGCTAAGTCGGTATCAATCACATTACAGATTCTTCGCTGTATTTTGTCAAGAAGCCCGAGGAGAATAGTAGGGGCACCCGACCAGATGTGGCAACAGTATTCAAAACACGGGCGGATGGTAGATTTGTATAAGTGCAGGATAGATTCAGGCGGAAAGAATTTCCGGGCCCTGCACAGAGAGCCAACTTTCATGGCAGCGGATTTAACAATGGATTCGACGTAGTCATTCCACTTGAGGTCTGCTTTTATTTAATCAACCAGGGTAGATCATGTTCCAGATGTCATGCATCTTCCGGATGTTTGCGTATCAGTTATCTCCCTTTAATGAAACTCTTCAAGTTTTTTTTGTTACCACTGCTGTAGCTAGGTGTTGAACTTACAACTCGTTGGGTAAAGTCACTGGATTCGACCAATATTTTATCCACTGGGACTTGTGTGCTTGACGACATAAGTATTACTGGTTCCCACATTGTACTCATTTTTATGCTTAGCCAGATTAGACAACTTTTGCGGCCTATCATAACACATCACTCAATAAATCCCGGCCTTAACTAATAAACCAACTTTTAGGCAAAATTCTGATTTATTCATAAACATAGTCTCTTTCTAGGTTGATATACTGAATCCAACACTTCTCTAACAATTCGAGGGCTTGCGGCCTATCACGTTGAATACACACCGGTGTCTCGCTCGATCACCGAAGTTAAGCAACGTTGAGCCTGGTCAGTACTTAGATGGGTGACCACTTGGGAATACCAGGAGCTAGTGACGGATGTGAGTTGTGGTGCAGTGGATATCGGCTCGGGAAGAGAAATCGGTGAGCCGAGTTCGAATTCCAGTTGAATACCCTGCATTCACTTAAGCACTGGTACTCTTGGGAAAGGTATTAATCCGTCCCTTCCGTCCAGTTATGGGTTAAATAACAAGGGTAGGACTTGGGGACCCTGCTCTTAAAAACAAATACAATGAATCTTGATACTCTAAAAAAGAAAAATGTTGTAAAAATAAAATAACCTTACCCAAAAATCATTGGTTATGGCCTTAAATGATCTCATAAGGATTGATAGGTCGTTTAACCTCAAAACAAACAAACAAACAAAAATCTAACAATTTGATGCCTTTTTTGCAGAACGATTTGTCTTTGGCCTTTAAATACGCCTGAGTTTCTGATATCACTTTTTCATTGGAGCCAAATCTCTTTCCTTGGAGTATTCTTTTGGGGTCTGCAAACAGCTAGTATTTGCTGGGGGCCAGACCTGGAGAACAGATTAGATGCTGAAACAATCGGAAGTGCAATTCATGTAGTTTTGCCATCGTCGGGATCGACAAGTGACACGATGCGTTGTCTTAGTGAAAGATCACTTCTTTCTTCATTTGTGGCCATTTTTGACGATTTCTTCCTTCAAACGCACCAATAATGCTATGTAATATTCGCTATTGATGGTTCTTCTTTTTCAAAGTAATCAATGAAGAAAATACCTTGCGCATTCTAAAATACGGAAGCCAAAACCTGGCCCCTGCTGATGTGTCTGCGTCTTTTGTTTACTTTGGACGGTTTCACCTGTTGTTGTCCAATAAACTGACTGCCAATTTAAATCTGAAGTGAAGTGGTGGATCCTTGTTCCATCCATTGTCACGCAAAAACACCTTCTTCTTATATATATATATATATATATATATAAGTCATCCACATACAAGCCCGTTTCGCTGTATCACAGCTCATCAGTGTGGCTAGACATATCCACTTGCTTCTGGCCGGGATCGAAACTCGACCGATTTGCTGTCAGTCGGAGTCTCTACTCCCTAAGCCATCGGCGCATGGCATCGGAGAAGGGAAAGTTTAACGTCTTGTAGGGGTAGAGTCGCCGACTGACGCCAAATCGGTCAGGTTTCGAGCCTGGACTGTGTAGCAATCGGAGTCTAACCGTACTGATGAGCTGTGAGGATGTGCGTTGTGGTACAGTGGATATCGGCTCGGAACGAGAAGCCGGTGAGCCGAGTTCGAATTCCAGCTGAATCCATTGTATTCGCTTACGCGCAAATAC
>JBBBDQ010028547.1:0-240686 GCA_037127315.1 Ascarosepion bandense
TATATATATATATATATATATAAAGAAAACTTATCTTAGCTTATGTCTTTCGTTTGCTGATAAACTTCATCAATGCAAATATAAAGTTTGAAACAAGTATTCATAAACAAAAGTAAAAACATTTTTTTTCTATTTTAGATTTGTCCATAAATATTAATTAGGCAAACTGAGAGGTATGGGTAAAACACGATGGATGTTAAGTTACGTAATTTAATGTCTAATAAACGGGTGTGTGTTGTGGTGCAGTGGATATCGGCTCGCAACGAGCAATCGAAGAGCCGAGTTCGATTTTCATTTGAATTCGTTTCCTACTCACATACGCGCAAATACTCTTGGGAAATGTACTAATTTGTCAATTCTCCGTCCAGCTATGGGTAAAATGGCGGGACAGATTAGGTTCTATCATTTTGTTTGGCAACTTGTTTACTACAGAAACTAATGGCAATATACTGCGGGAAAATTGTCTGTCCAATCAGTTACGTCTCTTCGAGACATGATCACCTAAGCATGTATCACGTATGGCACTTAGCTTACAGAATAAACCAATGTGCGACATCTTTTTTTGTTTATTAGACATTAAATAATGTCACTAAGCAACCTCTATAGTTTATTTAAACTTTTCAGGGTTTTCTGAAAGATGCTGTGAAAAAAGCGTTCATTAAAACGTTAGTAAAGTGCCACACGTGATAAAGATTTTCTTTTCTTCGAATTTAAAAAAGTTTTAAAACTGTAACTTTATTGAAAAATGAAAACATTAAATCAGTAGCTGTACATAGTTCATTGGGTCTTTATGAGCAAGACTCTTTAAGTAGTCAATAGTATCGATGGTTTAAAATCTAAGATTACATGAAATTATTCTATCTGCATCTATATTTTTCAACATTTTTTTCCTAACTTCCCAAGTCTGGCATCAAATCAGTTGGCATCTTAATGGCCGTTGGCAAAACGATAGCACCCAGACAGCTGCGCGAAAACGTTAGTAAAGTGCCACACGTGATAAAGATTTTGGCGATCATGTCTCGAAAGAAACATGACTGACAGAGCAGAAGATTTTCCCGCAGTAGGTTGCCATTACATTCTGCGGTAGACTGATTGCCGACCAGGGCTATAGAACCCAATCTATTCTGTTATTTGACTCATAGCTAGAGAGAGAAGAGATGTATTATAATATTAGGTAGTAATTAGTGGGGGATCAGTTTATTAATTCATAACAATATAAAACTGATCCCCCAATTTATGCCCAGTAGAAGCCTCAATCATGTTTTCAACTATTATATTCAGTCAATCAGTTAAGTGCTATACATGATACACGCTTGGGCGATCATGTCTCGAAAGAGACATTATGACTGGGCAAAAGATTATCCTGCAGTAGGTTGCTATTGCTTTCTGCAGTAGAGTGGTTGCCGACCAGGGCTATAGAACCCAATCTATCCTGTTATTTGACTCATAGCTAGAGGGAGAAGAGATGTATTATAATATTAGGTAGTAATTATTGGGGGATCAGTTTATTACTTCATAAACTAGAAAACCGATCCCCCACTTTATGCTCAGTAGAAGCCTTAATCATGTTTCCACCTATTATATTCAGTCAGTCAGTTAAGTGCCATACGTGATGCACGCTTGGGCGATCATGTCTCTTTCGAGACATTACTGACTGGTCAGAAGATTATCCCTCAGTAGGATGCCATTACTTTCTGCGGTAGACTGATTGCCAACCAAGGCCATCTGTTCTGTTATTTAACCCGTAGCTGAAGAGACGGATTAATACATTTCCTGAGGGTATTTACGCGTATATGAATGCAACGAATTCAACTGGAATTCGAACTCCTGGATTTCTTGTTCCGAAGTGATATTCACTGCACCACGCGCACATCATGGGCCAAAATTTTACTAAACCGTAATATTCTATCTGTGTACTTAATAGACAAGGGTTTGCTTAGGTGCATTGACAAGAATGGAGATTTTACGTAAATAAATCTGAAAAAAAAAACCAATAATGCTACATATGTTTTAATCGGAGTGGGTTAAATTTCAGATCCGGCAGTGCATTCAGAAAGAAAAGCATTTTTCTATTTGCTGTTTTCTTATAAGAATCTTTTTGACCCTTTTTGCATATTCTAAGGCCCCACCCCCCCCCGCTTTTTTTTTTTTTTTTTCACATGCTGGTATATGTCTTTCATTCTAGCCTAAAACCTCGTACTAGAAGGGGCAAAACGCGTCGATATAGAAGACCTTTTCGTTTTGTCTTTTCTCCACACTCACGTACATGCAAAATCTCTCTCTCTTTCACTCACTCACTCACACACACGAAAACTAAACACATATTCTAAAGTGGTTATAAATTATAATTTATTTCGACTAGTAACTTCTTATTACCCATCGTCTTCAGACCGCGGAATACATTTAATCAGAACATTCAGCAAAGAGAATCCAAGCCATATGACCCGGAATTTTTTTTTTTTTTTTAGTGTCATCATGTTGAGGCATAAAAGGTAAAGGTCTGGGAGGTGAACAGTTCATCAATTAAGTGTGACAATTGGACAGGAGGCGTCACCTCAAAGTCAAGATACATACATATACGTATACACACGGGACTTAACATTTTTACATATACATACATTTCAGATATAACTAAAAATATATTTGTAACATATTAATAAAGACAAAAAGAACATTTATCTGAAATGCGCTTCGTCCTCTGATGAACTTTATCATGGCAAATGTGGGATAAAGTGAGTATAGAGAGAGCGGAAAGGGTGCGGACACTAAATTCAGCGCCGAGTAGTTTCTGGCTTGAATGCAATCAAGGCTTGAAGATTTCATTGAAGCTGGGTGTTGACCTCACTGTCCACTTTTATCTTTACATAGGCCCTATCTCTGATATTAAAAATGTTTACCCATAAACGTAGCGCAGCTTAAAATATATATTTTCATAATACATTTAATGGAAATG
The DNA here is from genome assembly GCA_037127315.1 of Ascarosepion bandense. NCBI lineage: Eukaryota > Metazoa > Mollusca > Cephalopoda > Sepiida > Sepiidae > Ascarosepion > Ascarosepion bandense. Next base: position 2,954 of record JBBBDQ010028547.1, read on the forward strand.
AATAATTTCACCTATCGTACGGTTCACACTGCTTTCTGGCCTTTTAAATAGTTGTTTTAATGTTTAGGATTGGGTTTCCGATTGATTCTTGAGCCATTTCCTTCTCTCTCATTTTCACTAGCTTTTTTTTAGTCTTAGTGGCTTTATCACCTTGCTTGGAACTAATTTATATGTATGTGTGTGTGTGGTAGGTATAGATGGAATAAAAGTGTTGAAATAAAAGGGCTACTTTTGCAATGATATTATAACATATTTGTTATAAATTCTAAATAAATATATATATATATATATATATATATATATAAGTATTGTTGGAATAATATTACCTGATTAAAGGGGCCACGCTCATTTTCAGACTTTTAAACCATTCATTTAAGAACCATCACATCACTTGACAAGACACAAAAGTGTTGAAACAAAATGGCTACTTTTGTAGTGATCTTGTAACATATCCATGTTATAATTTATGAATATATATATATATATATATATATATATATATATATATATATATATATATATAATGTATATATATTGTGTGTGCGTGTGGAAAAAAAGTATAAATATCCGCCAATGAACATTGTAAATATGCGCAGGCATTGCCAGATGTAACCATAAGTTCTATCTTAGTGGTTTCTTCTCATGCCTTTCTCGTTTATGGAACTCTTTCAGTCTCTTGATTTCCAGTCACTTTTTACCTTCCAAAATTTAAATGCGATGTCAACCGCTATCTTTTGTTTTAATATTTTTTCTTTTAGTCTCCGCTTTCTTTAATATTTTTTTCTTTTTTTCTTCTTCTTTAACGCTCAGTACCACACCCTTTGTGTCTTAGTGGCTTTATTGTGTTGCTTGGGGCTAAATGATTAAAAAATGTCTATCTTCTTCTCTTTTGTCAATGCACTTAATTCCTTCATAAATCTGAAGCAAATATTATTCAGTAAAAAGTTCGGATCACTACAAACGTATAGATCTTCCATCGTGTGTGCAAAGGCTTCCTGATCCATCACCGTGTGTGCAAAGGTTCCTTGATCCACCTCCGTGTGTGCAAAGGTTCCTTGATTCACCTCCGTGTGTGCAAAGGTTCCTTGATTCACCTCCGTGTGTGCAAAGGTTCCTTGATTCACCTCCGTGTGTGCAAAGGTTCCTTGATCCACCTCCGTGTGTGCAAAGGTTCCTTGATCCACCTCCGTGTGTGCAAAGGTTCCTTGATCCACCTCCGTGTGTGCAAAGGTTCCTTGATCCACCTCCGTGTGTGCAAAGGTTCCTTGATCCACCTCCGTGTGTGCAAAGGTTCCTTGATCCACCTCCGTGTGTGCAAAGGTTCCTTGATCCACCTCCGTGTGTGCAAAGGTTCCTTGATCCACCTCCGTGTGTGCAAAGGTTCCTTGATCCACCGCCGTGTGTGCAAAGGTTCCTTGATCCACCGCCGTGTGTGCAAAGGTTCCTTGAACCATTGCCGTGTGTGTAAAAGTTTTTATTTAATTATTAAAAAACCTAGGATCTCTTTTTATTTTTTTCTCAAGAGAATCTTTTATATAAATATTATATAAATGATTCCGTTTTTAGAACCATTTGTACTGATATAGGCATTCTCTATAATGCATTTATGGCCTAACCTCATGCCCATACACGAGGTAATTTTGAAGTCATCAAATCAACCCATTTTTCAAAACCTGACCTTACTTTTGTTTAATTCTTTTTGTTCAAACCAAGAGCTTTTTTGCCATCTTCCCCTGCATAATATATTTAGTGCATAATTTTAAATTACATTGATTAATTTTATAACTTTTTGAAGAAAGAACATATTTAAAATAAACTAATGTGTACGAAATTAAATTTACTATTTTAACACCCTGGCACCATTTCTGAAAAACTTTGAATCGGGAAAATAAGTTCTTAAGATTTTATTTGTTTAGAAAGAATTCTCTATTTCCGAATAGTGTGCACTTACAAACACTACTTGCTCTAAAAGCATTAGCCCGCATTAATAACTGGTTGACAGTCTCTTTCGACAAAATACAAACTTATACAAACACTTATCCATATTAAAAATAATTGCGTTACTTAAGATTGAAACTTGTAATTTTGGCCGGCTTATTTTTCACTGTTGAAAGTTTTCTATTTTTGTAAAATGTGAAAAAAAGTTACTTTTTATCAAGAATATTAACGCTTACAATTGCTTTTGTCGTAAGTAGATGGCTGTAGCAAATTTATACACTTAACTTTTTATGTTTATTTTAACAAAAAACAAACCTATCAAAATCTGTCACTTATTAAACCGAACTAACAATATTTAACTGACAAATTATTAATAAACAAAGGCCGGGACTGTGCAAATATTTAAATAAATGATTATTCGAACTTGAAACGCTCGTTGTTATTATAGTGTCGTTTCGCATGTTTTTGTCTCTGAACTCAGAAGAGCAGACGACCCAACCACCACGTGGCCACATTGTGTCGGAAGGTAGGGTTTCCAATTTTGTTTATCTCCCTTTGTGTTTCTTCAACCATGTTTTTCTTCTTTCTTTTTCTTTTCTTTTTCTTTTTTTTTTTAATACGTAGAAACTTTTGTTTCAAACACGTCTTCTCTTTTGATACCAGAAACGAAGATACGAGTTTTGTTGTTTTGTTTTTTCAAACTACCGACCCCTTCTTCTGCTTTCCTTACTTTCTGCATTGGAAAAAAAGTGGTCCTTTTATTTTTATTTTATTTTTCTCCTCTGATAGATTTTTACATTTACCGTCGTCCCAAAGTATCTAAAATGAAACCAGCAATATCGTCTTTTTTAAGTGCTAGGGAATCGTAGTCCAATACAGCATACGACTAAAAATCTTATTTTATGGTTGGGTGAACCTCCTGACCATATCACTTTTTATTTATTTATTAATTTATTTACTAGCAGTATAGCCCGGCGTTGCTCGGGTATAATGAAAGCTTTAAAACTAATCCATGGTCCTGGAGTTCAGACTCTTTGGACATCTATTGAACAGGTGAAGAGGCTCATCCCTTGTTTCCTGTTTAGGATGTGGTTTCCGGCTTTTTCTTTTCCATTCTTTTTACCCTTACGTAGCCCCCTGCGCATCAGTGGCGTTACCGCCTTGCTTGGGGTGATATGATTAAAAAAAAAAAAAAAAGTTGGCACGAAAGAGTAAAAAGCAATAGTTGTTTCCAGTTAAAGCGAAACCGTAGACTGAAAGAAAAATGAATGGATGTAAGTCAAATTTTGATTTCCTGTTATCGATATCAAATACGTTTTTTCGTCGTAAACTGAATTTTGAAGGCTAAATATGTCCTCTGAGTAACTGGTATCATGGCTGAGACTAAGAACTACAATTATACCTACTTAGAGCCAAACCCGGAGCAAAACCTAAAATAAAAGGGCTGAAAAAAAAATACAGACATACAGACACACACACACAAACATCCTGCCTTTTATATATATTATCGATTTTCTGCACTATGTAAGAACTGCAACCTTGAAACTTCTGAATATCGTTTCTTATGTCTTTGTCTATGAGTGTATCAAATTTGATTAAAATCGGACCACTCCTTCGATAACCCGATTTTTTCGATTATCGATTTTCGATATTTATCGGGGGTACCTCGACATAAAACCTAGCTCAGATCACTCGCAGACGCTTATAACTGTGTAAATAAATAACGCTTACAACTGTGTAAATTTTCAAGAAAATCGGTAAAGCCGTTTCGGAGTCTATAGGTAACGGACACGCGCACACACACACACACAGTTCCATTTATAAATAAGTTTAGATTAAGTTTTTATAATGACATTCATCTTGTACAAGCGCCAAATGTCACTCGAGGTAGAACGACGGTTTTTCGCTATAATTTGAGCGACCTGCCGGGTCTTAGCCGTAACGTTTAGTATTGCTGAATATAAGGAATATAGTTTGAACAATCTCCATGGAAATAGCGATAAAGCAGTGAGAGGTTTGCAACTTTCGAAATTTGGGAAAAGTTTTGTAGGTTGGAAAATAATTTGTCACTCACAAGATCTTGGAGATGCTTTTGAACTTTATCGGGACTGGAAAGTAAAAACTGAGTAGTTCCTGCTCGTGTATGGCAGCAGTAGCTCCTGCCCGTGTATGACAACAGTACTCAGTTTGTTACTATGTGCGTGGCATGGCGGGTCTTAGTCGGGAATGTTAGAAACACGTAGAACAAAGGACTTAACATTTCCCATGCAAATTCTGCCTTTCCGTCGCACCCACCGTCAATAAGCCTATTTTTAGTTAGTTTAAGTGGGTTTGTAGTATGATAGTCAAGGGTTGCATTTTAGTACTTTTTTTTAAATAGTTTCACTCCAAGAAGGCGATACCGTAACTGATGCGCAGGGGGCTACATAAGAGAGTAAAAGTTTAGACAGGAGGAGAGTGAAGAGAAAGATGAAACAGTTACAAGGGGTGTCAGGTAAAGGGCAAGAGAAGGATGTGAACAGGTGTGAAGACTTTTGCGAAGGTAGAGAGAAAGAAAAAAAACAAGATATACAGGGTGATGGAGAAAGAACTGGACTCAAGTCGATAAGAGATTGGAATTGACATTGCATTTAAATTCCTGGAGGTGGTAGCCGTCAGGATAGCAAGTATACGGAAAAGAGTTCCACAGGCGGGAAGTGCGAGAAAGGAAGCTGATGGAGTAGAATTGTCGGCTGCATGTGGTTGATTTAACTGTAAAAGGGTGGGACCTTGTTGCCAGTCTTGTTGCACGAGTAAATTTTTGTCGAGGGGGAATCCGTGACCTAAGTTCATCAGAACAGAAACCATGAAAATATAAAAGTTTAGGTAGGAGGAGAATGAAGAGAAAGATGAACCAGTTACAGGGGGTGTCAGAGAAAGGGCAAGAGAAGGATTGGAATACAGGTGTGAAGACAGTTGCGAAGGTAGAGAGAAAGGAAAAGATAGATATATGAGGTGATGTAGAAAGGATGAGATGGGTATTAACATTGCATTTAAATTCCTGGGGGTTGCAGCCGTCAGGAAAGCAGGTATACGGAAGGGAGTTCCACAAGAGAGAAGTGCGAGAAAAGAAGCTGATGGAGTAGAATTGTCGGCTGCATGTGGTTGATCTAACTGTAAATGGGTGAGACCTTGTTGCCAGTCTTGTTTCTCGAGTAAATTCTTGTTCGTCGGAGTAGAAATCATAAAAATAATTGTAGAAGAGACAGAGGGAGGTGAGCGACATCTTGCCGGTGAGAAAGTGGCTGGAGTCGAGCTGCCAGGTCGGGACCGATCACATTACAGATTCTCCTTTGGAGCCTGTCGAGAACACTGAGAATACAAGAAAAAAAAAACTGTAGTATATATGGTAGCAGCTGGAAATTCTTCATAAGCATGAAAATTATCGAAAAACAACTTCACACATAAAATTTGGAATCGCTGTTACCATGTACAAAATGCAATGGATAAATTGTCACCTAAATTGCGCAGAACCGAAACTGGCATCTCATTTTAAGAGATATTTATCAAATTTACACAAAAATGTCTTGAAATATTAAAGGGTAAATTTATTCGATAAAATCACTAATGGCTTCAACCACGGCTTCTAGACGACTTCGAAATCTCCTGCATCTCTTCTGGACGGTCTCCTTGTTTAAGTTGGTGAATGCTGCCATAATTCTTGCCTTCAGTCCATCAGTTAGTGTTACAACAAATTTTGTTGGTCTCCCGTTCAATTGCGTCTCACCCATAATAATCAAATGAATTGCAGACTAAGGAGATAGGTGGCCAAACGTAACGGGTGATGGGGTCGCAGAAATTGTCTGACAATTATGATGGACTCTCCTGATTGTGTAGCATGATGCAGAGACCTATTGTCATCCAGCAGCCAGCCTCTCACTACCTCTTCAAGGCCTACGGGCTGAGTCTGCGGCCCTGTGGGACGATGAATGGAGGCATAACGTCGCTATTATTATGATGATAACTGGATATATAATGCAACACTTTCCGAATACTCAGCACTGTCCTCAGATTGACATCCAAACACAGGGTCTTCCAGCAGCCACCCTCTTGACCCAGGGCAACACTACCACTTCAAGGCACTTGATGTTGGCCTACGTGTTGGGTCTCCGTCCCTGTGGGACGATCAATGGAGGCATAACGTCGCCATCACTATGATATTAACTGGATATATCATTCAACTCTTTCTGAATCCTTTGCAATGTTCTCAGATTAACACTTAAACTCTCTGAAATGTTTGTACTGGAGATTCCGGCGTGAATGATAAGCAGTAAGGCATGGCGTTTTCTTTTTTCTTTTCACGGACAATGTCGAACTGTTCCTGCTATACTGTGCAGTCAACAAAATACAGACAATGCGCAGAAGCGAAATTAAAGATATTAAATGGCTATAATTTACCCATCGCAGTCTGTGATATATTTTGTGTGTGTGTGTGTGTGTGTGTGTGTGTGTGGAAAGGACTGGAGTCAAGTGGATAAGAGATGGGAATTGACATTGCATTCAAATTCCTGGAGGTTGTAGCCGTCAGGAAAGCAAGTATATGGAAGGGAGTCCCACAGACGGGAAATGCGAGAAAAGGTGCTGAGGAAGTAGAAGTCTCTCAGCTGGCTTAAATGGAACAACTACAATAAATTAATAGCTAAATTTACTGCTAAGAAGGTCGAATCCCTGTGGGTGGGTGCGCGTGTGTGTTTAGATTTTTGGGATGAGAAATTACCAATATTCAAATTCGGACTATTGTTGTTATCATGACTTTTCTTAATGGTATATCAATCTGGGTTGCCTACAGAGGATTCTGGGCAGAACCCTTTATTTAATCTACGGGAGTAGACTGTTCAAGTTCCACCGCTCATATCTATTTATATTGTCTGTTTTTTTGGGGGTGGGGGGTTGTTGTTTTTTTTTTCCCTAGTGCTCAGTTCTTACTTATAATTCCACTGAGTGCAGCTACACACTACCCGATACTGGAATTAACTCACTGTCACCAAATTCACAAACCAACTCTTTAATCAACTCGGTTAGGATCCTTCTTCGTACCAGGCGTGCGTTACTAATAATCTACGATATATAATTACAAGTAATTTAAAGCAAGACTCAATTACCCTTCTAAAAAATGCACTTCTCTCATTGGGACATGTCGAAGTCTGTACCTTCCAACTATCATTCATGAAACGTAAACGACGTTATTTTTTAAGAGATTAATGGATCTTTAATCTGATAAATCACTCGGTCTCCACCTTCCTATATATATATATATATATATATATGAATGGTAGACTTTAAATAAAACAATAGCTACTCACGCATCTACGCATCGTTTATTCAGTTAAGTGTTTGAGCACTCTTGGCTACTGGCGTGTGTTTATATTGTATATAACACGCTAAAGTCCGCCTTTCTCTACCGAGCGCCCATAGCTCAGAGACAGAATCACCGACTGATGTCAATCCAGTCGGGTTTCAATCCTGGTTAGAAGCAATCGGGTGTCTGACCGTACTAATAAGCTGTGATATAACAGAATAGATCTGTCTGCGGATGACTCTCTCTCTCTCTCTCTCTCTCTATATATATATATATATATATATATATATAATGGGGATGTTACAGTGGTTTCAACCAGAGAAACTGCAAGCAATATTTCTTTTATAAAGAAATGAAGCTGTTATCCTTCAACCACCACAAACAATCTTTCCTACCCGCCATCAGCATGGATCACGCTAGTCTCCCTGAGAGCAATACCCTGTGCTTTCTCGGCCTCACTCTCTCAGCTGTCTTAAGTGGAACGACTACATTGAATTAATAGAAGGTAAGGGTTCCTGTTAAGAATGTTGGCTTCCTGTGTCGGGCCAGGAAGTTCTTTTCTGAATCCATCATGCAAATTTACAAATCTACCATCCACCCGTGTACTGCTGTCATATCTGGTTGAGCGTCCCTGCTGTTCACCTTTTGGGGTTCTCGACAAAATCCAGCACAGAATCTTCAATGAAGTCGATCCTGACCTAGCGACCCGACTCCAGTCTTCCTCTCACCGACGAGATGTGGCTTCCCTCTCTCTCTTCTACAAATACTTTCACGGACTCTACTCCGACGAGCTTAGCACCTTGGTCCTCTCCCCTGCACGAATTTACTCGAGCTACTAGATGGGCAACAAGGCCCCACCCTTTTATTGTGAAAACAATCTAGTGTAATCACAACTTCTATTCTAACAGCTTCTTTTCTCGCACTTCCCGTCTGTGGAACTCCCTTCTGTCTTCTTGTTTCTTTGATAGCTACAATCTGCAAGAGTTCAAATGCGGCGTCAACTATCATCTCTTATCTCCTTGATTCCCATTCTTATCACGCAGTGTTGATTCTATGTCTAATCTATTAAGGTCTACAAACACCTAATCTCCGGTATTGAGCAATTTCTCCTCACCTTAAATATAGCCAATTTTAAACAATATCTACGTTTTCTGGACTTTGATAAACATCTATATCAGGTATAGAAGGGCACCTCGAGGTGGTGTAGTGGTTTGCATACTTGTCTCGTTAGACTCATTAAAATTGAGTAGTGAGTTCGATCCTCACTGGGTGTCCTATACTTTAGGCCTTTTGCCACATCTAAGCTGCGTCTAGAGAATATATATGAGCACCTCGGCGTGGTGTAAAGGTTAGCAAGTTTATCTTGCTAGAACCAGTTACAACTGAGTAGTGAGTTCAATTCTCATTGGGTGTTCCATACTTTCGGCCTTGTGTCACATTTAAGCTGTGCTTAGGAAATCACCTGTATAAGGTATAGAATTGCTCATTCATGCACTGTAGCTTTGTTGTATGCAGTATAGCAGGCCTTGTTGTCCAGTGGCGGAAGCATGTGGCAATTAATTCTCAACCACTAGAACACTTCCCAGATGCTAAAATTTTCAGTCTTTCTCGATTACGACGTTTCTTGTCCATCGTTTGTATCTTAATCTTTTTTATACTTTCTTTTTTGAGTAAAAATAGCTAACACGTTTCTTCCTTTCTGGTATCTATAGAAGCATGTTGGCGTGCGCTGTTAGTGCGGTTCGCATTGCATGTGAAAAGAATTGAAAGCGCACCTGAAGGAGACTACCACCACCACCTTTAAATTTGTTGATTTTCATTGTTTTTGATTTTTTTTCAGCGTAGTCTTATTGATTATTACATAAAGTTTCCGATTATCAAAAAAATTTGAAAAAATGTCAATATTTAAACAATTTTAGTGGTGGGGGGCCCGGTTTCTTATACAACATTATAGTAAATCGATCCTTCTTTTTGGATACACTCTCATTGTGGTCACCTTGTTTTTGTTTTTTTTAACGAGTTGTTGCTCTTGTTTTTGTCTTTAGTTATGACGATGGCATCTTCATCGGAAACTCCAAGAATGGTTTTATTCAAAAATTTCGCAAAGGATTGAGTTGTTGAATATGCGCAAACAAAATGCACAGGACTGATTTACTATAAGGTTGTATGAAAAACTGAGCCCACCCCTTAAAATTGTTTAAATATTGAAATTTTTCCAAATTTTTTTTTTTTGTCAATCGGAAAGTTTAGGGTTTAATCGATAAGATTGCACTGAAAAAAGTTTTTAAAAAATGATAATCAGCCAATTTACAGGTGGTGGTAATGTTGTACTGGCGAGTGGTTCCAAAATTGAGGATCGATTTACTATAACGTTGTATGAAAAACTGAGCCCGCTCTCCAAAAAAAAAAATTGTTTAAATATTGAGTTTTGCCATTTTTTTTTTTTTTTTTGTCAGTTGGAAAGTTTAGAGTGTAATCGATAAGACTGCACAGAAAAAGTAAAAAAAAAAAAATGCAAAACAACAAATTTAAAGGAGGTGGTAGTCTCCTTCAGGTCCGCCGAATTGAAATTTAATTTTACAGCTATTTGTTTGTATTTTTTCCCATCATTTTTGCATTTGGTAAAAGTCTGCAAAATGTTTATGACCAACTTTGTATTTTTACATGTATTTATTTATTTATTTTTCTTTCATCTGTCGTTTCATATTTAAATGCAATTTTCATGTTATTTTTCTTTGGATTAAAACTTATATTTAATCTAAAAATTTTAAAAATATCACATTAAATTTAAATTCTAAAAAAAAATTTAACTTAAAAAATGTTTAAATTTAAAAATATAAAAAAAATTAAAAATTGAAATTCAAAATCACATTAGATGAAAACATACATTTAATCCAAAGATTAAAAAATCACATTTTCGCTGTTATTATTGTATTTCGGCATTTTGTTGTGGGCATGTTTTCGAATGATTTTTTAAAAAAAAACATTTTTTGTGACGCACTCGTTTAACTTATTGATCGCTTTTTTTTTGTCTAAATTTATATTCAGTAAATTTACTAAAATTTGGAACCGAAATTAGATTTACGAGTTATCTTCCCTTGACAAATTAGACGACATTTTTATTTTTTTATTAAAATACATTTTTTTTTTAATCATTTCAACCCAAGCAAGGCGATAATGTCAATAGAACACAGAGTTTACTGGGAGTGAAGGAGAATGGGAATACTATAGTGATGAGAAGTGAGAAAAAGAACAGGATTCAAGGAGACATAACATGGCGATTGGTGTTGGATTTTGAGATTATCGTTATCTTTGGAGATTATCGTTATCTTTGGAGATTATGGTTATCAAGGAAACAAGAAATCAGAAGAAAGCTCTAAAGCGAGAACGGAAATTATTAGAATAGAAAATACGTTTGATTCGCTAGTTCAACAGTTAAATAGTGAAACTGAGTTGTTAATTTAGCATCACGCTTAAATTCATGCAGTCGGGAAACCAAAAAGGAAAAACAGTCAGAACAATAAAGATAAATTCTAAGACGCATTACCTTCTTTGTCTGTTTTATAAAGAATATTATTTAAGAAAACTATTTTAAATATTTTTAGTACAGTCCTCGTCGATTAAATAAAACTAAAAGATGTTTCAAATTCTCTATTTATATTTATAATAGCTGTTTAGCCCGGTTTCACTCGGGTAGTTTCTTTTTTTCACCCCAAGCAATGCATTCCACTGCCACTATTGCGCTTGGGGCTACATAGGGGAAGGTGATGAGAAAGAGTGGTTAGATATAGGAAATGTCAGGAGGGTTATGGACGGGTAAGGATGTAGATGGGAAGAGTGTTTGAGAGAATGGATGCATGTTACCGAGGCTGGGGGTTGGGTAGATGGTGAGAGTGTTTCAAAGATGGTTAGTGTGTTAGGAGGTGTCTATTGACCTTACATTTAAACTCCTGGAGATTGTAGCTGTCGGGGAAGCAATTATTCACGAAAGATTATGGTAAAGCGTTGAACAGTCTTTAATTCTGGTTTTGAGTCGATTCTTCAATCGTAACAACAGTATTTGTTTACTCATTTCCCCCCAAGCAAGGCATTCCACTGCCACTATTGCGCAGGGGGTTACATAGGGGAAGGTGATGAGAAAGAGTGGTTAGATATCGGAAATGTCAGAAGGATAAGGATGTAGATGGAAAGAGTGTTTGAGAGAATGGATGCGAGTTAGTGTGTTAGGAGGTGTCTATTGACCTTACATTTAAACTCCTGGAGATTGTAGCTGTCGGAGAAGCAAGTATGTGGAAGGGAATTCCACAGGCGGGAAGTGCGAGAAAAGAGGCTGTTGGAGTAGAAATTGCGTTTACATTTTATCGGTTTCACTGTAAAAGGGGGGGGACCTAGTTGCTAATCTAGTATCTCGTGCAAATTCGTACCTAGGGACCACCAGTGATGAGTACACCGCAGAAAGTAACCAGCAAAATACTTCAGTTAGTAAGGACACAAAAGAGAGAGAAAATATGACCGATCAATCCTACCTAGCATGCAGAAAACAAACTGAAAAAAAGTTGAGTGGAAATTTCGGAAGACAGTCAGTCAGTTGAAGTGCCATACGTGATACACGCTTGGGTGATCATGTCTCGAAAGAGACATGACTGACTGGGCAGAAGATTATCCCGCAGTAGATTGCCATTGCTTTCTGTGGTAGACTGGTTGGCTATAGAACCCAATCTGTCCTGTTATTTAACCCATAACTGGAAGGAAGAGACGGATTAATACCTTTCCCAAGGGTATTTGGGCGTAAGTGAATACAATGAATTCAACTGGAATTCGAACTCGGCTCCCCGGTTTCTCGTTCCGAGCCGATATCCACTGTACCATAACGCACATCCTACTTCGGAAGACAATATCACCAAAATAATTCAAGTCTATTCTTTCTCAGATATTGTAGGCGAGTTAACTACCTGTTAAGTAGACAAGAACGGGGTGAAAGAGAGAGAAGAATAAAAAACATATGATGAATTTACATCGCAAATACTTACACAGCGTCCACCCTCGTCACTTTTATAGATATAGATAACAATGTACAATATCTCTATTGGATTAGGGTCGGAGGAGGAGGGTCGACATATATAGATATGTAACGTGGTGTACTCGATTCTATATTATAATCAATACATAAACTGATCCCTGACTTTGTGGAGTGATATATATTTTTCTACCCTTAATTTTGGCTTTCTGAAAATTTTCAAGGTGTCGTTCGCGTTCTAAAATTTTGATCTACATCTGAGCGCAACTCCCGTCGAGCTAGACCGCAAAATGCAGACGCTAAGTAGAATCTATCAAACAAACAAAGACTTACACAACGCCCACCCTCGTCACTTTTATAGATATAGATTAGAATTTTATTTTGTTGGGAAATGGGAAATTGAAATACGGACAAAGTTTTTTCTTCAGTCAAATTGTCTGACCACGGCATGGGCGTAAGTGAAAACCGGTCACATATACTGCAGACATCGATGTCAGTATACGTTTGTTGACTCTCTGAATTATCTAATCTCCCTATGGAGGACCGCCACTCGGATTGAGGATTCGGAGAGGCGAGTTTAAATTCCCCCACCGTGCTCACAGAGGAGCATAGGTCATTGACAACCCTTCGTAATCGATAAAGAGGATAGGCAATGCTTCTGGGTTTTTTTGGTTTATTTTTGTTTTTATTTTTCAGTTAGGTGTGTTGACGCTATGTAAATACATTTATCCTTCGGGGAGGAGTTCAAAGTTAAGTCTAGTTCATTACATTCACTCAAATGTTAATAATACTCTTAAAAATAGTATAGATCAATCTCTTAAACTTTTCAACGATATGTAAATAGCTGGGAAGTTAGGTCCTATAGCGTTGGTTGGCAACCAGTCTTGGAAAAAAATCTGAATTCAAACCAGCCTGGCGAGGGTTGGGCTCGTTTAGGGTGTTTTGTCTATGAAACAACTGTACCTGTCGTAGATGTGGTGCCTATACGAACCAAAGTGTTTGAGGAACTCGTAATAGTGAATCATAGCGGATCAAGTAACCGATGAGGCAGAAGGGTTTCTTTTTATATCGACTCTTCGCCGTCGTCAAGAATAAATTAATTACACATATACTTAAATTCTTAACCAGATCATGTTTTGTTTTCATTGAACTGAATAAAATATCGACGTATACTTTGAGATCAAAATAACTATTACATGTTGTGGAGTTAACCAAACAAGAGAGGGTAGTTACATGCCCCTTCTCTCTCTCTCCTTCATATATCTATATATATAAAATAAAATAAATTTTCAATATTCAAAAATGTTGAATGAACATTTCGACATAAAATCCCTAAGAGAGATTTTACATCTCCTCAGCAACAGTACATCTTTCAAAATGGAAATAAAAATAAGAATAAAAAGAAAGATAAAAAGAAAAAGAAAAAGAAATAAAAAATGACGGTTAAGATTTGAGAAAATTTTCGTCACAAAAAATTACGGAAGTAATTCATGTCTATTTTTAGATTTTAACTTTTAGATATCGTTGTAAGTGAAGAAATGGAAAATTTGGTTTCGTCTAGCTTACAAAGGAAGGGGTTAGGAGTGGTGTTAAATTGAGAATAGGGTTAAACAAAACAGAAAGAGGAGTGGGAGGTAAGACAAAGAAAGGGAAGAATAGAAAGGGAAAAAGAGAAGAAAAAGGAAAAAGGAAAAGATTTTCATATTTGAAACGCTCGATACGTGTCAAACAAAAATAACTTTATACATGGGTTAAAGTATTAGAAAAAAGAAACTTTTTAGATGAAGAATTAAAAAATTTTTAAAGTTAATCTGATTAAAAATACCTCTAGGTAACGATAAACTAAATAAAATAAAATAATATAAAAAAATATATAAAATAAATTAAAAATAAGAATAATGATAAAGATTAAAGAAAACTATAAATTAAAAAAAAAATTAAATTAATTTAAAAAAATTGTTTTTATAAAAATTAAGATGTGAAAAAGATATATATACTAGCAGAGGAAATCAGGGGTTAAATTAGTAATTTTTAAAAAGTAGACAAACAAAGGAGACTGGGAGAGGAAGGTAGAGGGGTCAAATAGTATTTGCAGTTAAAGTACTTTATCAAAAACCAATAAATTTATATATAACATCCTAAAATTAAAAAAATTAGAATTTAAAATTTAAGTATTCACAAAACACGCTTTATGACGGCACTTACTAATAAATTCCTTTCTAAAATTCAGGAGTATGTGTTGGTAAGGATACTTTAATATTAAAATTTTTTCTAGCAGACACAGCACCTATCACGGAAATTCCTCGGAATACGGGCTGAACCTATAGTTTCCAGCTAATTACAGCGTCCAGCCCTTCTTCTTTCATTTTCCAGAATCTCTGTGAAAGGGCTGTCTGGTATTTTTGACCCGGGTTCGAAAATGAATATCTGTGGTTGTAAAATCTATGCTTAAACGGTTCCGCGGACGTACCAATATAAGTCCGGTAATTATTTTTGTTGTTTGATGGAGAAATGCGGGCTTCATAAATTACCTGGGTGGATTTACATTTGCCCTCCACCAGGCAGGCGTCCGCAGAGCTACAATTGCAATCAGTTAATATATATATATATATATATATATATAACGTTAATAATAATAATAACAATAGTAATAGTAACAAAAATAATAATGCTAATACTAGTACTTGTTATATTGTATTCAAGTTCGTCTTGAAAAACCCATCGAGAACGAACTCGGAGGGAAAAGGAGAGGAAGTAAAAAAAGAAACAAACGAAGTACATGAACAAAAGTCAAATAGTCGTAGGCAAGAAAAAAAAATCCAAGACGAAAACCCTAACACTAAAGCGCTCAATACGAAAGAAGAGCAAACAAAGACAGAAACATCTAAGAGCCAACAAACCTACCTAGGTTTAATTTCTATGTTTTCCGGCTACATATCCTGACGAGCCGTAGCGTGAAACATAGGTAGGTTTTTTGGCTCTTACTTAGATTTTTCTGTCTGTATATATATATATATATATATATATATATATATATATATATATATATATATATATATATATATATATATAAGAACAAATGGAGTAAAAATCCACAGTTCGTATTTGGATTTTTTTTTTTTAGTTTTTTTAAAAGGTGCATTTATATTATTTATTTATTTACCCTACTCCCCAACTGGAGCGAGATGTGACACAAGGTCGGTTTTTAACATGGGGAACCTGAGCGCGTACGCCCAGATCAATGGTCAAAGATTACCCAGCCCCCGCTTACGCGGTATCTGTGTGCCAAACTGCTCTTATCTGGTCAAAGCCTGTCATAGCTGGTCATATGCTTCCCAGCCAAAAGGCCGAAAAGCGATGAAAGAGCATTATATCATAATATCTAAATTTAAACGTTTTTATAAATTGAACTTTGTCAGTATGTGTGTCTGTCCGTTACCTATAGACTCCGAAACGGCTTTACCGATTTTCTTGAAAATTTACACAGTTGTACTATAAGCGTCTGCGGGTGTTTTTAGCTAGGTTTGTGTCGAGGTACCCCCGATAAATATCGAAAAAATCGATAATCGATAAAATCGGGTTATAGAAGGAGTGGTCCGATTTTAATCAAATTTGATACACTCATAGACAAAGACATAAGAAACGATATTCAGAAGTTTCAAGGTTGCAGTTCTTACAATAGTGCAGAAAATCGATAATATATATATATATATATATATATATAAAGCAAGATGCTTGTGTGTGTGTCTGTTTATCTGCCTGTATGTCTGTATTTTTTCAGTCCTTTTATTTTAGTTTTTGCTTCAGGTTTGGCTCTAAGTAGTTATAATTGTAGTTCTTAGTCTCAGCCATGATACCATTTACTCAGAGGACTTATTTAGCCTTCAAAATTCAGTTTACGACGAAAAAACTTATTTGATATCGATAGCAGGAAATCAAAATTTGACTTACATCCATTCATTTTTCTTTCAGTCTACGGTTTCGCTTTAACTGGAAACAACTATTGCTTTTTAGTCTTTCGTGCCAACGACCAAAGAGTCTGAGCTCCAGGACCATGGATTAGTTTTAAAGCTTTCATTACACCCGAGCAACGCAGGGCTATACTGCTAGTTTTTGTTATAAATGATTATAATAAAAACATTTTACATCGTTACCCAAAAGCTTTCATGTTTCGATACCATGAATTGTACTTCGTCAGGCGATGGTTGGTAAGTGGTGATAAAATTTAGCAGTTTTTATCACGAGTTAACAACCATCGCCTCATGACGTACAATTGATGGTATTGAAACATGAAAGCTTTTATATAGCAATATGTAATGTTTTTTTTATTACAATCACTTATAATAAAAAATTATAATAATTATAATATATGGCTTCCTACCGTATCGTTATGGCTAACAAGCGAACGATGAATTTGATTTTTATGGAATCTACGTTATGGCCCTTAAGGAATGATGTCAATATGTAAGAATTCTGGATGATCATTTTAGGACCTAATGACAGTAGGGAACTGAATCCACCACATTCCGTAGAATCTTAAATGAATAAGTTAATCATGAATCAGCTTACGGCCAAATCACGCTGAAAAACCGATTCCAATAAAATCACTGAAGTTAAGCATCGTCAGGTTTAGTCAGTACCTAGATGGGTGACCGCTTGGGTAGACCAGATGCTGTGATTTGCAGGTGATGAAAATACCTTTTGGAAAGACATGAATCCACCTCTTCTCCCCCAACCATGGATTAATTAGTAAAACTTAGATGACTAACCAATTATTATCTCCCGCCAAAATATAACAAGCTAAAAATATTTTCTGGCTTTAAATAACGAGCAAGATATTGATAAACCGTAGAAAATGAATCAATCGACCAACTTTATCCATACATTCTAAAAGACTTGGTTTTTTGGTTTGTGCGGATTGAAGGAAAATATATAGTCATCCGCAGACAGATCTGTTTCGCTGTATCACAGCTGATCAGTATAGTTAGACATCCGATTGCTTTTTACCCAGGATTGAAACCCGACCGAATTGTCGGCAGTCGGTGATTCTACCTCTGAGCTATGGACTCGGTAGACGGAGGCAGACTTTTAGCGTGTGATATATCATGTACACTCACGCCAATAGCTGAGAGTGTTCTAATTCATTACTGAATGAACGATGCGTAGATGCTAGAGTAGCTACTGTTTTTCAAAGTCACATATATATATATATATAACTTTGAAAAAACAGTAGCTACTCTAGCATCTACTCTTCGTTCATTCAGTATATATATTCAGTATAAATATATATATATATATATATATATATATATATAAAGCAACGCATAGCATCCTCTAAGTTTGGCGCCAAAGACTACTGGCGCCTCTGTAAAAGCGTGCTTAACAAGAGTAAGTCCTCAATTCCTCCACTAATCAATGAATTTGAGGTCCTCACCTCCTCAGCGAACAAGGCTGTATGCTTTGCTCGTATATTCTCGACCAATTCTAGTCTGGATTCGTCTGGAGTTTATACACCCGACTTCCCACCTAGAACTGAGGCCCAATTGAATGACGTCCACATCACGCCCTCGCTGATTTCTAACATAATCTCAAAACTTGACCCTCACAAAGTGAGGGGTGGGGACGGAATCCCAATCATAGTCTCGAAGAAATGTGCCCCCTGAACTCTCCTCAGTCCTTTCTAAGCTCTACAACTTCTGCCTAACTTCTTCCTGCTTTCCTGCCTGTTGGAAGTCTTCTTCTGTAGTTCCTATATTTAAAAACATTGGAGAACTCTCGGACCCCGCAAATTACCGCCCTATCAGCCTTCTTCTGATCTTTGGCAAAGTGTTCGAAGCCATTATCAACGCCGAGGTCGTTTAGCATCTCACAGCCAAGGGGCTCCTCTCGGACAAACAGTATGGCTTCCGCTTCATCAGGTCTACTGCTGATATACTAACGACCATCACCGAGTATATATACCAGGCTCTCGACAAGAATGGTGAAGCCCGAACCGTTGGCTTGGATATCTCTAAAGCGTTCGCCAGAGTCTGGCACGCCGGCCTTCTACGGAAACTGCGAAGCTATGGCATAACTGAACTTTTGTTGGACCTAATCCAGTCATTCCTCTCTAACCGCATATTGAAGGTGGTATTAAACGGACATGCCTCCCAGAGCTACCCTACAAACGCGGGTGTCCCTCAAGGCTCTATCCTAGGTCCTACGCTCTTTCTGATCTACATCAATGATCTCCTCGATGCCATAACATCCCAAGTAGGCATGTACGCCGATGACAACACAGTTTACTCTCGCCTCGATCAAAAATCTGGTGTGGGCGACAAGGCGAACCTCGCTGCCGAGCTTGAAAAGGACCTCCAATCAGTGGTGGATTGGGGTAAGAAATGGCTTGTAAATTTCAATTCTTCCAAAACGAAGCTGTTATCAATTAACCACCATAGACAACCGCACCTCCATCCCATTAGCATGAAACAGGCTTTCCTCCAAGAGTAAAACACTACGCCTGCTTGGCCTGACACTCTCAGCGGACCTCAAGTGGAATGACTACGTCGAATCCATTGCTAAATCCGCTGCTATGAAAGTCGGCTCTCTGTGCAGGGCCCGGAAGTTCTTTCCGCCTGAATCCATCCTGCACATATATAAATCTACCATCCGCCCGTGTATTGAATACTGCTGCCACATCTTGTCCGGTGCTCCTGCTATTCTCCTCGGGGTTCTTGACAAAATACAACGGAGAATCTGTAACGTGATCGATACCGACTTGGCTGACCGCCTGCAGTCACTCTCTCACCGGCGTGACATGGCTTCCCTGTGCCTCTTCTAAAAATACTTTCACGGCTTCTGCTCTGATGAACTTAGATCACTGGTGTCCCCTCGGTATGAATTTGCAAGACATACTAGATTAGCAACTAAATCCCACCCTTTTACCGTGAAACCGATAAAATGTAACCGTAATTTCTACTCCAACAGCTTCTTTTCTCGCACTTCCCGCCTGTGGAATTCCCTTCCGCAAACTTGCTTCCCCGACGGCTACAACCTCCAGGAGTTTAAATGTAAGGTCAATAGACACCTCCTAACACACTAACTCGCACCCATTCTCTCACTCTTCATATGTACCTTTTCACTCGTCTATCATCCTCCTTCTGACATTTCCTATATCCAATTGCTCTATATAACCCCCTGCTTGGGGTGATATGATTTGAGTGAGCCTGTGCTATCTAAAATGGTGGCACAATATTTATATCTATATGCCGTCTAAAATTGATGTAGCTACAGTATTTACACTATTCGGACTATTGTCCTCATCTTTGTTGCCATTTGTACGACGTTTCGGTCGTTGTAAGCTCCGGCCTTCTTCAGGTGCTAGGAATTTCGAACCGAACCCTTTATTACAAAATTCGGTTAAAAATTCCTAGCACCCGAAGAAGGACGGAGTGTACAACGGATGAAACAATGCACAATGGCAACAAAGATGATAACAATAGTCCGAATAATGTAAATACTGCAAATAGTACCTCATCTCAGAAATATAGACAAATACTTGATGTGCCTACTATTGAGAATCTCACATTAAGGCATAAAAATCTAAATAATACCCCCCTTTGCGTGACAGGATATATATATATACACACACACTCACACACACAACGGTCTTCATTATAATAGAGAGGATATATATATATATATATAAATATATATATATATTCTTCACTTTTCGAAGACATAATTATTGCAAAAAAATAAGGCACTGTTAAATCTCGAACTTTCGGCAAGAGAGCAATGATGAGGTCTTGGAAATGATGGAATCAGAAAGAAACAGCTGAAGTTCCTGGGACACGTAATGAGGAAGGAGGGCTTGGAGAATCTAATACGAACAGGCCAGATAGAAGGAAGGAGAGACAGGGGAAAGCAACAGATAACATATTTGAAGGACTTAATCAGGTGGATGACGGAACGAGAATTGCATGGTGTAACAGGAGAAGGCGTGCTCAGAGCCACCAGGGATAGGGAAACGTGGACGGCCATGATCGCCTACGCCCTGAAGGGACAGGGCACATAGAAGAAAGTCAATGAATTTAGCCGACGCTGCCTTGCTGTTGTTGCTTTCTCTCTCTATCTCCTTATGAGCGTGATAGGATAGATAGATAGATAGATAGATAGAACTGTTTTTATTATAGAGTGGATTGAAATTTGCAGAAAATTTATTAGATTAGTTATTTAGAAAAGTTGTGCTTGCTTTGCATCATGCATGCTTGTATTTTGGTTTCTTAGTCATTTAACAA
Organism: Ascarosepion bandense; assembly: GCA_037127315.1. Classification (NCBI taxonomy): domain Eukaryota; kingdom Metazoa; phylum Mollusca; class Cephalopoda; order Sepiida; family Sepiidae; genus Ascarosepion; species Ascarosepion bandense. The sequence goes on from JBBBDQ010028547.1 coordinate 23,526, forward strand.
ATGCATTCTCAAGCGAGTAAAAAATATTAACTTCTGCATCCCTGGTATGCGCATGCGTTAGTTTGACGCCAGAACTTGTATGATATTCTCGTGACTTGACATTTTTTCGTCTTTTTATCATAGTTTTTATCATGTCGATTAGTTAGTCCGAGGTAAGTTTAGAAACCAGTCATTTTGTTTTATTTTTTTCCAGCTTTTCCGAAAAAACAAAAAAAACCAGCTCTGAAATTGTTTCAATTTTAAATTCAGCGTATCATTGACTGGCACACACACACACACACACACACACACACACACACACACACAGACACACACATATATATATATATATATATATATATATTAATCATTTCACCCCGAGCAAGGCAGAAATGCCACTGATGAGCGGGAGGGGTGCTATATAACTGTAAAAAGATTAATTACAAAAGAGTGAGGAGTACAATCTAGTTAGAAAGGAGCAATAGAAATCTGAGAATGCAGGTGCGATGACAGATACATAGGTGGAGAGAAAGGGAAGGATATACGGGGGTGGAGAGAGAGCTAGAGTCCAGTGGTTAGTAGATGAGTATTGACTTTGCATTTAAATTTCTGGAGGTTGTAGCCGTCAGGAAAGTAAGAATATGGGAGCGAGTTCCACAAGCGGGAAGTGCGAGAGAAGAAGCTGCAGGAGTAGAATTGTCGTCTGCATTTGGCTAACCTGACTGTGAATGGGTGGGACCCAGTTGCCAGTCTGGTTGCACGAGTAAATACCTGTTGAGGAGGTACCAGTGACATAAGTTCGTCCGAGCAGAAGCAATGAAAATATTTATAGAACAGACAAGAGTAGGCCACATTTCGACGGTAGGGAAGTGGCTGCAGACGAGCCGCCACATCAGTACCTATCACATTACAGACTCTCCTTTGGAGCCTGTCGAGAACACTGAGGAGAACGGCAGGGGCGCCTGACCATAAATGGCAGCAGTACTCCATGCACGGACGGATGGTTGACTTGTATATATGCAGGACATAGTTACCCAACATTCTTAGCAGTAGATTTAGCTATGGATTCAATATAGTGGTTCCATTTGAGGTCTGAGGAGAGGGTAAGGCCGAGGAGGTGTAGCGTGTTGCTCTCAGGGAGAATCGCTTGGTCCATTCTTATGGGAGGCAGGAGAGGTTGCCTGTGATGGTTGACAGACAACAGCTTAGTCTTAGACGTATTGAAGTTAACAAGCCACATATATATATATATATATATATATATATATATATATATATATATATACCCACGTTTACAGAATTTAACTCTGTTTTAAATGTAACATATGTAGGTTTCAAAGGTTTTCAACAAGAGACGGGTATTTCTAAAAATATAAAAAGGAGTGGGGAATTAAAACTTAGTTTGTTTTGAAGGATCCTGCGGTAGAGTCGTTAAGTGCGTTTAGCTTATAGAGTAGTTGCTCAAGATAAAAGTCGACGAAGGTTCGCTGAAAGGTACATTTACTTTAATATGACTTCCGATTACCCTGACAATTTCACAGTTAAATAAAACAAAACAAAACAAAAACATCATTGTCTACCCAAACAGGAATACGTACTAAATATATTTATAATAATGTATTACGATAACTAATATTGTATTTTGTCCTAAATGTGTTGACCAGGGTAATTTTGGAAGATAACGAATTTAAGGCGAGCAATTTTTGCATTGAGTGTGCTTTATCCAAAGAGATAAGCATCAATACTAATGTTAATAATCGAAATATGTAAGCTGTAGACAGTCAATAAATAAATGAACATTAATTCATTACACACACACACACACACACACACACACACACTCGCACTCGAACACACACGCTCTCTCTCTCTCTCTCTCTCTCTGTATATATATATATATATAGAGAGAGAGGTTATTTTATTTTAGGTACCTTCACTTTTTCGGCATAAATTTTCGATTTCCAAGTTTAAAATTAAATTTTTAAAATGAAAAAACATTCTTGAAGATTTCATTTTAGATTTAATTAAAAGCTTAATGATTAAATTTATTATTTCCATTAAAAAATTCGGGTGTATTTCAGATAAAAATTACATAGGTTGGAAGGTCACATTGAATTTTGATTTAATTAAAAGCTTAATGATTAAATTTATTATTTCCATTAAAAAATTCGGGTGTATTTCAGATAAAAATTACATAGGTTGGAAGGTCACATTGAATTTTGATTTAATTAAAAGCTTAATGATTAAATTTATTATTTCCATTAAAAAATTCGGGTGTATTTCAGATAAAAATTACATAGGTTGGAAGGTCACATTGAATTTTGATTTAATTAAAAGCTTAATGATTAAATTTATTATTTCCATTAAAAAATTCGGGTGTATTTCAGATAAAAATTACATAGGTTGGAAGGTCACATTGAATTTTGATTTAATTAAAAGCTTAATGATTAAATTTATTATTTCCATTAAAAAATTCGGGTGTATTTCAGATAAAAATTACATAGGTTGGAAGGTCACATTGAATTTTGATTTAATTAAAAGCTTAATGATTAAATTTATTATTTCCATTAAAAAATTCGGGTGTATTTCAGATAAAAATTACATAGGTTGGAAGGTCACATTGAATTTTGATTTAATTAAAAGCTTAATGATTAAATTTATTATTTCCATTAAAAAATTCGGGTGTATTTCAGATAAAAATTACATAGGTTGGAAGGTCACATTGAATTTTGATTTCTTAAAATTTTCTTAAAAGCGGCCATTTTCTTAATTTTAAGAAATTTGAAAACAAAAATTCATCGATTTCAAAAATATTTCAAAAGATTTCTGACACTTTATTTTAGTAAAATAAGAAAATTGAAAGTTAAATTAATCTGATTTTAAAGAAATATTATTTACTTATAGCTTAAAAAAAGTAATATACAACCAATTATTAACAATTGGTTGTGTTCATCTCATCGATGTTTGACGGATTGTTGAATGACGTGGCGATGACAGCTTTCTATCCATAAACATAAAAGAAATTTTCATAAATCTAAGGGAAGGGACAAAACTCTTAAATTACGTAACCTTTTCATAATAATGGCAATTTTAATCAACCATACATAAAAATAAGGAACGCATTAAGTAAATAAAAATTATTTAAAAAATAGTTCGGCATCTCTACGTTTAATAATCTTTGCAATTTTTGACTTGTAAATTTTGTTTTCAATTAATTATTATACAACCTCCAGGGAACAAACAAATACAGAATTTTATAAGATTTTAAACTATTAAATTATTATAATTAAAATGTAAAAAAAAGTTGAAAAAAATTCTTGTAAAAATTCATTATTCATAAAAAAAATTGATTTCTTCAGATAATATCCTTAATATTACTTATTTAGAAAAGCATTTACAAGCTTTTCTAATTAAGTAATGTCATAGTTTTATTGGATTTATTATTTTTCAATTCAGAGCAGATTTTCATTTAGTTGGGCACTAATTAGAAAAAACAAGGAAGTGATTTGCAATCTCCAAAGACTCCTACTTTTAACAAAAAAAATAAATAAAATGCGGTTATGCGTGAAATATTATGAAATTAAGTAAGTGGGGGGAGGTTAACACATTAAAAAAAGATTTTTAACAATATTTTCTAAAAAGAAAATATTAAAAATAATTTAATTCATTTGTGAATAAGTCCTGAAAATGTCATAAAAATCGCAAAATTATTTGATTTTTACAAGAATTTCTAAATTAATGTGATTTCTACGGACAAAACGCGCAAAAAATTCAATGTTAATAGAGAAGGCGATGACGTAAACAAAACAAGATTTTAACGAAAATTTCGAACGTGTTTGAAAGAATTAAGAAATTTTCAAAAAATAATTAAAAAATATTTTGGTCTTTTTTCTAAATAATATGAACATTTTGACGATAAAACTTTATTTTCGTTAAATTTGTGGTTTTTTCCATTACGCTATGCTGTTTTTCTCACTAATTACTAGAGGAACCTAATTTTTTTTTCTCCATTCATTCATTTTATTCGGGCAGAGCATTTTGCGCCGGCGTTGTAGTCACCACTGCCCGCCCCCATCTCACAGTTGTGGTTTATAGTGACATTCAAGGCAGACTATTGCACTGGCTTGCCGGTTTCTTTTGCACCGGAGATGTTGAGGTTACTCTGTCTTTTCTCTCACAGTTAGATTTGCTTTTGAATTCACCTTCTTCTAGCCTTTAGAGGTATGACATATAAGGCAGCAGGTGGTTTGAATTCAGAATTAATTTTCCTAGACTGGCTTCCACCCAAGGTTATAGTACCCCCTCCTGCTATTTTATCCATAGCTGGGGAGAAAAGATGAATTCATACACTTCCAAACCATACTCGTAATTTCATGTACCACAATCCGAGCCGCTAACCGTTGATGTTTAGTCTCAGTTAGTTAAGTGCCATATGTGATACACGCTTGGGCGATCATGTCTCTTTCGAGACATGACTGACTGGGCAGAAGATTATCCCACAGTAGGTTGCCATTGCTTTCTCTGGTAGACTGGTTGCCAGCCAAGGCTATAGAACCCAGTCTGTTTTATTATTTAACTCATAGCTGGAGGGAAGAGACGGAATAATACATTTCCCAATGGTATTTGTGCGGAAGTGAATGCAAGGAATTCAGCTGGAATTCAAACTCGGCACCCTTATTTGTCGTTCCGAGTCGATATCCACTGCACCACAACGCACACCCGACGATGTTTAGTCTACGTGCTTTTTTTTTTTTTTCGTAAACAGGAGAATTAATAATTTGGGGGGGAAAAAATCAGTTTGTCATTTCTCATCTTTAACTAGATCTAATTTAATTTAAGTGTAAGCATGTTAGATTGAAACCCATTTCCTACCTTGTTCTTTATTTACTTTTATTAAATATATATATATATATATATGTGTGTGTGTGTGTGTGTGTGTGTGTGTATACTCGCAGGCTCATATCAATATACAATTATTTATCAGGTGTTAACAGAACAATGCTCAATGCGGTGTAACAGAGCAAAAAGTGTATATATATATATATTAAATCCAAAAGAATCATCAGATAGGTAAATCCCCAAAACCCGATCCTATTAAAATTAATTTAATTAATATTAAAATTGATCAAGGTGGAGGGCTCGATACAAATATTACATTCTATTTACAGAACAATCTAGAAATGGATATCCAACAGATTTGAATATCCAAATTTTTGTTTTATCATAGATATATATATCAGCATACTGTGTAGATATAGAATAATCCAAAGGAGTATCCTGTACATACAGTGGTAGGATAACTAAGAGAGCTCTAAATATATATGTATATAAATACATATAAAGCAAATATAAGAAAAATTAAGGCAGACACGTTATTTCGTGGTAAATCGGAAGTATGGGCCTATTTCAGGCGAACCATCATCAACTTCCGTCTTTATTGTGCAAAAGATTTTAAAGGCGGAAGCTAATGATGGTTCGCCTGAATAGGCCTACACTTCCGATTTACCATGAAATAACGTGTCTGCCTTAATTTTTCTTATATAATCCGAATTAGAATATTAAAAAATTGCTTATTCACTACTATAGTTTGGCTCCTCAGGCAGTAAACGTTAAGAGCAATTTTACCGTATTATCCAATGCACGCATTTTCATGTCGGGAAATAACTTGCGTGTATTGGATAATACGGTAAAATAGACGTTAACACATCTGGCACAAGGTTAATGGTGCCAGATGTGTTAACGTCTATTCAATTTGATGCTTACTATTCTAATTACAGTTAGAATATAGACAAATGATTAGTTTGTTGTTGACCTGCTGACGCTGGTGAACACCATGGTAGAAAGATTATAACAAAAGCAGTATAGAAAGGGATTCTAATTTAGATAATTCATATAATAATTTTTTTCTTCTGATTGACTTAATACTTTGTTTAGTGTCTTTCATTAAGGAAAGTGTTTTATAGACTATGCAAAAGCGTTTAATAGTACGTCACAAATAACTATTTGTATTATTAGTTAAGCTTGATATTTTTTTTTTAATCGTTTCACCCCCAAGCAAGGCGGTAACGCCACGGATGCGCAAGGGGCTACATAAGAGAAAAAGATTTGACAGCAGAAGAATAAAGCGAAAGACGAACAGGTTACAGTGGGTGTCAGAGGAAGGTGCAAGAGAAGGATGGGAATACAGGTGTGATGACAGTTTCAAAGGTAGAGAGAAAGGAAAAGATATACAGGGCGATGTTGAAAGACTGATGCGCAAGGAGCTACATAAGAGTAAAAGATTAGATAGGAGGAGAGTCAAGAGAAAGACACACCAGTTACAGTGGGTGTCAGAGAAAGGAGCAAGAGAAGGATGGGAATAAAGGTGTGACGACAGTTGCAAAGGTGGACTTATTCAACTTTTACAGTAAGGTGATTCTGAAAGTAGTTCTACCAGGATTACCAACATTAGATACGCAGATAACAGAATTAACAGCAGATCAGTCAGTTAAGTGCCATACATGATACACGCTTGGACGATCATGTCTCGAAAGAGACATGACTGAATGGGCAGAAGGTTTTCCCGCAGTAGGTTGCCATTACTTTCTATGGTAGATTGATTGACAACCAACACTATAGAACACAATTTGTCCTGCTATTTAACCCTTAGCTGGAGTGTCGACAGACGAATTATATTATTATATTAAGTAGTAATTATTGGGGGATCAGTTTATTACTTCATGACAATATAAAATCGGTCCCCCAATTTATGCCCAGTAGAAACTTTACTTATGTTACCAACTATTATATTCATTCAGTCAGTTAAGTGCCATACGTGATACACGCTTGGACAATCATGTCTTGAAAGAGATATGACTAAATGGTCAGAAGATTCTTCCGCAGTAGGTTGCCATTACTTTCTACGGTAGACTGGTTGACAACCAAGGCTATAAAACCCTATCTTTTCTGCTATTTAACCAATAGCTGGAGGGAGAAGAGACGGATTAAATCTTTCTATTGGGTATTTGTGCTAATGTGAATTCAACGAATTAAACTGGAATTCGAACTCTGCTCTCCGATTTCTCGTTCCGAGCAGATATCCACTGCACCAAAAGGAACATTAATAAAAAGAAAATACATGAACTTCTAAGAAAGTGAAAGAAAGGACTAGATATTATTTGCAAAAATACAATATATAGTTGTTAGCATCAGAAGCCCATCTTTTTGCTTGGAGACAAAAATCTCGAGCAAGTAAAAAAAACAAAAAGAAAAATGTAAAATATCTTCGTAAAATGCTACACCGAAAACTGAAATCGCATGGGATAGCAAAATATTCCTGCCAAAAGCTAAGTAGAGTATTAACAAACAGGAAAATTTTGTTCGTAACAGAACAATTTCCTTCCATTTACTTGCTTCCCCGACAGCTACAATCTCCAACAATTTAAATCTAAAGTCAACAGTCACCTCCTATCTCTCATGTTCTTTTCTCCGTCCGTTACACTTTCATCAGCATTCTCATCCTTCTCTTACCCACTTCCTGACACCCCTATAACCTGTCACTCTTTCTCATAGCTTTTCTCCCATGTAACCCCCTGCAAAATAGTAGTAGTAAAATGCTTTGCTTGGGGCGATATGATTATAAAAAAATTATAGATTTCATTAAAGTGATGAAAGTGGATATGATTAAAATAGGCAGAAAGGGGTGGGGAGAAAAAAGAGAGTAAACCGGTTATCGCTCTTCACTTGTCAGAACTCGATCGAGAAAAGTAAAAACTGTGTGCACCGATTAAAAAGGAAGCAAAGAAAATAATACTATTTTTCTTTTTCGGTTCAGCTTTACTTTGCTCGATCGAGGTCTGACGAGTGAAGAGCGATAACCGGTTAGGACATCCACTGTTTCTCTTTTTTCTTGCTCCTATTTTCATGGAACGAATTACAGTAATGGGGATGTTTTTATTTTTGTTTGTCAATTATGTTAAAAAAACATAGAAAAAAATATTGAATTGTTATGCAATATCGGTTCGTCTGTATAAGAGTGAGTGCTGGATAATCTCTTCACAAGCGAAGAAGAGACTCAAGGCAACAGAAATGTGGTTCTACAGAAGGATGCTGAGGATATCATGTTTTGAGCATGGCGAAGTTTTGTACAAAATGGAAATAAAAATGATACATTCTAATATTAATATAGAGTCAGTTGAAACTTTCCGGGTACAGCATGAGGAAAGAAAGCTTGAAAAGTTTAACACCCACATGACATATTTCAGTAGAAGCCGAAAGAGTCCCACAAGCGAGAAATGTGATAAAAGTTAACTGTTAACTGTTACATCTAGCCATTTAATATGATGAGACCTTACCGCCAATCTAGTACTGCGCTTAAAGTCTTGGTACCATAGCGGAAAGTTTATCAGAAGAATTACCATGAAACTATAGAAAAAGAATATATGTGTTCAATTTATATTCCTCCAAAACACAGATTGAAAAAAACTGAAATAGAAAAGCTAATTGGCCAACTTCTCACTTCCTTTTTACTAATGGGAGGTTTTAATACACACAGTAAAATGTGGGGTTGTAGGAACCCCAATCAAACTGGTAAAACTATAAAACCTTGACTAGAATCATCTGATTTATATATATATATATATATATATATTTTAATCATTTCACCCCGAGCAAGGCGGAAACGCCACTGATGTGCAGGGGGTTACATAAATGTAAAAAGATTAATTAGAAAAGAGTGAGGAGTACAAACTAGTTAGAAAGGAACAATAGAAAGCAGGTGCGATGACAGATACATAGGTGGAGAGAAAGGGAAGGTTATATAGGGGTGGGGAGAGAGCTAGATGCCAGTGGTTAGTAGCTGAGTATTAACTTTGCATTTAATATCCTTAATAACCAAGTGCACACATACCTACACCTAAGTACCGGATAAACATCAGCTAGCGACCAAACCATAATGTTCTATTATATATCTATCCCAAAGGGTATTTGTGCGTAAGTGAATTGAAGGAATTTAACTGGAATTCAAATTCGGCACCACAATTTGGAGTTCTCAATCGGTATTTACTGCACCAGAAAGCACATCCAGATTGATAATTAAGTTTCAGTGAAATCCAAATTAATTCATGCATTTAATAAATTAAAAAATAACACAACGGATATATAATATTTTAAGATTTTTATGATCTTAAACAACGCGGGAAACAAAAATGACAATTCAAATCTAGCAATGGTCAGTTCGTAGTATGCACCTAATGATTGTAAAGGGCATGAAACTCTGATACTACTCTACTATGTGGTGATATGATCACTTCTGACTTGAAAGGACATACCATCTGTTAAAAACTACAAAATTATATATATATCTATATAGGGCGGTCCAAAGTAAGTGGACAGTAAGAGATTAATTGGGGCCAAGTCAGGTGAACGTGTGGGTCAATAAATTGGACCTCTTCGGCCAATTCATATCTCAGGAAATGTTTCATCAAGATAGTCACGGAGTGCTCTTGAATAATGGGGAAGGGTCCCGTCTTGTTGGAACCGATACATAAACCTATTCTACCTACTGTCCATCTATTTTTGGAATCCTATATATATATATATATATATAGTTACGTGAATTAAAAAGTATACATATTTGGGTACACGCATGTATATTATTATTATACAGGTGTTAATAAAAACAGATATTTTATTTATATATATATATATAATACACACGCACACTACCGGCCATAATTATTAGGCCACCCCAGTTTTTAAAATAAATTATGTATTTCATACTATTTTTAGTATTTATTGCCAAGTGGATAATTCTAAATGAAAATAGAATGTTTTTTTTTTTTGTTGTTTTTTTTTTTTGGTTGTTAATCCTGCACAATAATGTGTGAATCAAATGAACTGTTCTGGTGCCCAGTTTTTTTGCTCTCTTCCCCATGCTAGTCTCTTCTTTTTATTGGCTGGCCGAAGCAAAGGCTTCCTGGCTGCCTTGTAAAATTTTGTAAAGTAATAATAACAAAAGAACCATTCTATTTTCATTTAGAATTTATCCACTTGGCAATAAATACTAAAAATAGTATGAAATACATCATTTCTTTTAAAAACTGGGGTGATCTAATAATTATGGCCCGTAGTATATATATATATATATATATATATATATATATATGTGTGTGTGTGTGTGTGAATTGCGATAATGTTTCGCACCAAGGGTGTTTTTTCAGTGGTTTTACTGATAAAATATATTTTGGTAAGTAGGTTTTTTAACAAAAATTGTTCAATATTGGGGTGAAGATAGTGTTGATAAATAAAAATAGTTTGTCACTTTAGCTACTAAGTTAAAAAAGCAAAAAGAACACACACATACATATATATATATATATATATATATATATATATATATATATATATCATTTTCCCCGACGGGCTGTTAAGCGAAACCGTCGTAGGTTATTGGCTCACTCTTAGGTTTTCGATTTGGTTTGCTCTACTTTCGCTTTGAGTGCTTTGTGTATTCTGCTTTCGTATTGAGCTCTTTATTGTTAAGGTTTTCGTCTTGGTTTTTTTTTCTTTCTTACGAATGCTTGACTTTTTATTCAGGTATTTCGTTTGTTTCTTTTTTTCTTCCCCTTCTTTTCCCTCCGGGTTCGTTCCCGGTGGGTTTCAAGACGATCTCATTTGTAGTTTAATTATTGATAATCTTGACAAAATTAGTTCTGTTGCTATTGGTATTATTACTATAATTAATATTACTATATATATATATATATATATATATATATATATATATATATATATATATATATATATATATATATATGATATGTGTTCTTTTTTTTTTTTTTCTCATTAAGTGCCCTAGACATTTTTGCTTCTTCTTTCTTGATTTCTTAAGTTTAGGTGTCCTTTTTTATTCCATTTTCCCTAAAGTTTTGCCGTGTTCACTACCATGGAATTCTCAGCATCCTTCTGTGGAACATTATCACTGTTGTCTCAAGTCAGTTCTTTATCTTTGAAGAAATTGTCCATCGTTCACTGTCATATAGGAGGACCGTTATTTCATAATATTTCAGAACTCTTTTCTTTGTTTTTTAAAACAAATTTCTCGGTTTCTTAGTATTTTACTTTGCAAAAGCTACTTTCCAAAGACTATCCCAGTGTACATTCGGAATTCGTTATAACATTTTCCGTATTTCTTATGACATTTTCTGTATATTTAATTTTTTGTGTTCACGTGACTTTGGTTTCTACAATTCGTTGTTCACTTCATGGTTGATTCCTTTTGCTGACAATCATTTATTTTCTTCTTGCAATTAGTCCTTTCTTCTCACTTTCCTTAACTGCTTTCCGTAGGAGTTCCTTTAGTTTCCCATCTGTATTTTGTCAACACTGTGTCATTTACATGTCTAACGTTGTTAAGATTGTGACTGTCAATAATACATTCTTCTAATTATCTCAGGAGCGCCTCACTGTTAAGGTTCAATAAGTCCGGTAATAAGACACATACTTGTCTTATGCCCTCTTTTTTTATTTCTGTGTCAATAAGTCCGGTAATAAGACACATACTTGTCTTATGCCCTCTTTTTTTATTTCTGTGTCAGCTTTAATTTAAAATATGTAAAACGAGTGATAGGTTGAATGATGAAAATGCTGAAATAGCCACAAACTTAATAAAAATAGACACAAACTTAATTTTAAAAAAGCCGCAAAATTAATTAAAAATACATAAAAAGATGGATAGATTGAAACGAAAATGCTGAAATAACCACAAGTTTAATTAAAGATTAACCACAAAATTTAAAAATAGCCACAAATTTAATCTAAAATTAACCTCAAAATTAATTAAAAATATGTAAAACGAGTTAAAGATTGAATGATGAAAATGCTGAAATAGCCACAAACTTAATTAAAGATTAACCACGAAATTAATTAAAATATGTAAAACGAGTGATAGATTGAATGATGAAAATGATGAATTAGCCACAAACTTAATAAAAAATAAGCACAAAATTAATTACAAATAGCCACAGAATTAATTAAAAATATGTAAAACGACTTATTAGATCGAATGATGAAAATGCTGAAATAGCTACAAACTTAATCTAAAAATAAACACAAAATTAATTAAATTATGTAAAAACGAGTGATAGATTGAATGATGAAAATGCCGAAGTAGCCACAAACTTAATTAAAATAGCTACAAACTTAATTAAAAAATAGCTACAAAACTAATTTAAAAACAGCCACAAAATTAATTAAAAAGAAGCCACAAACTTAATTTAAAAATAAACACAAAATTAATTAAATTATGTAAAACGAGTGATAGATTGAATGATGAAAATGCTGAAATAGCCACAAATTTAATTAAAAATAGCCACAAAATTAATTAAGAATATGTAAAACGACTTATTAGATTGACTGATGAGAATGCCGAAATAGCCACAAATTAATTAAAAAATAGCCACAAAATGAATTAAAAATATGTAAAACGAGTGATAGATTGAATGATGAAAATGCTGAAATAGCCACAAACTTAATTAGAAATAGCCACAAACTTGATTTTAAAAAGCCACAAAATTAATTAAAAATATGTAAAACGAGTGATAGATTGAATAATGAAAATACTGAAATAGCCACAAACTGAAATCGATATCAGCAAATTGAAAAGGATGAACAGATTGAAATAGCTAGATGTTATGAACAGATTAACATTTTTTACAAGAAAGTATTGTAATTTGCTTGAAGCATTGTGTATATAAAGTGTATGGGTAGATATTTAAAGGCTATCACAACTCGTTTAGTATAATAAAGGAAGGTAAAGAAGGTGTTGAGTATTACCTATTTATTATTCATTAATATTTCGAGATCAGAATTTCATCTTCAGAATGATAGGAGAGCTTGATTACACGTCAGTCCGGGACCGTGCCTTTAAACACACCATTCGTTCATGTGCCCTGTCCCTTCAGGGCGTAAGCGATCATGGTTTTCCACGTCTCCCTATCCATGGTTGCTCTTAGTATGTTTTCTCCTGTTACTCCTCGCAACCCGCGTTTTGTCATCCACCTGATCAGGCTCTTCAAATATGTTATCCGCTGCCTTCCTCTGCCTCTTTTTCCTTCTATCTGGCCTGTCAGTATCAGGCTCACCAAGCCCTTCTTCCTCATTGCATGTCCCAGGAACTTCAGTTGTCTCTTCCTGATGCTCACTATTAGTTTTCTTTTCAATGCCATTCTTTCCAAAACCTCGTCATTGCTCACATGTTCGGTCCATGATATCCGCAGCATCCTTCTGTACAACCACATTTCCGCTACTTCAAGTTTTGTCCTCATCTTCGATGATATTGTCCAGCATTCACTGCCGTATCGAAGAACGGACATCACATAGCAATCTAGCACCCTCTTCTTTGTTTCTAGCGAAAATTTCCTGTCTCTTAACACTTTGCTCAGCTTCTGGAATACGTCCTTGGCCATGCCAATTCGCCTTCGGATCTCTGTGTCGCACTTCCTATCTCCTGTTATAACACTTCCTAGGTATTTAAATTTTTGAACTTGCTTGATTCCCCGTTTTTTAATTAAATTTATAATTTTTTTTTTATAATCATATCGCCCCAAGTAAGGCATTTTACTGCCACTGTTGAGCAGGGGATTTTCATCGGAGGAAAGTGATAAGAAAGAGTGACAGGTTACAGCGGGGGTCAGGAAAAGGGTAAGAGAAGGATGAGAATACTGATGAGAGTGGAGTGGACGAAGAAAGGAGCATGAGAGAGAGGATGCAAGTTAATGGGATAGATGACTATTGATTTTACATTTAAATTCTTGGAGATTATAGCTGTTGGGGAAGCAAGTAAACGGAAGAGAATTCCACAAGCAGGAAGTGCGAGAAAAGAAGCTGATGGAGTAGAATTTGTGTTTACATTTTATTGGTTTCACAGTAAAAGGGTGGGACCTAGTAGCTAATTTTGTGGCTCGAGTAAATTCATATATAGGAGGTACCAGTGAGCTAAGTTCATAGGAGCAGAAGCCGTGAAAGTATTTGTAGAAGAGACACAGGGAAGCCACATTGCGCCGGTGAGAAAGTGACTGTATCCGTGCTGCCAAGTCGAGATTGATCATATTACAGATTCTCCGTTGGATTTTGTCAAGGACCCGTAGGTGGATAGCAGGAGCACCCGACCAGATATGGCAGCAGTATTTAATGCAAGGCGGATGGGAGATTTGTATATGTGCAGGATTGGTTCTGACGGGAAAACTTCCTGGCCCTGCACATAGCAAATTTGAAATACATTTATATTTCCATATGTATTTAATTCCGAGATCATCAGGGTTTAAGCAGAGCTGTTCAGGAATTAGTTTTAGGACGGAGCTCTAAGTATAATACGCAAAACAATTCTTTTGTTTAGTTAGTTTTATAAATGCGTCCTATACAGCAGTAAATGGTGTTAATTCAAAGAGATTTTCGAAAAGTGGAGCACATTACTTATATTTCTCCAGTTTTTTATACATAGAAAATTAACTTGAAGGCGATGTAAAAATCCCTTTGATATTCATTTTTTGTGGGTAATATTCTATATATTTTCAACTTGTTTCTTTCATGTTAATTTTCTGTGATTAGAAATAGACAGATAAGTTATAATTTCTGAATTTTATAATACTGGATTTTTAAAATTTTATATTTTTGATGGGTAATATTCTATATAATTCTAAAAAAAAAGGTACAGTTTTTTTAAATCATGGTTATAAACGTTTGTTTTGCTGTGTGATTTTTTTTCTATTTCAGTGCTTTTTTTTCTTGTAAAATTATTCACTGTATTTCCCGTGTTCTGCTTTTGATCCAAAAAGCCACTATTTTTTTCCCTCAATCGCTTTCTTTTAGCGTACCCTTGTTATTGTACCCTGTTTTACTGTACCTTTTTTATTGTACCCTGAGCAGGCTCAAGTTGAAATACCTTCCTAGCTGTTTCCCTTTGTTTTTATTTTTAATTTATATATTTTAATTTTTTAAAGGTATTTTCTTGTATTTTTTTTGTTGTTGTTGCCGAGATATTTACCCTCCCACCATTATTTTTTTTAACCCTACAATTATTTTCTTCTTTGCTTGCATTTTATTTTATGTTCCTTGTTTCTTTCTTTCTTTTTTTTTTTTTTTTTGTCTTCTCTTTTTTTTTTTATTCCCTCCTCTGTGTCGGCGTCTCCTTCCCATTTCCGTCGCTAGGTGGCGGGTTGATTCCCTCGCATATACGGAACCGCCCTTCTTCCAACACTAGACGTGAGAACACGGAAACGACAGAACCGGACAAAAAAGATGAGCGTAAGTTTTTTTTTCTTTTTTTTTTTTTTCCTCCTCCTGTGACAGACAACGAAACAGACTTTTGTAATATTAATCGCCATTTCGCCTGGAATCTCCGTTCTACATTTTTTCGAATTAACAAGGATAAATAGTGGCAGAAAATCATCTTTTTTTAAATTTTTTTGTTGGAGTTGGCAGCATTTCTTCATATCAATTTTGTCAAATCTAATCTAACTTATTTATAAATAGAACTTTTTCTGTGTGTCCGTTACCTATAGACTCCGAAACGGCTGAACCGATTTTCTTGAAAATTTACACAGTTGTTCTATAAGCGTCTGCGCGAGGTACCCCCGATAAATATCGATAATCGAAAAAATCGGGTTATAGAATGAGTGGTCCGATTTTAATCAAATTTGATACACTCATAGACAAAGACATAAGAAATGATATTCAAAAGTTTCAAGGTTGCAGTTCTTATTGCTATGTGATGTCAGTTCTTCAAGTACCGCAACGGTTATCAGCGATGAAAGTTGAATCGACGAGCTGAGACACAAATTCTGCCTTAAGCTAATCTATGTACGAGTTTGCTTTCTAGCCTTGGGTAGGATCCAGTTTAAAAAAAGGACAACTCTGAATTCTAAACTAAGAAATCGATGAAACCGCTCCACTATATATATATTTTTAATCATTTCACCCCAAGCAAGGCATTCCACTGCCACTGTTGCGCAGGGGGTTACATAGGGGAAGGTACTGAAAGAGCGATTGGATATAGGAAATGTCAGAAGGAGGGTGATAGACGAGTAAGGTGGTACATAGGAAGAGTGTTTGAGAAAATGGGTGCGAGTTAGTGTGTTAGGATGTGTCTATTGACCTTACATTTAAACTCCTGGAGATTGTAGCTGTCGGGGAAGGAAGTATGTGGAAGGGAATTCCACAGGCGGGAAGTGCGAGAAAAGAAGCTGTTGGAGTAGAAATTGCGGTTACATTTTATCGGTTTCACTGTAACTCCGTAGTTGCTAATCTAGTATCTCGTGCAAATTCGTACCTAGGGGGCACCAGTGATCTAAGTTCATCGGAGCAGAAGCCGTGAAAGTATTTATAGAAGAGGCAAAAGGAAGCCACGTCACGCCGGTGAGAGAGTGACTGCAGGCGGTCAGCCAAGTCGGCATCGATCACATTGCAGATCCTCAGTTGTATTTTGTCAAGGACCCCGTGGAGAATAGCAGGGGCACCCGACCAGATGTGGCAGCAGTATTAAATACACGGGCGGATAGTAGATTTATATTTGCCAAGAATCATTCTTTGGCTAACATAGTTCCAAAAAAATTTTTCAAAAAATACAGAGTGTCAAAAAAACGAACTTTTCTTTTCTTTTTTTTTTTTTTTTTTTTTGACATCGCTATTATTTCAACTATCTTCACTCCCTCGGCAATGTTTATTATTTTAGAAAAAGCTATGAATAGAATTGTAGTAAAACCTAAACCTATTAATGTTATTTTACACATTTTCTTTGTTCTTGAGACTTGGCAACAAAAATAATAAACAATATTTCTTCTACTTTTATTTGCTTTGTCCTTTGAGGACGTAGGCGATCATGGCCTTTCAGGTCTCCCTATTCCAAGTGGCTCTTAGCACGCTTTCTCCTGTTCCACCACGCAACCCCGCTTTGCTATCCACCCTCTCAGGCCAATCAAGTATGTTACTCACTTTTCCCCCCTATCTGGCTTGTTAGTATCAGGTTCTCCAAGCCCTCCTTTCTCATTGCATGTCTTAGGAACTTTATCTGTCTCTTCCTGATGCTCAGTATTAATTTCCTTTACGTTTCCATCCTTTCCAAAACCTCACATGCTCGATCCATGATATCCTCAGCATCCTTCTGTAGAACCATATTTTGTTTGTTTACAGCATTGTATTCCTAACTGTAATGGCTGACAAAATCAAGTCGAACTTTACAAACTAGTAAATGACCAGGACTTCATAATAACTGGTTCCCAGAACTTTATAAATCCATGAATAAAAAATTGGGCGGACGTGAAGAAGACTACCGCCACCTTTTGAAGGACCCGAAGGAGACTACCACCACCTTTGGCGGACCTGAAATAGACTACCACCACCTTTTAGCGGACCTGAAGTAGACTACCACCACCTTTTAGCGGACCTGAAGTAGACTACCACCACCTTTTAGTACCTGAAGGAGACAACCGCCACCTTTTGAAGGACCTGAAGGAGACTACCACCACCTTTAAATTTATTGCTTTTCATTTTTTTTAACTTTTTTTTTTTAGTGCACTCTTATCGATTATTACAAAAAGTTTCCGATTATCAAAAAAAATTTGGAAAAATTTCAATATGTAAAATTTATGTGGGGGGGGGGGGATCACGTTCTAATACAACGTTATAGTAAATCGATCCTTCATTTTGGAACCACTCGCTTTGGGGTCGTTTTGTTTTGATTTTTTGGGACGAGTTGTTACTCTTGTTTTTGTCATTTTCAAGTTTTCTTCAGTTCTTACGATGGCATCTTCCTCAGACACTACAAGAATGGCTTTATTCAAAAATTTCGCAAAGGGTTCAGTTGTAGAATATGTGCAAGCAAAAAAGTTAATTGCACAGGATCGATTTACTAAATTTCTTTATGAAAACTAAAAGTGTTTAAATGTTGAAATTTCTCCTTTTTTTTTATTTTTTTTATTTTTTTTTATTTTTTGTCAATCGGAAAGTTTAAGGTTTAATCGATAAGATTGCACTGGAAAAAATAGAAAAAATTGATAATCAGCAAATTTACAGGTGGTGGTAATGTCGTACCGGCGAGTGGTTCCAAATTGGAGGATCGATTTACTATAACGTCGTATGAAAACTGAACCCCACCCCCACACACCTCAAATTGTTCAAATATAGAATTTTTTTTTTTTTTTTTTTGTCAATCGGAAATTTTAGGGTGTAATCGATAACAAAACAAGTGAAAACAACTAGTTTCAAAGTTGTGTTAGTCTCTTTCAGGTCCGCCGAAAATTTTCATATTTATTTGTTTATATATTTATAAATAAATAATGCATTTCATTAGTTTTAACCGCATTAGTTTTTAGAATGTCGTAAGTATAAAAGTATTCTTGTAAATGAAAAATCTCTTAAATAGTGATTATTATTTATGTTGTCAGGTTAGTACTTAGATGGGTGACCGCTTGGGAACACCAGGTGCTGTAAGCGTTTAGTGACGGATGTGCGTTGTGGTGCAGTGGATATCGGCTCGGAGAGAGAAATCGGTATGTTTGCTCCCGTTACTCCTGTCAACCCCCGTTCCGTCAACCACCTGATCAAGCCCTGCAAATATGTTATCCGCTGCCTTCCTCTGTCTCTCTTTCCTTCTATCTGGCCAGCCAGTATCAGGTTCTCCAGACTCTCCTTCCTCATTGCGTGTCCTAGGAAATTCAATTCTCTCTTCCTGATTCGCAGTATTAATTATTCATTTACCCCAAAATTATAGAAATTTTGTTTGTCACTTTTGTATGGTGTAGTTTTACAAAAATGAAAAATAAAAAGCTTGTACTATTAGTAGTAGGCCTCCGTCATTCAGGGTTGACCATAGGTAGCATCCTAGTTGTCTGCTTGGCTGGGGCATCAGCGTCTGTGACTGTCTACAGTCACAGACGCTGATGCTCCAGCCAAGGAGCATCAGGAGCATCACTCCCGAATCGGTTTCTAAACCGATTCGGGCGTGACAGTCTTTGCTGCAAAGGCTGCATTTATTTTTTTGTTTCTGGTCTGTCGGAGCTGTCACTTTGCTTCCTGCGAACCCGTATCTCCATGGGGACTTGTGTTAGTTGCTCCTCCCTTGATTTAAGTTGTTGAGCCAGAGTTCCTCTCCATTTGAACCGGTTGACTGCTAGGCTCTCCCATGACACCGTGCTGATGCCCACAGCTTTCATATCGCGTTTTATGATGTCACGCTACCGCAGTTATGGTCACCCAGTGGGTCTTCTTCCAGAGGCTAGCTCTCCATACAGGAGGTCTTTTGGAATGCGGCTGTCTGGCATGCAGTGGACATGACCTAGCCAGCGAAATCTACGCTAAGGAATGGGAACATGGTAGGCAGACCGGCTCGAGACAGGACCTTAGTGTTGGGCACCTTGACTTGCCATGAAATTCCCCATATACGTCGGATACTTCTCACGTGGAAGGTGTTCAGGCGCCTCTCCTGTCTGGCGTACGCGGTCCATGTCTCAGTGCCATATAGCAGTGTACTGATGACACAGGCATTGTACACCACCATCTTTGTCTTCACTACTACTACTTACAGTGAAGTAATATTTAAATTCTATAAAAATGGACGAGAGGTAATGCTTTTCAAAAGATGAGCAAAGTATTTTGACACAGAAAAAATTGGAAAGAAAGAAAAGAATGCTGAACATTTACTTAATATCAGTCCTCCAATATAGCAGTTAATGCTGGACAATCTCACATATTTAAAAAAATAGAAATGTGATTCTACAGAAGGATGCTGGGAACGCCATAGACCGAAGGTTTAAAGAAAAAGGATGCAAAAAAAAAGGGTAGATGAGATCAGGAAGAAACTATTAAAATCTCTAGAGCACATAATGAGGAAAGAGGGCTTAAAAAATCTGATACTCATAGGACAGATTGAAGGCAAGATGGATTGAGGAAAACAATGCATAACCTGCCTAATGAGCCTGGGTAAATGAATAACAGAACAAGGTTTAGAAGAGATAAGAAAAAAGATTGTTAAGCGGTACAAAGAATGGGAACTTGTGGAGAGCAGTGATCATCAACGTCTTGAATGAACTCATCATGTAGAATAAGAAGGATAGTGGTTTCAAGAAAAAATATTTCATCTTTGTTTTTATTTTTTGTCGGGTCTTGTGTAAAAAACTATTGTCTAAAAGAAACAATTATCTAAACTTATTTATAAATGGAACTTTGTGTGTGTGTGTCCGTTACCTATAGACTCCGAAACGGCTGAACCGATTTTCTTGAAAATTTACACAGTTGTACTATAAGCGTCTGCGAGTGTTCTTAGCTAGGTTTTGTGTCGAGGTACCCCCGATAAATATCTAAAATCGATAATCGAACAAATCGGGTTTTGGAAGGAGTGATCCGATTTTAATCAAATTTGATACACTCATAGTCAAAGACATAAGAAACGATATTCAGAAGTTTCAAGGTTGCAGTTCTTACAATAGTGCAGAAAATTTGATATCGATACCAGAAAATCAAAAT
Organism: Ascarosepion bandense; assembly: GCA_037127315.1. Classification (NCBI taxonomy): domain Eukaryota; kingdom Metazoa; phylum Mollusca; class Cephalopoda; order Sepiida; family Sepiidae; genus Ascarosepion; species Ascarosepion bandense. The sequence continues at coordinate 44,001 of JBBBDQ010028547.1, forward strand.
TTGACTCACATCCATTCATTTTTCTTTTGGTCTACGGTTTCGCTTTAACTGGAAACAACTATTGCTTTTTAGTCTTTTGATCCAACGTCGAAAGAGTCTGAGATCCAGGACCATGGATTAGTTTTAATGCTTTCATTACACTCGAGCAACGCCGAGCTATACTACTAGTTAAAGATAATTTTGAATTTCTTTATTAGCAATAAGATTTCTACCGGCGAATGGATACAAAAGTAATATCCTTCTTTTTTTAAAATTTTTTCTTTTTTTAATCGTATCACCCCGAGCAAGGCTTTAACGCAACTGATGTCAGGGGGCTACATAAGAGTAAAAAGATTAGGGAGCTACATAAGATTAGATAAGAGGAGAGTGAAGAGAAAGACTAACCAGTTAGAAAGGAGCAAGAGAAGGATGGGAATACAGGTATGATGACAGTTGCAAAGGCGGAGAGAAAGGAAAGGATATACAGGATGGTGTGGAAAGAACTAGAGTCAAGTGGTTAAGAGATAAGTATTGAAATTGCATTAAAATTCCTGGAGATTTTAGCCGTCAGGTAAGCAAGAATATGGAAGCGAGTTCTACAAGCTGGAAGTGCGAGAAAAGAAGCTGGAGGAGTAGAATTGTCGTTTGCATTTGGTTGATCTCACTGTGAATGGGTGAGACCCAGTTGCCAGTCTGGTTGCACGAGTAAACACCTGTTGCAGGGGCACCAGTGACTTAAGTTCGTTGGAGCAGAAGCCATGAAAGTATTTATAGAACAGACAGAGGGAAGCCACATCCTGTTGGTGGGGAAGTGGCTGGAGTCGAACCTCTAAGTTGGTATCTACAAGAAATTCAATAGGAAATATTCAAATATTGGAATAAAGTTCTTTTTTACAGAAATATTCTTTTACAGGAGCTAGATCAGGCCAAGGATGGAGGACTTTTGTCACAGTTGGGCGGGACAGAGTCCAAAAGCGTTTCCGATTCCTTGTGGGTGACGAAAAAAATAATCTGCAATTTTATACGTCCTGATCTGGTATTTCGGCTTTAGTCGCTTTTCCACCGAGTAATGCAGCCTCCCTGTGCTTTCTATAAATATTTTCATGGTAATTGTTCTGACGAGCTTTCTTCTTATTGCTAACGCTAATTTTTGTTTCTTTTATAGGAATTTTATTTATTTATTGTAAATATTCATTAGGTTCTTATTTTTTTTTAAATATTTATAACGATATGCTGTCTAAAATGACGAGAGCAAATATTTTGATGTACCTATTATTGAGTGTCTTACATAAGGCATAAGAAAAAAAATCTAATTCAAACCCCTGAGCATGACAGGAGAAACATTGTACACACACACACACACCGGTATTATAATAGTTATATATATATATATATATATACAATATATTATGCTCTCATTACGATTGAGCTCTCTAGAGAAGAAAATTCTAAAAACAGTTTACGAATATGCGTGACTCTGCAGAAATGAATTGAGTTCTTTCGGTGACTGGCGTGTGTATACACTGCTTATATGCAACACGTTAAAGTTCCTATTCTCTGATTCCATGCGCCTATAGCTTAGTGGGTAGCGACTCCGACTGACATCAAATAGGTCGAGTTTCGATCCCGGCCAGAAGGAAGTGGATGTGTTTAGCCACTTGATGTGCTATGATATGGCGAAACAGGCTTGTATGTGGATGGCTATATATATATATATATATATATATATATATATATATATATATATATATATATATATAGTCATCTGTGGATGGCTAATATAGATATATATTAGTTATCCATATGTGTGTGTATATTTCATTGACGGTGGGATGGGGGAAATAAAAATGACAACATCCTCTCTAAAATATATATATATATATATATATAGAGAGAGAGAGATAGATAGATAGATAAATAAACAGATGTGTGTGTGTGTGTTTTCCTCCTGTCAAGCTCATGGAGAAAAAAGTGGTTCGGTCTTTAACAGTGGTTTAATATATAAGACCGAACACTCTTTATCTCCATGAGCTTGACTGGAAGAAAACACATACACACACATACACATCTCTCTGTCTCTCTGTCTCTCTGTCTGTCTCTCTCTCTCTCTCTCTCTCTCTCTATATATATATATATATATATATATATATATTAATGCAGGTTTCATTGAATAATATAGACAAGTTTTGTCTATTAATTTTGTATAGGATCCGTTCATACCGTCTGATATACTTGATGGTGATGTCGTTGAAAGACAACAAAAAATCACAGTATTTGTTGAATTTTTTATCGGGTCTAAGCTTTCGGCTCACATAAGCCATTATCAAAGAGTAAATATTAACACACAGTAAACATAGAACATTTAAGCTATTAACAATAAAGATAATTGAATTGAAAATATAAGTCCATCCCTACCGTGGCGGATGGCCGAAGACAGTGACAAAATAGTGGTGTTGTGGTCCCTGGTCTGATTACAGACATTTGAGTACGTTATTGGAAATATCGAAATTGATTGTATTCAAACTAGGTTTAAATTGTTTAATGTAGAGTGCTTCGAGGATTTTTAGTTTCTGCTTATTATTTTCTTGTTTGAGTATGTACGTATTATCAACAAGCGTTTTTCTCAGAAGTGTGCGTTGATAACCGTGTTGTTCTAAATTCTATTATACTGCATATAAATGAATTTATATGTAGTATAATAAATTCATATGTCCACTTAGAGAATGTATCTCTAACAACCTCAATAATATCTACATCGGCCACACCACAAATTCGCTCTCACGGCGTCTGACGTTGCACTTAAATAAAAATTCAAATATATTCCGTCATTTAGAACAACACGGTTATCAACGCACACTTCTGAGAAAAACGCTTGTTGATAACACGTACATACTCAAACAAGAAAATAATAAGCAGAAACTAAAAATCCTCGAAGCACTCTACATTAAACAATTTAAACCTAGTTTGAATACAATCAATTTCGATATTTCCAATAACGTACTCAAATGTCTGTAATCAGACCAGGGACCACAACACCACTATTTTGTCACTGTCTTCGGCCATCCGCCACGGTAGGGATGGACTTATATTTTCAATTCAATTATCTTTATTGTTAATAGCTTAAATGTTCTATGTTTACTGTGTGTTAATATTTACTCTTTGATAATGGCTTATGTGAGCCGAAAGCTTAGACCCGATAAAAAATTCAACAAATAGTGTGATTTTTTGTTGTCTTTCAACGACATCACCATCAAGTATATCAGACGGTATGAACGGATCCTACACAAAATTAATAGACAAAACTTGTCTATATTATTCAATGAAACCTGCATTAATGAAAAATGCTGCCAAAATACACACAATTTAATATATATATATATAGAAAAAGTCTTAGAAAACTTTATATATATATATATATATATATATATATATATATATATATATATATATATATATAAAGTTTTCTAAGACTTTTTCTTTAGTTTACTATTATTCATTACTGCCCGTCTTGCTAACCGAAGGCTTACGTAGAACTACTTTTGTGACGTCACTTCACTTTTCGATAGTTTCGGCATAGGCCCACTTATTATCTAATATTTTGTTGAATTTGAGGTACTCTGGTTTAGGACCTATTCCATTGGCTTTTATAGTTTTGCTTGTAAAGACTTATTGAAGAAATGTTAGAAAATTGCCAAAGTATTTTGAATTTTCTATAGGTACCTTATTTTCTGATAATGTTGTGCATGAACATTAATATTTTTAAAACACATTACATGCATAAAAATGTAAAACTTTTTTTTAAATATTGGGTGGGGTTGAATTGTAGTAAGCTTTTTCATGTATGATTAGTAAATATAGTTTTTATTTAATAACAATATCACTTGACTGCTACCAATTAATAGTTTTAAAAGATCTAAAAGTTTAAATTATTCGAATTAAAAAGTTAAAACAATTATAAAAATTCATTAGTTTTTGAAAAGAAATATTTTTCTTGAGACAATAAAGTTCATAATATATCTTAATCATAAAAGCAATTAAAATCTTTTCTAATTAATGTCTTAGTCTGATTACATTTTTCTTTTATGGTAGGCTCTGACCAAAAAAAAGTCGGATTTAAATTCTCCTTGGTGTTGTTCTTAAAATTAATATGAATATTAAGCACTAAAAATTTTTTTTATTGAAATGTCATGAGATTAAATAAGTGTAAAATGTAAAATAAAATATTAATTAGAGTAGATAGACTAAACTATCGCCTGGTTCACCCTCCACCCACGTCTATTGAACTGTTGTAGAGGCTCATCCCTTGTTCCCTGTTTAGGATGTGGTTTCCGGCTTTCTCTTTTCCAATCTTTTCACTCTTTTCTTTTTTCTTTTTTTTCCTCAATTGGAGTAGATAGACTAAACTATCACCCGGTTCACACTCCACCCACGTCTATTGAACAGGTGAAGAGGCTCATCCTTGTTCCCTGTTTAGGATGTGGTTTCCGGCTTTCTCTTTTCCAATCATTTCACTCTTTTCTTTTTTTTTTCCTCAATTGGAGTAGATAGACTAAACTATCGCCCGGTTCACACTCCACCCACGTCTATTGAACAGGTGAAGCGGCTCATCCCTTGTTCCCTGTTTAGTATGTGGTTTCCGGCTTTCTCTTTTCCAATCTTTTCATTCTTACGTAGCCCCCTGCGTTTCAGTGGCATTACCGCCTTGGTTTGGGTGATACGATTAAAATATATATATATATATATATATATATATATATATATATATAATGTTGTCATTTTTATTTCCCCCATCCCACCGTCAATGAAATATTTTTGCGGGCGTACCAACAGACCTTCGTATATTGCATAACTTTTTTTTTTTTACTAGGATATTTTTATTACATGTATATTTCAATAATAAGTAAATTATAGGCGCTAATTTAAGGGTAAAAAAGAGCATACTTAAATAATGTCTTAAGTATATTGTACGTTAAAATATTTTAAAATCTTGTTTACCATGTTATTTATGTATAATTCTAAAAACAAAACGAAAATAATAAGGTAACTATTAACACAAAAAAGGGTCGTGTACACAACAGTTTAGAAAATACCATTAGTCATACATAGAAATAAATGTAACTAAAACTTCGGTCTAATAGAATATTACACTTATTAAGATCATAATAAAATAGTGTGCGTTTTGGGGCACTGGATATGACAGAACGAGGGTTGCATGGTGTAACAGGCAAAGGTGTGCTAAGAGCTACCAGGGATAGGGAGACGTGGAAGGCTATGATCGCCTACGTCCTGAAAGGACAAGGCACATAGAAGAAGATATATGCCAACTGTATGTAAGAAATTATAGTGTGGATATAAAGTGGGGGATCAAATATATATTATAATCAATATATAAACTGATCCCTCATTTGGTGGCCATGCTAATTTCTTTACATTTATATTCTAGATTTATGGGCTTGAGCTAGTGGATGACAGAACTAGGGTTGCATGGAGTAACAGGAGAAGGCGTGCTAAGAGCCACCAGGGATAGGGAGACGTGGAAAGTCATGATCGCCAACGTCCTAAAGGGACAGGGCACATAGAAAAAGAAGATCTAGATACCGGAATATGCGTTGTGGTGCAGTGGATATCGGATCGGAACGAGAAATCGGGGGGCCGAGTTCGAATTCCAGTTGAATTCAATGCATTCACTTATGCGCAAATAACTTTGGGAAAGGTATTAATCCATCTCTTCCCTCCAGTTATGGGTTAAATAACAGGAGAGATTGGGTTCTATAGCCGTTGCTGGCAACTAGTCTACCGCAGAAAGCAATGGCAACCTACTGCGGGATAATCTGCCCAGTCAGTCATGCCTCTTTCGAGACATGATCGCCCAAGCGTGTTTCACGTATGGCACTTAACTGATTGAATAAAATAGTGTTTTCCTCTTTTGGTGCCTCGATGCCAAATGAAGATTTACAAAATTCGAATCTCCATGGACAAACATGCAGTCTCCTTGCATCGGCAGCAGAAGTCAGTCGGTCTGTGATTCGTGAAGCATGGAAATGGATTAGCATATTTTTTCACGAAATCCATTCCATTCATTGGCACTTACAGCAAGGTTAGTCAACAGAATCTAATTTACATGCAATCGCTGACCACATCCAGTGGAGAGACATATTTATTTCTTTCTCTATTTTTTATTTTTTGCTACAAAATATTGCATGCGACACGAAGGTTATTTGCTTCTTCGAGATAGGTTGTCATTTTATTCTGTACACTCGGCTTTATGAATTTAAGCGCAGTCCTCGATTGACGGGTCATTATCATCATTTTACTGTTTAAATTACTAGATGTAACCGTAAGTTCTATGCTAAGAGTTTCTTATCTCACGCTTACCACTTCTGCAGCTGTCTTCTGGCTCCTTTGATCTTTAAAAATTTAAAGCGATACCAATCATTATTTTGTCTCCTTAATACCTATTTAATAAGGAGGTGCGTTGTGGTGCATTGGATATCGGCGCGGAACGAGAAATCGGGGAGCAGAGTTCGAATTCCAATTGAATTCATTACATTCACTTACGCGCAAATACCCTTGGGAAAGATATTAATCCGTTTCTTCCTTCCAGTTATGGGTTAAATAACAGGACAGATTGGGTTCTATAGCCTTGGTCGGCAACCAGTCTACCGCAGAAAGCAATGGCAACCTACTGCGGGATAATCTTCTGCCCAGTCAGTCATGTCTCTTTCGAGACATGATCGCCCAAACGTGTATCACGCATGGCACTTAACTGACTGAATACCTATTCTTTGATTTGTTTCGCTTCTCAATGTTTTTTCTCAGATTCTTTCACACTCAAAATTCATCTTAGTGGCTTTATTGTCTTGCGTGGAGTGAAATGGTTAAGAAATTATTTTTTGCCTTATTTACATTGTTTAGACTGTTGTCAGTAACTTTTAAAAAAGTGTTTTGCTCGAAATTCCTAGCACCTGAATGAGTCCGAAGCGTACCACGACCGAAAAGTTGTAACCCGGGAAATAAAGATGAGGACGTCAATTTAAACAATGCAAATAATGTAAATACTACCTCACCTCAGAAGTTTTGGCAAATATCTTTTGCCTCTTTACCAACTTTTCCTGATTCTCTTGCCTTCAATAGGTCTTGTTAGGTGTAAATTCTCCGAGCATTCTTTCCTCACTATGTGTCATAGAAATGTTATGTTTCTTTCTGATTTTTTACTTGTAGCTTTATTCTTCTTAAAACGATCTCATTACTCACATTTCTACGCTTTTGTTTACTCAATACAAGGATCAAAAGCCGATAAGTGGCTTGTGATATTGTTTAATGGCATATCAACACCTCTGTGGGTTATTTAATGCCAAAAAGATGGGGGTTTAAGGTATTATTTAATGTTTGGTTATAGTGAGAAGGTTGGTTCAGTTAGTTTGAGTTTGAGTTTTTTTTAAAGGCATATCAACCTCTGTGGGTTATTTAATGCCAAAATAGTAGTGTTTTAAGGTATATTTTTTAATGTTCAATTAAAGGGAGAAGATTGATTTAGTCAGATTTTGATGAAAATTTTTTTCTAGTTTAGAAATCTGAAGATGTCTTCTAGCTTTGTATTCAAAAAAGTATCATAATAAACTTTTCCTTGCACCTAATGGTGTGTAGGGCAGTGTTTTTTCTGTTTCCGTAACAGACAGTTTTTTTATGGGGCAGGGTTGTTAGCCCTGCACCCAACACCCAAACCTGGAGGAAGGTGATATTCTAAGCGTAGCTTAGACGTGACACATGACCTCGGCGTGGTGTAATGGTTAGCAAGCTCGTCTCTCTAGAATCATTATTACCGAGTAGTGAGTTCGATCCTCACTGGGCACCCCCTGCTTTCGCAAAAAAGTATTGGTGGTAATAATATTTTTCCTTCAAAATTGTATATTTTTCTATAAAAGTCTATTTTTATCTATATATTTCTATAAAAGTCTGTTTTTATACTTTCTCAATGTTTTGACACCAGTTTGGGTGGGGTTAACTATTTGACCATAGTTGGGACTCTAACAGGTGAACCTGGGAACAACAGCAATTAAGAGGTGGTTCGATGCTCCTCACAACTTTCCAATCAGAGGCCTTGCTGCCAGATGCAGTTTACCGTCATACCCAGGACAAATAAGTGGCTTGATTTACGGATTTAAGAATTGTAGATTATGAGATATGTAAGATAGATAAAGGTTGACTCTGGAAAAGAAGTAGTTAAGATTTTGGTGGTAGGAGAAATATCCGCTCGAAAGTTGTTACATGAAACAGCAATTTTTTGGAAGAAGTGGTCGAAATAGATTTTTCTTCTTACCAATTGAATACGAATAGTCCGGATCTCATTATGGAGTCTGCGGCGGTGCCGATCTCGTTATGGGGTCTGCACCGGTCCCGATCTCGTTATGGGGTCTGCGGCGGTCCCGATCTCGTTATGGAGTCTGCGGAGGTCCCGATCTCGTTATGGAGTCTGCGGAGGTCCCGATCTCGTTATGGAGTCTGCGGCGGTCCCGATCTCGTTATGGGGTCTGCGGAGGTCCCGATCTCGTTATGGAGTCTGCGGAGGTCCCGATCTCGTTATGGAGTCTGCGGCGGTCCCGATCTCGTTATGGGGTCTGCGGAGGTCCCGATCTCGTTATGGAGTCTGCGGCGGTCCCGATCTTGTTATGGAGTCTGCGGCGGTCCCGATCTCGTTATGGGGTCTGCGGCGGTCCCGATCTCGTTATGGAGTCTGCGGAGGTCCCGATCCAATTATCAAGTCTATCAGTTTCTATACCAGGAAATTTTTAAGTCCTTCTCGTAATCGGCGGCACTTACCCTCACCTTAAGCTTTTCTTGAATAATATCATTGATCTAATATATGCTTTTACACTAGTATATACCGTTTGGAATAAAAGTGACGCTTCTGTCTATTGTTCACATAGAGTCCCAACTTAGAAACTTATAGAATCGTTCCAGATCTTAAAATAGCGGTGATTCCACACCGACAAAGTATTCTTAGTCTGACAAGATCGTTTGAAGATTTTGCAAATATTAGAAAATGGTTTTCAAAGTCAAACAAAGGGCAGACTGTTTTGCTGTTCATAAGAAAAACCAAAATAACACTTGGCGTTCATCGGGGCTAAAAATAATTTCCCTCCATGTAAGTATAAATGTACCAGGTTAGATATTTCGAAACGGAGTTACTTTTCCTCAATCTTCTGTTACGGTTTATAGAACCGGAAAGAAGGTAGTTTGGGTGACAATCTGTAAATACGCTATATTTTGAGATTTTTTTTTTTCTATAGTTCACTTGGGAATTATTAGTCGGAAAAGAACAAAATCGTTTTTGCCGGCCTAGGGCTAACGTCGAAGGATGATTATCATCCTTACATTGTGGTCGTTTTATTTCTTATTTTTTTGATTAGTCACCACAGACTATGTAACAATGTCTTCCTGTTTTAAGGGGTTTAGCTAGTTTTGAATCTTTTAAAACTCAGCACCTTCACTTGCTAAGATACAAGTAGTGTCGAAACAAAATAGCTACATTTGTAGTGATAATAAAAAATATTCATGTTATAATTTCTGAATAAGTATTATTTGCTCTAATTTGTATTGAACACTTGCTTAAGGATATTTTTGTTGGATATGAATTCTTATTCCATCCACACCTAACCGATATAATCTTACAAAGACGAGGGTGACAGAAAATGATAAAGCAAATAAGGTACAAACAAAATGTTAATATATATATATATATATATATATATATATATATATTTCATTGTACTCATATATATATATATATATATATATTTCATTGTACTCATATATATATATATATATATATATTTCATTGTACTCATATATATATATATATATATATATTTCATTGTACTCATATATATATATATATATATTTCATTGTACTCATATATATATATATATATATATTTCATTGTACTCATATATATATATATATATATATATATATATTTCATTGTACTCATATATATATATATATATATATATATATTTCATTGTACTCATATATATATATATATATATATATATATATTTCATTGTACTCATATATATATATATATATATATATATATATTTCATTGTACTCATATATATATATATATATATATTTCATTGTACTCATATATATATATATATATATATATATTTCATTGTACTCATATATATATATATATTTCATTGTATCTCTCTCTCTCTCTCTCTATATATATATATATATATTTCATTGTACTTTATATATATTTCATTGTACTATATATATATATATATATATATGTATATTTCATTGTACTCTCTCTCTCTCTGTATATATATATAGATATATATATATAGGAAAAACTACTAAAAGTTGTAAGTTTAAAAATGCATTTTTCTGACAGTATTTATTTATTTCTATTATTATATTTGATATTTCAGACCGTCCTCGGTCCTTCATCAGAAGCAAATGATTTTAAAATTTAAATTAGAAACGTATTTCGCGAGAGCGTTCATGGAGAGATTGTTTACATCACGTAACGCAGAAAGCGAGATTTTTTTTTAAATATTTGTAAACTTTAACCGATATTTAATAATACTTATAAATTTTGTTTTAGAGAAAATATTTTTAAGTGTATCTAAAAAATGTTTAGCAATTGAAATATTTATAAAGATTCAAAACACCTAAGTCCCTACTTAACCCTAGCCTGTGTGTATTGAACTTTAAAATCCGGTGTTTTTCTTTCTTTCTGCGTGAGTGTGTAGAACTAAAATCGGAGTCTATTAGTAAACATTTGCAATTTTCTAATGTGTGACCCGGTTGATTGAAGTGAACTGCTATGGGGGAATATTGGTTGTTCTGGCGTATGCTAAGTTTGTGATTATTGAAACGGAATCTAAGGCTATATATATATATATATATATATATATATATATATATATATATATATATAATCGTGTTGCTCCAAACAAGGCATTTTACTGCCACTGTTGAGCAGGGGTTACATAGGAGGAAAGTTATGAGAAAGAGGGACAGGATACAGGGAGTATCAGGAAGAGGGTAAGAGAAGGATAAGAATACTGATGAGAGAGAGAGGATGCAAGTTCTCATCAATTTAGAGCTGAATTAGTGAGATGTAAGGGCCACAATTTGAAGAAGATAAGTTACGCAGATGATACAGTGCTGATAGCGGACACAAAGGAAACTACAAAACCTTCTACAGAAGGTAGCTGAAGAGAGTGACAAGAAAGGACTACAGTTAAACTGCGAGAAAACCGAATGCATGGTCATCAGCAAAAAAAAATCAGCCGAAAATGCCAAATACAGGTGGGTGATACTAAAATCAAGCAGGTACAAACATTTAAATACCTGAGAATTGTTCTAACAGAAGACGGAAAGTGCGTCACAGAGATCCGAAGGCGAATTGGCATGGTGAAGGACGCCTTCCAGAAGCTGAGTAAAGTATTAAGAGACAGGAAAATTTCGCTAGAAAGAAAGAAAAGTGTATTGGATTGCGATGTAATGTCAGTTCTTCAATATAACAGTGAATACTGGACAATATCATCAAAGATAAAAGAATAACTTGAAGCAACTGAAATGTGGTTCTACAGAAGGATGCTGAGGATGTCATGGATCGAGCATGGGAGCAATGTGAAGGTTTTGGAAATGATGGAAACGAGAAAGGAAATTAGTACTGATCTTCAGGAAAAAATAGCTAAAGTTCCTGGGACATGGAAGGAGGGCTTGGAGAACCTGATGAAGAGCCACCAAGGATAGGTAGACGTGGAAAGCCATGATCGCCTACGTCCTGAAAGGACGAGGTAGAAAAAAGAAGAAGAGCAGCGATTTGACAAATGGCATTTCTCAAAGTTCTAAAGTTCCTAATTTAATAAGGAAAGAAAGATTTTTATGCTTGCGTTGCTAAGATCTACCATAAGAACACATAAATAACATAGCTTGAGACGGTGTGAGAAAGCTATATTTAAATGTTTAGTAAGAAGATTTGAAAATAGTACCGCATGGTAGGAATCTGAACTATTTACATTTTCTCATACAGTCAATAATAATAAGAAGAAGATGCTAGTCTATTAGAGAGCGACGCTCTGCGCCTCCTTGGCCTCAATCTCTCAATCGACCTCAAATGGAACGACTATATCAAATCTATAGCTGCATCTACTGCTTGGAAATTTGGGTCAATGTGTCGAGCCAGGAAGATTTTCTTGTCAGAATCTATTGTGCACACTTATAAATCTACCATTCGTCTGTGAACTGAATACGGTTGCTATATCTGCAATATAATCGATCCTGACTTGACTTGTCATTTTTTTTTCTGATATAGGCATCATTTGTCATTTATTTTTAATGGTTTCACCATAAACAAGGCGGGGACCGTTACTAGTGCGCAGTGGGTTACCGTGAGAGAAATAACTGGGTACAGGGGGTATTGAAGAAAAAATAAAAGATGAATGGAATTCAAGAATATGGGAATTGACGTTGCATTTATGTTTATGTAGCTATCAGGGAAGCAAGTAAACGGAAGGGAGTTCTACGAACGGGGAGATTTTTTAAAAATCGTTTTACTCCAAACAAGGCAGGAGAACTCCTAGAGCGCAGGGTGGTTATGGTTAGAGAAAGACTGGGTACAACAGGGTGTGGATAAAGAATGAAATATGGACGGGATTCAGGGAATTAGGAGAGGGTATTTGATGCTGCGTTTCAATTTTTGGAGATTGGAGTTATTAGGGAAGCAAGTAAACGAAAAGGCGGACTGTGTGAGAAAATAAACTGTTGGAGTAGAGGAGGCGGTTACATTGAACTATTTCAACGATAAAAGGGTGGAACCTATATACCAATCAAGTAGCACGCTTAAATTCACGTCGACTTGGCTCTAGAGTAAAAAATAGCTCGTCAGTGCAGTTGCCATGAAAATATTTAAAAAAAAAAAGAAGGTAGACGGAAGACACGTTACGTTACTGAGATAGTGACTGAAATCGAGATGACAAGTCTGGATATATTAAGTTGCGAGTCTTCTTTGGATTTCAACACAAGTTTAGTTAAAGACGAACGAGAGGCTTCCTTTTATTAAATTTTTGTGCCTATTTCATTTGTCTTTTTAGACGATTTTTTATGTTTGCTGTTGAAAGCTTAAATATAAATTGTCCGATATCTAATCTAAATCTAAACATATTTATAAATGGAACTTTGTCTGTGTGTCAGTGTGTGTGTGTGCGCGCGTGTCTGTGTGTATCCGTTACCTATAGACTCCGAAACGGCTGAACCGATTTTCTTGAAAATTTACACAGTTGTACTATAAGCGTCTGCGAGTATTCCTAGCTACGTTTTGTGTCGAGGTACCCCCGATAAATATCAAAAATCGATAATCGAAAAAATCGGGTTACAGAAGGAGTGGTCCGATTGTAATCAAATTTGATACACTCATAGACAAAGACATAAGAAACGATATTAAGAAGTTTCAAGGTTGCCGTTCTTACATTAGTGCAGAAAATCGATAATATATATATATTATAAAAGGCAAGATGTTTGTGTGTGTGTGTCTGTTTATCTGTCTGTATGTCCTTTATACATATCCACAATTTTTATCCGATTCTCACTAAACTTCACAAATATTCTTTAGACTGAGTCTGATCTCCAGGACCATGGATTAGTTTTAAAGCTTTCATTACACCCGAGCAACGCCGGGCTATACTGCTAGTGTAAGCTATTTCGGCTGACAAAAAATATTATCACAAATTTTTTGTGCTGTGTTGTATATTTTTTTTTTCAAATATTATATCATAATGCGTCATGTCGTTTTTCCTAAGAATATTTATTTGTATAAAAATTATACAAAATGTGGAACATGGCGGAAAAAAGGGGGTCGGTAGAGGGTGGTCTTCTGTAACTATCCTATACCTAGCTAAACACTTTCACGACCCTATCACTCATTAATAATTTGCGTCTTCACCATAAGAATCCAACCATCATCTGCCAATCCTTTACGCACCACAATACCACATATTTACAAGTTGAAACTACATATTAAAAAGTTGAAACAAATCCATTACGTAAAAATGGGCTAATATATACAAAAATTACAAAAAATATATCTAAAAGATTTAATGATAGTGAAATGAAAAACGGGAGGGGGATGAGATACCCGAAACGAATTAAAATATAACATAATATTCAAACTAACATAAACAAACGTTAGTAAAGCCCGTGCACATCACAAAATCAAAGTCAAAAGGCGAAATCAAGTAGCATTTTTTTTAATCATATCACCCCAAGCAAGGCGATAACGCCACTGATGCGCAGGGGGCTACGTAGGAGTAAAAAGATTAGAAAAGAGAAAGCCGGGAACCACATCCTAACCAGGAAACAAGGGATGAGACTCTTCACCTGTTCAATAGAGGTGGGTGGAGTGTGAACCGGGCGATAGTTTAGTCTATCTACTCCAATTGAAAAAAAAAACATAAAGAAAGAAAGAAAGAAAAGAGTGAAAAGATTGGAAAAGAGAAAACCGGAAACCGCATCCTAAACAGAAAACAAAGGATGAGCCTCTTCAGCTGTTCTATAGACGTGGGTGGAGTGTGAACCGGGCGATAGTTTAGTCTATCTACTCCAGTTGAGAAAAAAAAAAGAAAAAAAAGTGTGAAAAGATTGGAAAAGAGAAAGCGGAAACTACATCCTAACCATGAAACAAGGGATGAGCCTCTTCACCTGTTCAACAGATGTGGGTGGAGTGTGAACCGAGCGATAGTTTAGTCTATCTACTCCAATTGAAAAAAACATAAAGAAAGAAAAGAGTGAAAAGATTGGAAAAGAGAAAACCGGAAACCGCATCCTAAACAGGAAACAAAGGATGAGCCTCTTCACCTGTTCCTCGCTAAGGGAGTGGGAGAGGATAAAATAAATAATGGAATGGGAAAATTAAATATTGACCCAGTCAAAATGAAAAATGGGGCAAAAACAAACTGGGGAGGTTGGGAATCTTGACTTGAACCATAAAAAAGAGAAAGCCGAGAACAGGCTAGGAACCCATTCATTTATATTAACCAGGGAGGGGTTCACAGGAACCCCCCCCCCCGTTGTGCCATAAGGGACTTAAAAAAGAAAATCAAGGTTTTTTTTAAGTGATGCGTCTTCACGTGAGCGTTCCTTTTATCATATTTTTAAACTCAGAAATAAACAAAAAAAAAACTTTAACAAAAGATTTTCCTTGACCTTTAACCGTGTTCTGCATTTTAACAACGATAAGTAAATATTTGCTATCAGAAAATGGCTCGTTTCTTCTTTTTCTTCTTTGATATACCATGTCTTTCCCCTGCGTGGACGTTTAGGGTCTTTTATAATTTCCTACCATTTATAGCTTCAATTCATTCTTGTTTATATTGTTCAGACTGTCTTTCTTATTTCTACTGTGATATTTACGACTTACCGGTCGTTGTACGCTTCGGCCTTCAGGTGATAGACAGTCCGACCGAAGTAAATAGTCTGAATAGTTACAATAGAAATAGACAGCTGTTACTCACTCTTGCCTTCAATATTTACTGTGAGTAAGCTCTCTTTCGTCACCACTGTTATATAGGAAGATTGATAATATCGTATTTCTCGATTTGCAAGACACACCAATGCATTAGACGTCCCAACTCAATTTTGAAGAAATGCATTTTCCCTGTACTTCATCATGGGTCGTGTCCCTTCAGGTCGTAGAGGATCATGAACTTCCACTTGGCTCTGTCTCTTGTCTCTCTCAATATTTTTTTCTTAGTATCTCTCCCAAACCCCGCTCCGCCATCCATTTGCTCAAATCTATCAAGTAGGTCACGCGCTGCTTTCCCTTCTCTCTACCAGTCCTGTGAGTATTAATTCACCTTCCTTCCTTATTACGTGTCCCAAGAACCTCATCTGTCTCTTTCTGATGGTAAATATGATTTTTCTTCTCGTTTGCATCCATTCCAACACGTGATACGTACATGATATCATCAGCATCCTTCTGTAAAACCACATTTCTGCTGCCTCAAGCCTCTCCTTCATCCTTGATGAGATCGTCCAACATTCACTTCCATACAGAAGGACTGACATCACATAGCAATCCAGCACTCTTTTCTTTGTTTCCAATAAGATTTTCCTGTCTCTCAGTACTCTGGTTAGATTCTAAAATGCGTCTTTGGCCATGCCAATGCGTCTTTGGATCTTTATGTCACACTTTCTATCCTCTTCGAAAACACTTCCCAGATATTTGAATTTTCTTCTCTTGTTTTATTTTAGTTTCTCCAACTTTGGTAAATGATAAATATTCCATTTCATTTGTTTTAATACAATTGGGTTAATTTTTAGAATGATATAAATATAAAATTCTTCTTTTAAATAAACAATCTAATAGCATTTTAATCTTTACGTTGTAAATACTGAATTCACTTTCATCATATGTTTTGGTTTTATAACAATTCTTTTCATCATCTTTTAAAACACTAAATACTACCGAAGAGTGAAGGTAGTTAAAATAACAGCGGCGTCAATGGAAGAAGCCGTCTTTCTGAAACTTAGTTTTTTCTCTCATGCAAAGGTTTAAGTTCGTTTTTTTTTCCCCGATGAATGCTGGTGTCCTGTCGCCACCAATAATTCAACAAGGACTAAAAATCTGGTTGATAATGGCTAGTATACCCTTATTATATATATTAGGCTTTCCTTGTCTTTCTTTTCCTCAATCCATCCTGTGGGTAGCAGATTCTCCAAGCCGTCCTTCCTTATTCAATCAGTTAAGTGCCATACATGATATACGCTTGGGTGATCATGTCTCGAAAGAGACATGACTGACTGGGTAGAAGATTATCCCGCAGTAGGTTGCCATTACTTTCTGCGGTAGACTGGTTGCCGACCAAGGCTATAGAACCCAATCTGTCCTGCTATTTAACCCATAACTGGAAGGAATAGACGGATTAATACCTTTCCCAAGGGTATTTGTGCGTAAGTGAATGCAAGGAATTTCAACTGGAATTCGAACTCGGCTCCCCGATTTCTCGTTCCGAGCCGATATCCACTGCGTCACAACGGACATCACAATATGTTCCATATTACATGTCCCAAAAATTCCATCTGTCTTTTCTTGATATTAAATATAACTTTCCTTTTCATTTCCATTTTTTCCAAAACCTCGTCGTTGGTAAAAAGTTCGGTTCATGGTATTCTCAGTATCCTTCTGTAGAATCACTTTTTTGTTACTTCGAGTCTCTCCTCATCTTTGAGGTGTTATGATGGATGTATTTGGCTTTCTATATTTGTACCCCGGGGTCAATTTTAGGACTTACTTCTCTCTTACTCAATGACTGGTATACCCTTATCAGACTGGAGTGTTATTGTTCTCCGTATATCTGCACCACAGCTTCACAATTAGGGCGTGTGAATCGCACTCGATATTTAGTCTTTTGATGGGTGTATTAGGCTTTCGATATCCGTACCCTAGTATCACTTTGTTGGTGGACTGCTTTCTCTAATAATAATAGACATCACTAATAGGTTTTAAGAATACAAGCCAGATGCGTTATCGAAATTTTTTCTTTTATGTGCCATGTCCTTTCAGGACGTAGCCAATTATAGCCCTCCCAAACCTCGCTGTGCCATCCATTTGCTTAAACCCATCAAGTATGTCACGCGCTGTTTTTCCCTGTCCTTTTTCCCCTCTATCCGTCCTGTGAGTATCAGATTCTCCAAGCCGTTCTTCCTCATTACGTGTCCCAGAAACTTCCGCCGTTTCTTTTTGAGGTTCCTTTTTGTTTCATTTCTCTCCAAAATCTGTTCATTGCCCATGTGTTCGGTCCATAGTATCCTCAACATCCTTCTGTAGAACCACATTTCTGTTGCTTCGAGTCACTCCTTCGTCTTTTAGGAGATTGTCTAGCATCCACTGCCATATAGGAGGACAGATACCACCTAACAGTTCAGTAGTCTTTTCTTTGTTTCCAAATATTAACTCTAAAAGACTAGTCAACCTACACTAAACGGTCCCTCTTTTGAGAGATATTGACTAGATGCCCGTTGATTTTGCAATATTCATCTTCCCTTTGACAGGTATTTTATATTTGCAACCAGCTGTTATCCTATTGCCACAACACGTTCAAGGACATTTTTTTTTTTTCTTAGAAAAAATTGACATTTTTCTTATTTCTTCTTTTTCTTTAGATCATCGAAGTTGTCTGAAAGAAAGGGCGGCAGCCATTAAAATTAACCAAGAAGATCCGAATGGAAAAACATTCTCGCCGGAATGCACAGCTACTGGCAAATACAAAAAGACTCAGTGCTACAATAACATTTGTTGGTGTGTTGACGAAGAGACAGGCAAAAGCATTCATGCCACCACCTCTTTCAACAAATCTCTTAACTGTGATATGAAACCTGACCGTGAAATGAAAGGTAAGAGATTTTGTTCTCTCCATCGTTGAGACCCTGTCCTAACATTCCCCGAATAAAAGAGGCTTTTGCCAATATTAATAAACTAGCAGTATAGCCCGGCGTTGCTCGGGTGTAATGAAAGCTTTAAAACTAAACCATGGTCCTGGAGCTCAGACTCTTTGGGCGTTGACACGAAAGACTAAAAAGCAATAGTTGTTTCCAGTTAAAGTTAAACCGTAGACTGAAAGAAAAATGAATGGATGTAAGTCAAATTTTGATTTCCTGTTATCGATGTCAAATAAGTTTTTTCGTTGTAAACTGAATATTGAAGGCTAAATAAATCCTCTGAGTAAATGGTATCATGGCTGAGACTAAGAACTACAATTATACCTACTTAGAGCCAAACCCGAAGCAAAAACTAAAATAAAAGGGCTGAAAAAATAGAGACATACAGGCAAATGAACAAACACACAGACAAACATCTTGCCTTTTGTATATATATATATATATATATAATCGATTTTCTGCACTATTGTAAGAACTGCAACCTTGAAAGTTCTGAATATCGTTTCTTATGTCTTTGTCTATGAGTGTATCAAATTTGATTAAAATCGGACCACCCCTTCTATAACTTGATTTCTTCGATTATCGATTTTCGATATTTATCGGAAGTACCTCGACACAAAACCTAGCTAAGAACACTTGCAGATTTTTATAGTACAACTGTGTAAATTTTCAAGAAAATCGGTTCAGCCATTTCGGAATCTATAGGTAACGGATACACACAGACACACAGTGACAAAGTTTCATTTATAAATAAGTTTAGATAGATTATAAATTACTTCATTATTTAATCATTAAAGCGTTTTCCTTACTTTTCTATGAAAACCATTTGCAGATGAAAGATTATTAGAGGACATCTTCTTTTATGTGCCATGTCCTTTCAAGACGTAGGCGATCATGACTTTCCACAACTCCCTATCCCTGTTGGCTCTTAGGACGCTTTCTCCTGTTACACCACGCAACCTCCTTTCTGTCATCCACCTGCTCAGGTCCTTCAAATATGTTATCTACTGCTTTCCCCTGTCTCTCTTTCCCTCTATCTTGTCTGTTTGTATCAGGTTCTCCAAGCCCTCTTTCCTCATTGCATTTTTAGGAACTTCAGCTGTTTCTTCCTGATAGTATTAATTTCCTTTTCGTCTCCATCCTTTTCAAAACTTCGTCATTGCTCACATGCTCGGTCCATGATATCCGCAGCATCCTTCTGTAGAACCACATTTCAGCTGCTTCAAGTTTTTCCTTCATCTTCGAAGATATTGTCCCACATTCACTGCCATATTGAAGAACCGACATCACATAGCAATTCAGTACTCTACTAATTTGTAGTGAAATTGTCCTGTTTCTTAATACTTTACTCAACTTCTGGAAGGCTTCTTTCACCATGTCAATTCGCCTTCGGATCTCAGTGTCGCACTTTCCATCTTCAGTTAGAACACTTCCTAGGTTTTTAAATTTCTGTACCTGCTTGATTTTAGAGTCTCTCACCTGTAATTGGCATTTTCGGCTGCTCTTTTTGCTGATGACCATGTATTTGGTTTTCTTGCAGTTTATTTGTAGTCCTTTCTTGTCACTCTCTTCAGCTAACTTCTGTAGGAGGTCTTGTAGCTTTCTTTCTGTGTCTGTTATCAGTACTGTATATATATTTTTATTAATAAAAAATAAATCTTATAAATTGCTTCATTATTTAATCCTTGCTTTATGTCACAGTGGATATCGACTCCGAACGAGAATTCGGAGAGCCGAGTTCGACTTCCAGTTGAATTCGTTGCATTAACTACGGCGTAAATACTTTTGAGAAATATATTAATCCGTCTCTTCTCCCTCCAGCTACTGGTTAAATAGCAAGAAAAATTGGGTTCTACAACTTTGGTTGGCCACCAATCTACCGCATAAAGTAATGGCAAGCTACTGTGGGAAAATCTTCTACCTGGTTAGTCTTGTCTAGAAAGAGACATGATCGCCCAAGACTGTATCACTTATGGCACTTGACTGATTTAATCATTAAAGCGTTTTCCTAACTTGTTTATGAAAACCACTTTACAACTCAAGGATTATTAAATAACATACACTACCGGCCATAATTATTAGGCCACTCCAGTTTTAAAAAAATGATTAATTTAAGACTATTTTAACTATTTATTGCCAAGTGGATAATTCTAAATGAAAATAGAATGGTTCTTTTGTTATTACTTTGCAAAATTTTACAAGGCAGCCAGGAAACCTTTGCTTTGGCCAGCCAATAAGAAGAAGAGACTAGCATGGGGAAGAGAGCACAAAAACCGGACACCAGAACAGTTCATTGGATGCACACGTTATTGTGCAGTATTAACAAAAGAACCATTCTAATTTCATTTAGAATTATCCATTTGGCAATAAATACTAAAAATAGGACGAAATACATAATTTTCTTTAAAAAATCTGGGGTTGTCTGGTAATTATGGCCGGTAGTGTATTTTATTAATAAAAAAAAGTAGCATTTTTATTTTGTCTCTAACCCTGCGTAAGTCACCTCTCATTTTCGAAAAAGGATAGTCGCCAGGGTGGGGGTTCCACACCGCAATACAAAAATGCTTACAGTATTAAAACTGTGCAAAATCTTGTTGTATTGCTGAAAAAATAACTTAGCAAGCAATCTGCGTTACAATGTACGTTAATCAATACATGATCTGAAAATATAATTATTCATTGAGATGAAAATTATATTAAATGTGTTGCATGAACATATGTTACAAATTGTAGATAAAACACGCCAATATAATATTTGATGGAAACCTCAAAAATAGCCAGAACTTATTTCCACGGATATATATATATATATATATATATATATATATATATATATATATATTGTAATTTAGTTATCGCAATGGTTTATAAAACATAATGTCAGTACACAAACTTTTTCATGTTTCATAACAAAACTGTTCCTTTTCAGGTGATATGTTAAAATAAATGTTGAAAGTGATTTATTTAGAAAATATAAGATGAATTCATGCTTATTTAGAAAATTAGGGAGTGGTAGTTGGAGAAAACGCTTTAGGTGTGTCAATATTGTTTAATCAAAAATTTTCATGTTTCAGAAATATAGTGTTCTTCTTCAGGTAATATGTTCAAATAAATGTTGAAAGTGATTTATTTAGAAAATATAAGATGAATTCATGCTTATTTAGAAAATTAGGGAGTGGTAGTTGGAGAAAACGCTTTAGGTGTGTCAATATTGTTTAATCAAAAATTTTCATGTTTCAGAAATATAGTGTTCTTCTTCAGGTAATATGTTCAAATAAATGTTGAAAGTGATTTATTTAGAAAATATAAGATGAATTCATGCTTATTTAGAAAATTAGGGAGTGGTAGTTGGAGAAAACGCTTTAGGTGTGTCAATATTGTTTAATCAAAAATTTTCATGTTTCAGAAATATAGTGTTCTTCTTCAGGTAATATGTTCAAATAAATGTTGAAAGTGATTTATTTAGAAAATATAAGATGAATTCATGCTTATTTAGAAAATTAGGGAGTGGTAGTTGGAGAAAACGCTTTAGGTGTGTCAATATTGTTTAATCAAAAATTTTCATGTTTCAGAAATATAGTGTTCTTCTTCAGGTAATATGTTCAAATAAATGTTGAAAGTGATTTATTTAGAAAATATAAGATGAATTCATGCTTATTTAGAAAATTAGGGAGTGGTAGTTGGAGAAAACGCTTTAGGTGTGTCAATATTGTTTAATCAAAAATTTTCATGTTTCAGAAATATAGTGTTCTTCTTCAGGTAATATGTTCAAATAAATGTTGAAAGTGATTTATTTAGAAAATATAAGATGAATTCATGCTTATTTAGAAAATTAGGGAGTGGTAGTTGGAGAAAACGCTTTAGGTGTGTCAATATTGTTCAATCAAAATAAAAAAAATTCAACTTGCTTTTGAAAATTATTTAAGTATTGTGTGATCCCACTATGTACCTTACTCAGACAAAATAATTTTCTTTAAAATTTAATTAATTACAATGTTTCAGTGTTAAGCCCTGCATTAATGACATCTAATTTCCGAAAATGAATGGGACCCTGAAGGGTGAACACACCCTCGAATACAAAAATACTTCTAGCTCTACAGTTATGTAAAATATTGTCGTATTGATAAAGAAAAAGACATAACCGCCAATCTCTGTTACGATAAACATTAAATCAATACATGAACTGAAGATATAATTATTCATTGAGATGAAAATTATAATAAAAATGTTTCATGAACATATGTTGTAAATTGTAGATGAAACACACCAATACAATATTTGATGAAAACCTCAAAAATAGCCAGAAAATAGGTCATATTCAAACCGGGTAAGACACGTACTTTACCAGAATCATAGGGGTAGGTCATATTCAAACCAGGTAAGCCACTTACTCTACCAGAATCATAGGGGTAGGTCATATTCAAACCGGGTAAGACACGTTCTCTACCAGAATCATAGGGGTAGGTCATATTCAAAGCGGGTAAACCACGTACTCTACCAGAATCAAAGAGGTAGGTCATATTCAAGCCGGGTAAGCCACGTACTCTACCATAATCAAAGGGGTAGGTCATATTCAAACTGGGTAAGCCACATACTCTACCAGAATCAAAGGGGTAGGTCATATTCAAACCGGGTAGGCCATGTACTCGAACAGAATTAAAGAGGTAGGCCATATAATATGCAAGCACTAAAAAAAATACTTCAGCAAACTTTATGGACTTACTAGGGTAAATCCAACTAGAAAATAACTGATGAATAACATTTAAAAACAAACAAAACAAAATAATAACTTTCTGACTCCTTATATATATATATATATATATATATATATATATATATATATAAATTCCAAGTGAAGAGGACTCAAGGGGTTTTTTTTATTTTGAGTACTCTGGCATTTATTTTATTATAAACAGTGCTCAATATAATGAGTATTATAGAGCTTAATATAATCTAATTATATGGTTTTATATCAATTTTACATTGCGACATGGAAATTTCTATGTTTCGAGATAGGTTCTCATCATCAGTCAATGTTGATGTGGTTGTGCAGATGATTTACATTTAAACGTAAATGTAATTTACAGATGATTTACATTTAAACGTAAATATAATTTACGTTTTTTTTACGTAAAATGCACAACCACATCAACATTGCCTGATGATGAGAACCTATCTCGAAACAAAGAAATTTAAATGTCGCAATGTAAAATTGATATATAACCATATATATATATATTTGTTAGAGAAGGCGATTTTTTTTTCTTTTTTTTTTCTGGGGTTGTATTTTGTCGGCCGCTTAAATCTTTGTAGGTACTATGAAAAAGATTCTTCTTAAAGAAAACAGTTTCTTTTACTTTGACAATATCTTAATATTTAACGAGAGTCATGTTTCAAATGATAGACATATGAAGTGCATGTTTCAGAAACTTCAGTTGTCTCTTCCTGATGATCATTATTAATTTCCTTTTCGTTTCCATTCTTTCCAACACCTCATCATTGCTCACATGCTCGGTCCAGGATATCCACAGCATCCTTTTCCTAAATTAAAAAAAATCATCAAAATCTGACTAAATCAACCTTCTCACTATAACCAAACATTAAGAAAAATATCTTAAAACCCCATCTTTTTGGCATTAAATAACCTACAGAAGTTGATATGCCATTAAACAAAACTCCAACTTCTCAGTGTTCAAATATCTGGATATAACCATGAGTTCTATTCTAATAGTTTCTTTTTTCTTTTGAACAGGCGTGAAGGTTTATCTTTTTTTCTCTGTTTAGGATTAAATTTTCGTATCTCTCTAAAGTCTACTCCAAATCTATGCTCATAACGTCTCCGTTAACGTTATTCTCCTGTTAGGGCCTCATGTGTATAGAAATTTTAGGTTTGAATTTCACATGGCACAAGGCCATGTCCAAAGGAACTTCCAAACTAAATTCCTGCAATCCAACAATTATTTTGTACGGTTGAAATCATTAATGAAATTAGCAAATGGAACATTGAATAAAATGGTCAAAACATTAATTGTAAAAAGTGTATTAACAAATAACAAGAATTACATACTTTGTACAGATGTTGAATGTGCCTTATTAAAATGTCTTTCGTTTTCTGCATAAGATTGTTACAGCAGTTGAGGTAAGTTGTAAAGTTCTTTGTCGCGGGAAGATTTATCAGTAATAATATCAATAATAGTATAGCTAATAATTTGTACAAGTGTTACTTAAAGAAATAAAAGGCATCTATTTTCGTCTTGCAATTAGAGCGGGAATGTGAGAGAATTGCTTGATATTGAAGAGGGCAAACCCCGCAATAGCATGCTGCTATTTTTTTTTAATCATTTCACCCCGAGCAAGGCGGAAACGCCACTGATGTGCAGGGGGCTACATAAATGTAAAAAGATTAATTAGAAAAGAGTGAGGAGTACAAACTAGTTAGAAGGGAACAATAGAAAGCTGAGAAAGCAGGTGCGATGACAGATACATAGGTGGAGAGAAGGGAAGGTTATACAGGGGAGGGGAGAGAGCTAGAGGCCAGTGGTTAGTAGATGAGTATTGACTTTGCATTTAAATTTCTGGAGGTTGTAGCCGTCAGGAAAGCAAGAATACGGGAGCGAGTTCCACAGGCGGGAAGTGCGAGAGAAGAAGCTGCAGGAGTAGAATTGTCGTCTGCATTTGGCTAACCTTACTGTGAATGGGTGGGACCCAGTTGCCAGTCTGGTTGCACGAGTAAACACCTGTTGAGGAGGCATCAGTGACTTAAGTTCTTCTGAGCAGAAGCCATGAAAGTATTTATAGAAGAGACAAAGAGAGGCCACATTTCGACGATGGGGAAGTGGCTGCAGTCGAGCCGCCAGATCAGTACCTATTACATTACAGACTCTCCTTTGGAGCCTGTCAAGAACACTGAGGAGAACGGCAGGGGCACCTGACCATAAATGGCAGCAGTACTCCATGCACGGACGGATGGTTGACTTGTATATATGCAGGATGGATTCAGGTGGAAAAAACATCCTGGATCGACATTGCCGGGCAGCTGTGAACTTCCTTCCTTTGTGTTCTCTGGTTCTGCTGCAACTGTACCACGTGTATGCTATATATACATCCCGTAAAGAAGCGGGGGAAGCAAGATTATCATGTGATTGTCGCATGTGTATAGGTACAATGAGCGAATGTAGTTGTGTGAAAATACACGTGACTATACTCCAATTGAATCGTAGCCTTTTAAGTCTAGAGTTAGCTTGCATCTTTCCTGCATAGTCTCAAGAACTTCATTTCTTACACTAATGCAACCATACACCGTAACCGACTACCTTGAGTGGCTCTCACATCTTTTTTATTGGCTGAACATTTATAAATAAGAATGAATTAAACTTCTCGCTTGTTAAAATCTTTTCCAGTTTCTTGCACAGATGTGCGTTGTGGTGCAGTGGATATTGACTCGGAACGACAAATCGGGGAGCCAAGTTCGAATTCCAGTTGAATTCCTTGCATTCACTTACGCACAAATGCCCTTGGGAAAGATATTAATCCGTTTATTAATCCTTCGCTCCTGTAATGGGTTAAATAATAGGACAGATTAGGTTCTATATCCTTGGCTGGCAACCAGTCTACCGCAGAAAACAATGGCAACCTACTACGGGATAATCTTCTACCCAGTCAGTCATGTCTCTTTCGAGACATGATCGCCCAAGCGTGTATCACGTATGGCAATAAACTAACTGAATATAATAGTTGGAAACATGATTAAGGCTTATACTGGGTATAAAGTGGGGGGAGTTTTTCTATTGTTATGAAGTAATAAACTGATCCCCCACTAATTACTACATAATAATATAATACATCTCTTCTCCCTCTAGCTATGAGTCAACAGGAGAGATTGGGTTCTATAGCCTTGGCTGGCAAACCAGTCTACCGTAGAAAACAATGGCAACCTAGTGCGGGATAATCTTCTGCCCAGTCAGTCATGTCTCTTTCGAGACATGATCGCCCAAGCGTGTATCATGTATGGCACTCAGCTGACTGATTGACTTTTTAGAAGTGTAAATGCAAAGTTATCGCTGTCTTCTGGCTTCTTAAAACCCGTTCTTTTATTATCCTTTCTCTTCGTTTAGTGATATTATTGCCTTGCTTGGGTTAAAATGATTTAAGAAGAAAATGGATATACGTATAATTGTTAGTTGTGAAGGTTACCTATTTTTAAGTAAGAGTTCACTATCGACGATCGAACTATGAGTTTTCTCTCGTTACAGTGAACGTTTGCATTCTCAATAAGTTGCCTTGCATCGAACGGCTAGACCAATAATTGTCAACCGTTAACCTCTGGCGTATTAATACGTTAACCTCTGGCGTATTAATACGTCCAGAATGGTATTCAAGTGTAATCTGAATTAACAGAAGCGTAATTAGTGAATAATTTTGTTTAAATTTATTTTATTTTTAAACTGCTAAAAGGCACCATCAACGGTATATCAACACCTTATGAGTCATTTAATGCCGAAATTTAATTTTCTAGAGAGCTTGGGGCTAATAAAAATGTTATTCTGCTTTCAGAATTTAATACATCTATATATATATAAAAGGCAATCTGTGAGTCAGTGTGTGACTGTTCCCTATGCACGCCTAGATTTTTTAAGCTACGCCATTCAAACTTTCTAGGGACACATATCTACAGGGAAATCAGGTCGACACATACTTTTTGAGTTTAAGTTCAGCAATTTTCCCTTTCGCACTTTTTGGCCAATGGACACGATTGTTTACATTTGCTCCGTAAAACATCTAAGATCTAAGATGGTTGTTGAATTACGTCAAAGAAATCAAATCACACGTGTCAAACGCGACTAAAATATTTTTCTATTATAAAAAAAAAAAAGCCTTTATATTTAATTTTTACTCTGACGTTTTAAAAATTCATTTGGTCAACAACAAATGTGAATATTTTTTCCGTAATTTTGAAACAAAGAAATATTTTTAAAAAGTGTTTTTTCAAACAAAAACAAAGTATGTAAAATAAAAAGTGGCATCTTCTCCTACTACTAAAATGTTCTGAGTTGCCCGGGCAACGCCGGGCTATGTTGCTAGTAGTGGCTAATACTCACCTTCTGTGTATGTACATGTTTATACATACATATCTGTTATAAAATATTTATTATGAGTTATTATAAATCGCCTGCAGATAGCGGAAGTTTGAAACTTAGTTTGCGAAAATAATTCATTTCCAAATGAAAAAATATTCAAAAGCACTTTTTAATACAACTGGGTACTGGTCGTTATGTTGAGGATGTGTGTTGTGGTGCAGTGGATATAGGCTCGGAACGAGAAATCGGGGAGCCGAGTTCGAATTCCAGTTGAATTCATTGCATTCACTTACGCGCAAATACCCTTGGGAAAGGTATTAATCCGTCTCTTCCTTCCAGTTATGGGTTAAATAACAGATAGATTGGGTTCTATAGCCTTGGCTGGCAACCAGTCTACCACAGAAATCAATGGCAACCTACTGCGGGATAATCTTCTGCCCAGTCAGTCATGTCTCTTTCGAGACATGATCGCCCAAGCGTGTTTCACGTATGGCACTTAACTGACTGACTAGGTACTGGTCTAATTTAATTATGACCAAAAAAAAAACTAATTATGCATCTATTTTATGTCGACAGAAAAAGTGTGAAAAGAGGAATAAGCACTTCATAGTGATTGTCAGTTACACTCCTCAAGCGATTTTTAGGATGTAAAGGAGAATTGTTATTGCATAATCGGTATATATTAACCCACTAAGTTGAGTGACCGTTTTTTTTTGTTTTTTTTTTTTTGTTTTTTTTTTTGTGGGGGTGGATATTAGTAAATAAAAATGAATAAAACTTCTCGCTTGTTGAAATCCTTTCCAATTTCTTGCTTCATTGCGACATATAACCTTTAAAAGTGTAAATGCAACGGCAGTCGCCATCTTCTGTCTTCTTGAAACCCGTTTTTTTTTTTGTCATTGCTCGTCACTATCGTCTTCTCATTCTCTTTTCTTAACGTTTTACTGACATTATCGCCTTTACAATCAATCTCCTTAGGTACAGCTTGTACCACTATTAGTAATTATACTAATTCTGTAGATTTACCTTGACACCATAATATAATCTGAAGGGCTTAGGGCGTTATATTGACAGTCACTATGCCGGGTAGATTCCTATGTCCGCATTATATACTGGTTCGGAAAACATTTTCATAATTTGATGAAAAGTTCGGAAAGTTTTCATAATTTGATGTTTTTTTATTTCCGAAAAAATGTGTGGGACTACATCTTAATTGCTATTCTTCCCACCAGTGGTGGTAGCACCTGTTTGGGTCCCAGCTATGGGTAAATAGTGAGTCCCATAACAAAAGCAAAACACTATGAACGTATAAAAATATTTTTTTAATAGTAAAAATACCAGCAATACATTTTTATGCCCACATTAGGATGTATATACATCAAAACTGATCAACCATGTATTTAACATGTATATACACAAAAGCTCATCTACTGCGTATTTAATCGTAAAAGCAGAATGTCATACCATGCTGTATGGTGCTGCATGCTGGGATCACTTCCTTCAGGCCCATAACATCAAGAAGTCACCTTCATGACAATTCTACCATAGTGAGATTCGTACTCGGGCTTCATGGTCAGAAAAGAACGTTCAAACCACTCTGTCATGTGCCCATATATATGTAGATATATACATGTTGTATGAGAAAATGAGTACCACCTAAAAATCTTTAAATATTGAATTTTTTCTAATTTTTTTTTGCTTATCTGAAAGTTTAGGGTCTAATCGATAAGAATAAATGAAAAAAAGTCGAAAAAAAATGAAAAGCAAAAAAATTACAGTGGGGGTGCCGGTCGTACAAATCCTTTTCTTTTTTTCCAATTTCATGACTAATTTTTCCGTATTAAAGTTAAAATGCGTTCCAGAGTTTTCATTATTCTACAAGAATGTGGTGCAGTGAATATCAGCTCGGAACGAGAAATCGAGGAGCCGAGTTCGAATTCCAGTTGAATTTCTTGCATTCACTTATGCCAGTTAAGTGTTATAGAACCCAATCTGTCCTGTTATTTAGCCCATAACTGGAGAGAAGAGACGGATTAATACCTTTTCCAAGGGTATTTGCGCATACCCTTGGAAAAGGTATTAATCCGTCACTTCTCTCCAGTTATGGGCTAAATAACAGGACAGATTGGGTTCTATAACACTTAACTGGCAACCAGTCTACCGTAGAAAGTAATGGCAACCTACTGCGGGGTAATCTTTTGCCCCTTCAGTCATTTCTCTTATGAGACCTGATCGCTAATGAGTGTATCGCGTATGGTACTTAACTGACTGATAAAAAAAAAAAAAAAAAACGTCACGAGAAACACTGACCTACTGTCTACAACGCCCTTTCTAATCAAATTAAATTTCAACTATTATCTGGAATTCATTTTTCATAATACGATAACACTTAAGTATTAGTGTAGTTTCATTTCTTTTATAAATTTCAAAAGGCTACAAAAAATTTATTCAGTATCTTAGCTCAATGTTTTAAATGCGAGGGAATCACTTTGGTGTTTACTCTCTAAAACTCTTACTCTAGGTTCATTTGATAGCTTCTGTCGTCGTTTTAAATCTGATGGCCAACATTGGTGCTTACTCTCTAAAACTCTTACTCTAGGTTCATTTGATAGCTTCTGTCGTCGTTTTAAATCTGATGGCCAACATTGGTGCTTACTCTCTAAAACTCTTACTCTAGGTTTATTTGATAGCTTCTGTCGTCGTTTTAAATCTGATGGCCAACATTGGCGCTTACTGGCTAAAGCTTTTACTCTAGGTTTATTTGATAGCTTCTGTCGTCGTTTTAAATCTGATGGCCGACATTGGCGCTTACTGGCTAAAGCTTTTACTCTAGGTTTATTTGATAGCTTCTGTCGTCGTTTTAAATCTAATGGCCAACATTGGTGCTTACTCTCTAAAACTCTTACTCTAGGTTTATTTGATAGCTTCTGTCGTCATTTTAAATCTGATGGCCGACATTGGCGCTTACTGGCTAAAACTCTTACTCTAGGTTCATTTGATAGCTCCTGTCGTCGTTTTAAATCTGATGGCCAACATTGGTGCTTACTCTCTAAAACTCTTACTCTAGGTTTATTTGATAGCTTCTGTCGTCGTTTTAAATCTGATGGCCAACATTGGCGCTTACTCTCTAAAACTCTTACTCTAGGTTCATTTGATAGCTTCTGTCGTCGTTTTAAATCTGATGGCCAACATTGGTGCTTACTCTCTAAAACTCTTACTCTAGATTCATTTGATAGCTTCTGTCGTCGTTTTAAATCTGATGGCCAACATTGGTGCTTACTCTCTAAAACTCTTACTCTAGGTTCATTTGATAGCTTCTGTCGTCGTTTTAAATCTGATGGCCGACATTGGCGCTTACTGGCTAAAACTCTTACTCTAGGTTTATTTGATAGCTTCTGTCGTCGTTTTAAATCTGATGGCCAACATTGGTGCTTACTCTCTAAAACTCTTACTCTAGGTTTATTTGATAGCTTCTGTCGTCGTTTTAAATCTAATGGCCAACATTGGTGCTTACTCTCTAAAACTCTTACTCTAGGTTTATTTGATAGCTTCTGTCGTCGTTTTAAATCTGATGGCCAACATTGGTGCTTACTCTCTAAAACTCTTACTCTAGGTTCATTTGATAGCTTCTGTCGTCGTTTTAAATCTGATGGCCAACATTGGTGCTTACTCTCTAAAACTCTTACTCTAGGTTTATTTGATAGCTTCTGTCGTAGTTTTAAATCTGATGGCCAACATTGGTGCTTACTCTCTAAAACTCTTACTCTAGGTTCATTTGATAGCTTCTGTCGTCGTTTTAAATCTGATGGCCAACATTGGTGCTTACTCTCTAAAACTCTTACTCTAGGTTTATTTGATAGCTTCTGTCGTAGTTTTAAATCTGATGGCCAACATTGGTGCTTACTCTCTAAAACTCTTACTCTAGGTTCATTTGATAGCTTCTGTCGTCGTTTTAAATCTGATGGCCGACATTGGTGCTTACTGGCTAAAACTCTTTCTCTAGGTTCATTGGATATCTTAATGTTTTAAATGTGATGGCCGACATTGGCGCTTACTGGCTAAAGCTTTTACTCTAGGTTTATTTGATAGCTTATCTCAATATTTTTAATCTGATGGCCGACATTTTTGCTAACTGGCTAAGGCTCTTACTCTAGGTTCATTTGATCAGTCAGTTAAGTGCCATGCGCGATACACGCTTGGGCGATCATGTCTCGAAAGAGACATGACTGTCTGAGCAGAAGATTATCCCGCAGTAGGTTGCCATTGCTTTCTGCGGTAGACTGGTTGCCTATAGAAGGCTATAGAACCCAATCTGTCCTATTATTTAACCCATAACTGGAGTGAAGAGACGGATTAATACCTTTCACAAGGGTATTTGCGCATAAGTGAAGGCAATGAATTCAGCTGGAATTCGAAATCGGTTCCCCGATTTCTCGTTCCTAGTCGATATCCACTGCGCTACAACGCACATTCATTTGATATCTTAATGTTTTAAATGTGATGGCCGTCATTGTCGTTTACTGGCTAAAACTCTTTCTCTAGGTTCATTTGATATCTTATCTCAATGTTTTAAATGTGATGGCCGACATTGTCGCTTACTTTAGCTTCCTTATGCTTACAAGAAATCGTAGATCTCTTTTTGTAATTTGCAAGCGGTTTCTTTGTTTAATAAGAATTTGTGCAACTGCGTATAAACCACACGCAGCGATTTAGGTAGTTGGAAAGGCAATGAAGAAAATTTTAATAAAGTTGCAGCTTTAGATCCCCTTCAGAAATGTTTTTTGTAGCCAATATTAAATATTTTTTGAAAATTCAAAAAAAAAAATGGATAAATATCCCCTGTCTTCTCAAATTGAATAAAACTCCTATTGCTCCCTTTCAACGTATTTGAGCCCACAAGGGGTCGATAGCCACCACGTTAGGAAACACTGGGATGGACACAAAATTTCAGATGGAACTTATATCAAATGGTCGGTTCCTTAAAGCCCCCACTCTTCCCAAAAAGTACCGCACTATGCTTTATCTCTGCAGGAGTCAGGTTACACACAAAAAAAAGAACCATTGCGGACATGTCTGGGTTGTAGCTACCAAATACTCCCTTTGTAGTGTTGACATCTACGGTATGTTTTTTTTTTTTTTTTTTCCTGGATCGACTCAGAACACGAAATCGAAAAGCAAAGTTGGAATCCCAGTTGAATTCATTGCGTTCACTTCTCCCTCCTGCTATAGGTTAAATAACAGAACAGATTGGGTTCTCTAGCCTTGGTTGGTAACCAGTCTACCGCAGAAAGTAATGACAACTAAGTGCGGGAAAATCTTCGGTCCAGTTAGTCTTGTCTCTTTCAAGACATGATCGTCCAAGTGTGTATCAAGTACGGCACTTGACTGACTACATGAATTTAAGCGTGCTATTGATTTGGCATACAGTTCGGATATTATTGAAATCGCTAAATGCAATCACCACTTCTACTTCAATAGTTTCTTTTCTCGCACTTTTCGTCTGTGGAAATCTCTTCGTTTACTTGCTTCCCTGATAACTATAATCGTCAAAACTTTAAATGCAACATCAATCGCCATCTTCTGTCATCAATATTCACAGACTGATTTAAAATAAAAAGTTATTTTACATTTAAATTTTTTCTTAACATCGTTCTGATCCCCATGCTCGCTACTGTATGTTGAATATCACTGTTGACAGGAAAGTCACAAGCAGAACGTACGATTATAACAGAAATTACGATAAAAATCTAGTGGGGGGAAAGTCGTTAGTACTGCGTTAGTACAGCGAGTTTAATCCTCTTCTATTACGTTAGTCAGTCAGTTAAGTGCCATACGTAATACACGCTTGGGTTATTTTGTTTCGAAAGAAACATGACTGACTGGGCAGAAGATTATCCCGCAGTAGGTTGCCTTTGCTTTCTGCGGTAGAGTGGTTGCCGACCAAGGCCATAAAACCCAATCTGTCCTGTTATTTAACACATAACTGGAAGGAATAGACGGATTAATACCTTTCCCAAGGGTATTTGCGCGTAAGGGAATGCAATGAATTCAGCTGGTATTCGAACTCGGTTCCCCGATTTCTCGTTCCGAGCCGATATCCAATGCACCACAGCGCACATCCACTTCTATTACGTAGGTGACTGTAAAGCGTTTCATACGATCATTCACGAAATTAAAACTTGTCGTTTGAAAGCTATAAACTAAAGTTAACGTCATATTTTTATTTATTTCTACCCTCGTAAAAACAGATCGTTCCACGTGGCATGACAGACAGACAGAGAGAGAGAGAGAGAGAGTTGTCAGTTTCTCAGACAACATTCCCCCTCTTTACGTCGGCGGAAATTTTTGTGTTACTTCCGCCATAAGTTTAATCGACATTCAATAAGACGGTTTTTATACATACCTTACGTTTCAAACATCTGGTTCAAGGTATCGTTTGAAATGTTTCGTAACCTAATCCTCACACGCCTTAATCTATGGGCAGGTGTCTTTTGGGGATTCTCGAAATATCTTTAAAAAAAAAAACAAATAAGAGCCAGAATGCGCAGTCATGTGCAAAATTAATGATTGACTGAAAACGACCCAGACATAATACGTGAGGCACCAAGCCGTGCTGCGCCGATTAACAAGTCAGTTTCGCATATCATAACTCGATTACTGATTTCAGTCCTCATTGGGAACTCTATCTGACTAAGTTAACCTTATTAGCATTTCACTGCTGGATATTATTATACCTCGTTATAAACCATACATTGACTTCCGTTGACATAATCAGTCAGTCAGTTAAGTGCCATACGTGATACACACTTGGGCGATCATGTCTCTCGAAAGAGACATGACTGACTGGGCAGAAGATTATCCCGCAGTAGGTTGCCATTGCATTCTGCGGTAGACTGGTTGCCGACCAAGGCTATAGAACCCAATCTGTCCTGTTATTTGACCCATAGCTGGAGGGAAGAGACGGATTAATACCTTTCCCAAGGGTATTTGTGCGTATATGATTGCAACGAATTCAATTGAAATTCGAACTCGGCTCTCCGATTTCTCGTTCCGAGTCGATATCCATTGGACCACAACGCACAGGGTGTCCAAAAATGTTATTTTGAAGTTTCCATAAATTGAAAAGAAATGATAGGTAAAACAAATATTATTTACATTGTTCAGACTGTTGTCCTTATCTTTATTGTCATATTCACGACGTTTCGGTTGTTGTACGCTCCGATCTTCTTCAGGTGATTGGAATTTTGAATCGAAACCTTTATTTCGGTTGCCAGAGTAGATTGTTCTTGTTTCATGTGTCCTGCCACTTCTAGATGTCTTACTTGTCTCCATTTAACTCAACTCAAAAGATTTTTTTCGCCCCAACTGACGTCAGGTATTGAAGTCACAACTCCTTGGGTAAAATCACTGGATTCAACCAACGCCTTTATCTACAGAGTTCTTGAGGACAAAATAAAACAATATATATTACATCAAATAATAAATAATTTTTGCGAAGAGAAGAAAAATAGTTACGAAGCTACAAATATTTAAAATTGCACACGGACTTTAGGGATGCCCTGTATATACACTACCGGCCATAATTATTAGGCCACCCAATTTTTTTAAAAGAAAAACATGTAAGAATACTGGAAAAATTAAATAAAAAAATTAATAAAATCTTTTTTGCCAGTTTTTTTTTTTTTTTTTTTTTGTAGCTAAACATGATAAAAGAACGATTGCTGCACAAATATTCATTATTTACATTCACACACATACACACACACATATTTAGTCCATAACTGGAGAGAAGAGACGGATTAATACCGACGTTGTCGCTTACTTTAGCTTTCTTATGCTTAGAAGAAATCATAGATCTCTTTCTGTAATTTGCAAGCGGTTTCTTTGTTTAATAAGAATTTGTGTAACTGCGTATATTTATATAATGATTTATAACCATTATTTTTTACAGTTTTTTATGCTGTCCTCAAATGAGGACACTTGGTTAAAACGAGTTAAAAAAAGTATCTCGTTTTAGAAACGAATCTGACTAACCTGGCAATGCCGATGTTAATTTTGATGAAGTTAAAGAGATAATGAGTTGATACTTTGCAGAAGCTATAAGATTTATTTTTATTTATTTCATTTGTTCTACTGCTACATGCTATTTCTAAACCATATATATATATATATATATATATATATATATATAATGCACTACCGGCCTAAATTATTAGGCCACCCCAGTTTTTTAAAAGAAATGCAACCAGACTGGCAACTGGGTCCCACCCATTCACAGTCAGGTTAGCCAAATGCAGACGACAATTCTACTCCTGCAGCTTCTTCTCTCGCACTTCCCGCCTGTGGAACTCACACCCGTACTCTTGCTTTCCTGACGGCTACAACCTCCAGAAATTTAAATGCAAAGTCAATACTCATCTACTAACCACTTGACTCTAGCTCTCTCCCCACCCCCGTATAACCTTCCCTTTCTCTCCACCTATGTATCTGTCACCGCACCTGTTTTCTCAGCTTTCTATTGTTCCTTTCTAACTAGTTTGTACTCCTCACTCTTTTCTAATTAATCTTTTTACATTTATGTAGCCCCCTGCACATCAGTGGCATTTCCGCCTTGCTCGGGGTGAAATGATTAAAAAAAAATGATGTATTTCATACTATTTTTAAGAGGATAATTGTAAATGAAAACAGAAAGTTTTTTTTTTTTGTTATTATTACTTTGCAAAGTTTTACAAGGCTAGGAAGCAAAGATGAACTCGTCCGAATCACCTTAAATAAAACTGTCTTGCTTGGGGTTAAACGATTAACCCATTTTAACCCAGTGTCCTCAGGTTTTCAAGAATTTTCTTCCAACCGGGCAATATTTGGAAGGTAATTTTTATTGATGAATCAATATGTCCTCACTTCTTCTTCTTCTTCGATGTGCCCTGTCCCTTCAGGACGTAGGCGATCATGGATCTCCACGTCTCCCTATCCCTTGTGGCTCTTAGTATGTTTGTTCCTGTTGCTCCTGGCAACCCCCGTTCCGTCATCCACCTGATCAGACCCTGCAAATATGTTATCCGCTGCCTTCCTCTGTCTCTCCTTCCTTCTATCTGTCCAGTCAGTATCAGGTTCTCCAGGCTCTCCTTCCTCATTGCATGTCCCAGGAACTTCAGTTGTCTCTTCCTGATGCTCAGCATCAATTTCCTTTTTGTTGCCATTCTTTCTAACACTTCGTCGTTGCTTGTATGCTCAGTCCACGATATCCGCAGCATCCTTCTGCATCCTTCTCCTCACTACCTGTATATAATAATGGTTTTATATAATGATTTATAACCATTATTTTTTACAGTTTTTTATGCTGTCTGTCCTCAAATGAGGACACTTGGTTAAAACGGGTTAAAAAAAGTATCTCGTTTTAGAAACGAATCTGATTAACCTGGCAATGTCGATGTTAATTTTGATGAAGTTAAAGAGATAATGAGTTGATACTTTGCAGAAGCTATGAGATTTATTTTTATTTATTTCATTTGGTCTACTGCTACATGCTATTTCTAAACCATATAGAAGTGTGTAATACGACTAATACATATTTTTTATTATGTTTTATTGAGGGCAATGTTTCCCTTAGTCTATACCGGAGTGTATCTGTTTGTAACCAAAATAACGGTGTTTATGAGAAATCAGGCTGATTAATTTTTCACTTTTTTTTTTCTTTTTAAAAAAATAATTATTACACGCGATGTGAAAGCTGGAGTTTGATGTGATAAAAGCTGACATTATAATTTAGTTCATATTCTTCATCCATTTTTTTAGTTATTTACTTTTAAAGATTGTCTGAAAAAATGTTTAGAAATACTTAATTTCCCCAGTTTTTTTTTTACCAACTAATTGACTTCAATTTATAATATTCCAAAAATAAATCCAAATCGGGTGCCCCTGCTGCTCTCCTTGAGCTTCTTGACAAAATACAAAGAAGGATCTGTAACGTGGTTGATACTGACTTGGCAGACCGGCTGCAACCACTCTCTCACCGGCGTGATGTGGCTTCCCTGTGCCTCTTCTACAAGTACTTTCATGGCTTCTGCTCCGATGAAATTAGATCACTGGTGCCGCCGAAGCACGAATTTACACGAGATACTAGATTAGCAACTAGGTCCCACCCTTTTACAGTTAAAGATGTAACCGTAAATTATACTCCAACAGCTTCTTTTCTCGCGCTTACCGCCTGTGGAATTCCCTTCCACAAGTCTGCTTTCCCGACAGTTACAATCTCCAGGTGTTTAAATGTAGGGTCAATAGACACCTCCTATCACACTAACTTCTAATTATTCTCAGAACACTCTCATCTACCAAACCCTCATTCTCGGTATCCTTACCCGCCTATCACCCACCCTCTGACATTTTCTATATTTAACCATCCTTTCTCCACTCTATGTAGCCCCCTGCAGAGTAGTGGCAGTGACATACCTTGCTCGGGGGGGAAACGCTTATAAAAAAAAAATAAATAAATAAAATTGTTATATTTTGTATTAGAAAAATTAAATGGAAAATCAATTTTGACCAGAATTCTGATTAGGAATCACCACAAGCTAAAAAGCAATCTCTTATTGTATTCGATAAATGAAAATCGCAAGAACTGTATGATACAAAAATGTACAATTAACGAATAAGATCATACGCCATCTCTGAGGTTATCAGTCAGTTAATTGCCGTACGTGATACACGCTTGGGCGATCATGTCTCGAAAGAGACATGACTGACTGGGCAGAAGATTATCCCGCAGTAGTTTGCCATTGCTTTCTGCGGTAGACTGGTTGCCAACCAAGGCTATAGAACCCAATCTGTGCTGCTATTTAACTCATCACTGGAGGGAGAAATGATAGATTATATTACATTATTATATTAAGTATAATTAGTGGGGGATCAGTTTAATACTTCAAAACAATAGAAAACCGATCCCCCACTTTATGCCAGTAGAAGTTTTAATTATGTTTCCAACTATTATATTCAGTAAGTCAGTTAAGTGCCATGCGCGATACACGCTTTGGGCGATCATGTCTCGAAAGAAGATTATCCCGCAGTAGGTTGCTATTGCTTTCTGCGGTAGACTGGTTGCCGACCAAGGCTATAGAACCCAATCTGTTCTGTTATTTAACCCATAACTAGAAGGAATAGACGGATTAATACCTTTCCCAAGGGTATTTGCGCGTAAGTGAATGCAATGAATTCGACTGGAATTCGAACTCGGCTCCCCGATTTCTCGTTCCGAGTCGATATCCAATGCACCACAACGCACATATAATTAATGAAAATAAAAGCAATAGATAAAATTGTAAAAAAAAACACTATAATACTGCTGAGCAAAAATTATCAGACAAAATGTTTTAAATTTGCATTGTTTGTAACAAATCGAATGTGCGGATGTGTGTTGTGGTGCAACAGATATCGGCTCGTAAGGACAAATCAGGGAGCTGAGATCGAATTCCAGTTGAATTTAATGCATTCACTTACGCACAAAATACCCTTAAGAGAGATATTAATTAGTGTCTTCCCTCCAGTTATGGGTTATATAACAACACAGATTGGGTTCTATAACCTTGACTGGCAACCAGTCTACTGCAGAAAGCAATGTCAATCTACTGCAGGATAACCTTCTGCCCAGGCAGTCATGTCTCTTTCGAGACATGATCGCCCAAACGGTTTATCACGTATGACACTTACACTCAAATACCCATGGTTTGGTTTAAATAACAAGACAGATTGGGTTCTATAGACTTGGTTGACAATCAGTCTATCACAAGTAATGGTAACCTACTGATGGAAAATCTTCTGTCCAGTCATTATGTCTCTTTCAAGACATGATCACCCATGCGTGATAGAAAATCGTACTAAAACTATTGCATATAATATTTCAATATTATCTTCTATTGTTAAGTATAATTTCCCTTTTAAGTAAATGTAGGTTTTATATGATGGCGCAATGATTTTAGTAATAACTAGCAGTATAGCCCGGCGTTGCTCGGGTGTAATGAAAGCTTTAAAACTAATCCATGGTCCTGGATCTCAGACTCTTTCGACGTTGGCACGAAAGA
This sequence comes from Ascarosepion bandense, assembly GCA_037127315.1. Classification (NCBI taxonomy): domain Eukaryota; kingdom Metazoa; phylum Mollusca; class Cephalopoda; order Sepiida; family Sepiidae; genus Ascarosepion; species Ascarosepion bandense. The sequence goes on from JBBBDQ010028547.1 coordinate 83,591, forward strand.
CTAAAAAGCAATAGTTGTTTCCAGTTAAAGTGAAACCGTAGACTGAAAGAAAAATGAATGGATGTAAGTCAAATTTTGATTTCCTGCTATCGATGTCAAATAAGTTTTTTCGTCGTAAACTGAATTTTGAAGGCTAAATAAGTTCTCTGAGTAAATGGTATCATGGCTGAGACTAAGAACTACAATTATACCTACTTAGAGCCAAACCGAAGCAAAAACTAAAATAAAAGGGCTGAAGAAATTACAGACATACAGGCAGATAAACAGACACACACACAAACATCTTGCCTTTTATATATATATATATATATATATATATATATTCGATTTTCTGCACTATTGTAAGAACTGCAACCTTGAAAGTTCTGAATATCGTTTCTTATGTCGTTGTCTATAATTGTATCAAATTTGATTAAAATCGGACCACTCCTTCTATAACCCGATTTTTTCTATTATCGATTTTCGATGTTTATCGGAGGTACCTCGACACAAAACCAAGCTAAGAACACTCGCAGACACTTATAGTACAACTGTGTAAATTTTCAAGAAAATCGTTTCAGCCGTTTTGGGGTCTATAGGTAACGGACACACACACACACACAGACATACCCCCCCACACACACACACACACAGAGACAAAGTTCTATTTATAAATAAGTTTAAATTAGATATATATTTTGTAAATTCTGGTTGAGAAACCACAGAAAATAATAACAAGAGCAGATATGGAGATAGAAAATGTAAGTTATTTTGAACAAAAACATACAAACTGGAACACGGGTTATTCAATTCAGGAATACTATTAGTAGAAATCAATATATACAGTCTTGCATTGAAATACTATATCTGGGTAAAGATCTCTATCTAGAACAACTCCAACTGAATATGCACCGACTTACTGACCAACTGAGTGACTGTACAACTGCACAACTCTTCTTTACATCTAAAACTACTGCCGGATTATATGTACACATCAGGCGAATCCATTCTTATGTGCAAAAAAGGGGTGCTCCCCAACAATATATATATATATTCTCTTCTGTCACGCTCCGTATAGTGGGTTTTTTTTCTTATGTCTTAATGTAAGATACTCAATAGTAGATTCATCAATATATATATATATATCGTCATTTTAGACGGCATATCAATATACATATTTTTCCGTCATTTTTGACGGTACACGCCCACTCCTATATAAGATATTCCCTTCCTGTAACTGTTTGGATTATTTTGTTATTTAATGTAAGATACTGAATAGTAGATACATCGATATATACATATATATATATATATATATATGTATATGTGTGTGTGTGTGTGTTGCCGTTATTTTAGACGGCATGTCAATATAAATATTTTCCCGTCTAAGGCTTGAGGCAACTCGTTTAGTAATAATATACAAGTTGTAAACCTTCAGCGGCTAATTTAACTGATCTTTCCATATCTTGCGAATGAGCAGTTAATTTTCCATTCATTAGAATATCTTGTGGTTACTTATTTGAAAACTTCTTCTGCAAGCGCAGTTTCACAACCTTTATTTTGTGCGAGGTTAATCAAATTTGACAAATGAATCGATCCCTCACTCGGCGCAAATTAATCTTCTTTCCATTCATCTTTTCATGCTTTTAAATATTCATGAAAGGTTTCTTCATACAAGACTTTGCTTGAGCTCCCCATTAACTTAGGCTTTCGTCAGACTAAAAAGCTTACATGAAATCTTGTAAGTTAGACCTCATATCATATCATATCCACCCGACACCTGGGAAAACACTACTGGACATTGTCTTCAATGGCAGCAGGCAAACCATCGTGGGATTTTCTTTCACAGAAGGCCAACGGAACAAACGGCAAATACAGACAACGGGAGGACATCACTTCATCAACACCAGCTTTTTGCAGCTACGTAATATGTTATTCCGAAATTGCAATGCCGCTCCCGACGATAATGAGTGAGCAAACAAATATCACAAACAGATTTGTGGCGGATACCTCACTAGAAGTGATTTGTGTCAGACTAAGCTGAACTTAATAAAATCAATTTTCCAAGAACTCCTTACTTATAGAATTCTCTTCCGGCTTCTAGTTTTCCAGTCAACTCTGGTCTTCAAAAAATTAAATGCAATATCAATCGTTATCTTCTGTCTTAATTTTTGTTCTTTTATAAATTTTCTTTCTCCTTAATATGTTCATCTTTTTCTCATTATCTAACACTCAGTAACCCCTTTCGTCTTAGTGGCTTTATTTTCTTGCTTCGGGTGAAATTATTAAAAAAAAACTGTATAGCTATAGCTTTTGGAGGATTGTGTCTCATACCTATTCGTTAATGCTGTCAATTCGGTACTCCATTATACAAGCCTTATGTAAAACTACCTCATAATACTTTGATTGATTATTTTATTTCTTTATATTTTTTTCCTTGGCACAGGATGTCCTCGGTCTCAAAAGCGAAGATTTCTTGTTGATTTGATGAGTGAATTGAAGGCAGAATTGAGGGCCGAGAAAAACGCAACAGAAACTACGTAAGTATTGGCCAGAAGAAACAATCTTTCATACCAACCAAAATATAACCCGATTTTAGGCGAGTCAACTCGCTATTTTTCGTTCCGCATCGCTATACAGTCTTTATCCTTTTTTTTTTTTTTTTTTTAGAAATTTACGGTATGTCATAACATAATATTATTGAATTAGTCCGGCAGATTAAAATGTTTTTGTCGCTACTCTTACCATATCTGGCATTTTTTTGCAATTTTAATATTTTTTAAATTATAAATTTCTTTTAAATTTTTAAATTTCTCTAAATGTGTTGCGGAGCAGTAGAACGAAAGATCTGAAAGCCGAGTTCAAATTCCGGTTGAATTCTTTGCATTCACTTACGCGCAAATAACTTCTCGAAAAATCCATCTCTTCTCTCTCCAGGTATGGGGTAAATAGCATGCCAGACTGTACTCTATAGTCTTAGTTGGCAACCAGTATACCGCAGAAAAAATTGTCAAATTAAAACCAAACTCAACTTATTTTTAAAGGATGAAAACTTTTTCCGGATTTCGACGTCATTCTTGTATCTTTTAATTTTAATTTTAATTTTTATTTATTTATTTATTTATTTATTTATTTTTTGCTAAATCTGTAAATTGGTTTAAGTCATGCTAAGCATCGAAAAACTAATTATTAATTAATTATTAATTAATTATTTCTCATACATAATATTGTATGCGCTAAAATTATTCAACATTGCCGCAAAACATGGTTGATTTAATTGATATGGAATGATCCATGATGACATAGAATGATCCATGATGACATAAATTATATTTACATACATTAGATTTATTTTCAATTTTTCTAATTGAATTGTTCACCTACATTGCATATATATTTTTTTTTAATCATTTCACCCCGAGCAAGTCAGAAACGCCACTGATGTGCAGGGGGTTACATAAATGTAAAAAGATTAGTTAGAAAAGAGTGATGAGTACAAACTAGTTAGAAAGCAACAATAGAAAGCTGAGAAAACAGGTGCGATGACAGATACATAGGTGGAGAGAAAGGGAAGGTTATACAGGGGAGGGGAGAGAGCTAGAGTCCAGTGGTTAGTAGATGAGTATTAACTTTTCATTTAAATTTCTGGAGGTTGTAGCCGTCAGGAAAGCAAGAATACGGGAGCGAGTTCCACAGGCGGGAAGTGCGAGAGAGGAAGCTGCAGGAGTAGAATTGTCGTCTGCATTTGGCTAACCTGACTGTGAATGGGTGGGACCCAGTTGCCAGTCTGGTTGCACGGGTAAACACCTGTTGAGGAGGCATCAGTGACTTAAGCTCATATGGTCCTTTATTGTACATAGGCTGGAACGATCTATGATAACATGTCTCTAATTCATATTTAGATACATTGAATTTATTTTAAACTTTTTTACTTAAATTATGTGAGGTCATGAGACCCTTGCACTCACTCTGGTGAGGACGAAAGCCAATAGGTTTCAGGAAGACAGAAGAACTTTACTAATGTTTTTATGAATACTATTTCTATTTCTTTGGATTCCTGAAGTGGTGTCATGGTTAACAATTTTATCTCACTAGAATCTGTTAGAACTAATTAGTGAGTTCAATCTTCACTGAGTACTCGATACTTTCGGCCTTGAGCCACATCTATTGGCTTTCGTCCTCACCAGAGTGAATGCAATGGTCTCATGACTTCACCCCAACTAAATATATGATACGGGATCCCCCACCAGAAATGATGTTACTGGGCCCCATTCTAATACTTTTCATAAGGCACTATTCATGCAAAATAAATATTTTACTGTAACCTAATTATGTACAATAATGGATCATATGCAATATAAGTGAACAATTCAATTAAAAAGATTAAAAACAAATTCAATGTATCTAAAAACAAATTAGGGACATGCCATCGTGGATCATTCCAGCCTCTGTACAATTATGGATCGTATGCAATGTATGTGAACAATTCAACTGGAAAAATTGAAAATAAACTCAATGTTTACTGCACTTACAAAATCACTAGGTTACGTACACGTGGTGTAATTGTTAGCAAACTTGCCTCAGTAGAACTTGATACAACGAAGTAGTGAGTCCTATACTCAGTCGGCACCCCATACTTTCGGCCTTGTGCTACGCCTATTCTTATTTTATATATTTTATGTATACCACCTTAGATGTGCGTTGTGGTGCAGTGGATATCGTCCCAAAACGACAAATCAGGAAACCGAGTTCGAATTCCAGTTGAATTCCTTGCATTCACTTACGCACAAATATCCTTGGGAAAGGTATTAATCCATCTCTTCCACCCAGTTATGGTTTAATATCATGGATCGAGCATGTGAGCAATGATGAGGTTTTGGAAATGATGGAAACGAAAAGGAATTTAATACTGAGCATCAGGTAGAGACAGCTGAAGTTCCTAGGGTATGCAATGAGGAACGAGGGCTTGGAAAACCTGATACTAACAGGCTAGATAGAGGGAAAAAGAGATAGAGGAAAGCAGCGGATAACATATTTGAAGGACCTAATCAATTGGATGATGGAACGAGGGTTTCATGGTGTAACAGGAGAAGGCGTGCTAAGAGCCACCAGGGAAAGGGAGACATGGAAAGCCATGATCGCCTTCGTCTTGAAAGGACAGGGCACATAGAAGAAGAAGAAGAAGAAGAAGAAGAAGACAGATTGGGTTCTATAGCCTTAGCTGGCAACCAGTTTACCGCAGAAAGCAATGGCAACGTACTGCGGGATAATCTTCTGCCCAGTAAGTCATGTCGCAAAAGAGATATGATCGCCCAAAAGCTTGTCTCACGTATGGCACTTAACTGATAGCACATTAGAAAAATTGAGATTTAGTAGAGTAGTGGGTCCCGTATCAAAGATTAAGTTAGTGAACCTGCCCTGATTGGAAGATCATGTTCGAACACCACCGCTTAGACTTGCTCAGAGAGCAGTCAAATTTGAGGAGAGTGATTAGTGATGTTTCATGCCAACATCATATTTTTAAAAATCTCCGCTAATTTAGAATTAGGGTGGATTTTGTGAAGGTTTTTGATAGGAAATCAAAACATTCGTCGTCGTCTTGCGGCCTTGGCCGAGATAGAACTCACTACACCCTCCAGTATTCCCTGTGCATTTGGAACGCTGGCGCAGTTTTTGTAACGAAATTCATAATCTTGTCAAATAGCGGAATACTTGACGCTTCGCCAGGGTGTTTTTATTGTGACGCCAACACTAGATGTGTTGCCTCCAGGCCCCATCCTGTTATTTAACCCATAGCTGGGGGGAAGTGACGGTTTAATACCTTTCCCAAGAGTACTAGTGCTTAAGTGAATGCAGGGTACTCAACTGGAATTCGAACTCGACTCACCGATTTCTCTTTCCAAGCCGATATCCACTGCACCACAACGCACATCCGTCACTGAACGCTTACAGCGCCTGGTATTCCCAAGTGATCACCGATCTAAGTACTGACCAGGCTCACGTTGCTTAACCTCGGTAATCGAACGAGAACCGGTGTATTCAACGTGGTATGCCGTAAGCATAAACATTAAGAGCACTTGTATTTTGTGTTTTACGAAAAAAAAAAATCATTGATAGGAAGACCTTTATGAACTGGAGTTTAAAAACGATTTATCTCATTTATATCTTTTTTTGTGTTTCTTTTTAGGGCTAGTGTGCCGACTGAAGATCTGTCAGGTGAACTGGAACCAAGCATCGTGGTTAAATGGAAAATGAATTCCTTGGATATCAATAAAAATGGCGTAAGTAATGTTTCGTCCAACTGGAGAAAATGTTGAGAATTTTCCAGGTCTTTTGATGTCTGCTTCACACTTCCCCTCGGTAATTTAGACGCCTCATCAATGAGTTTAAATCAGTTGATTTTCGATATTCTGCACTTATATATATATATGTATATACACACTACCGGCCATAAACATTAGGACACCTCAGTTATATATTTCATACTATTTTTCAGTAATTACTGCAAAGTGAATAATCGTGAATGAAAATAGAATTGTTAATACTGCACAATAACATGTGTTTCAAATAAATTTATAAATATTTAATAATTACCTATATTGCAGTTTCATCAATGAAAGAATGAAGAAAATTTAGGGTGACTCGGACGAGTTCATCTTTGCTTCCTTTTCCTTGTAAAATTTTGCAAAGTAATAACAAAAGAACCATTCTATTTTCATTTAGAATTATCCACTTGGCAATAAATACTAAAAATAGTATGAAATACATCATTTCTTCTAAAAACTGGTGTGACCTAATAATTATAGCCAGTAGTGTATATACATATACAAATATATCAATTCTACAGGGTGCGATGGGTAAATTGTCGCTATTTGCCTTGTAAAATTTTGCAAAGTAATAATAAAAAAAGAACCATTCATTTTTCATTTAGAATTATCCACTTAAAAATAGGATGAAATACGTAATTTCTTTTTAAAAAACTGTGGTGGCCTAATAATTATGGCCGGTAGTGCATATATCTGTGTGTATGTGTGTGTGTGTAAATCTTTCTTTTATCATTTTTAGCTAAAAAAAGACTGGCAAAAAAATTTTATTAATTTTTTTATTTAATTTTTCCAGTATTCTTACATGTTTCCTTTTTACTGGATATATGAAATGTAAAAATATGCTACAATTTTTTTACTTTCCAAGAGCTTTCAGCCACTTCACGGGCCATTTTTAAGGATGTTATTTTTCCTATGTTGTTATGTTATCCTCATTTTATCTACTTTTAAAATAATATACGTCTATATTTCTTAGATGAGTCAGTATTTACAGTATTTATATTATTCGGACTAGTTTTCTCATCTTTGTTGCCATTTGTACGACCTTTCGGCCACTGTACGCTCCAGCCTTCTTCAGGTGCTAGGAATTTTGAACCGAACCCTTTATTACAATTATTGGGGTATATCACCAAGTAAGTTGCAAGGTTAGAGTGAGATAACACGTGACTTCCAATCTAGTCTTTACGCAAAAGATGAGAATTATATACGCCAGTGATTGTAATAAAGTTTTCGGTTCGAAATTCCTCGCACCTGAAGAAGGATATATGAATGAGCCGGTGCTATCTAAAATGGTGGCACAATATTTATATCTATATGCCGTCTAAAATTGATGTAGCTACAGTATTTACACTATTCGGACTATTGTCCTCATCTTTGTTGCCATTTGTACGACGTTTCGGCCGTTGTAAGCTCCGGCCTTCTTCAGGTGCTAGGAATTTCGAACCGAACCCTTTATTACAAAATTCGGTTAAAAATTCCTAGCACCCGAAGAAGGACGGAGTGTACAACGGATGAAACAATGTACAATGGCAACAAAGATGATAACAATAGTCCGAATAATGTAAATACTGCAAATAGTACCTCATCTCTGAAATATAGAGAAATAGAATGATCTATTATTAAAGGTCGTACAAATGGCAACAAAGATGAGGACAATAGTCCGAATAATGTAAATACTGCAAATAGTACCTCATCTCTGAAATATAGAGAAATAGAATGATCTATTATTAAAGGTCGTACAAATGGCAACAAAGATGAGGACAATAGTCCGAATAATGTAAATACTGCAAATAGTACCTCATCTCTGAAATATAGAGAAATAGAATGATTTATTATTAAAGGTCGTACAAATGGCAACAAAGATGAGGACAATAGTCCGAATAATGTAAATACTGCAAATAGTACCTCATCTCTGAAATATAGAGAAATAGAATGATCTATTATTAAAGGTCGTACAAATGGCAACAAAGATGAGGACAATAGTCCGAATAATGTAAATACTGCAAATAGTACCTCATCTCAGAAATATAGAGAAATAGAATGATCTATTATTAAATGTCGTACAAATGGCAACAAAGATGAGGACAATAATCCGAATAATGTAAATACTGTAAAAATGTGTGAGTTCAGATTGTTTATTTTGTAATTTGTTTTGGTATGTGAAGATAATAATAGCTATTTTTCCCTCTAAGGAATATCTGCAGGTTTTGTATTGATCGTTGTAGGCTGATGTTCTTGTTCTCATCTCAAAATGCAGACATGAAAACGAAATTTTACTACGTTTCTTAAAAAGGGAAAACCTAAAAGTATAAATAAATAATGATAAAAACAAATAATTTAATCCAGGCAAATAATAAACAAATTAACAAACCATTGCTGCCATTACACCCATTAGAATAGATAAGATAAAATAAAATAAATAAATAACAAATCCAAATAAATAAATAAAATAAACATCGAAAACAAAAGAGAATAAATAAATACAAACGTAAAAGCAAGTAAATTTATCTAAATAAATAAATAAATGAACCACCTTGGCGAAAATAACCCTTAGAAAGATTACTCTCAATGCACAACTGACTCGTATATATAAATAGCCGAGGAAAAACCCAACACATGTGGCCTGATGATTGCGCCTAGTATGAAACAGTCTGTCGCTTCTGAGTGTTGACTTCAATGTTCACCCTTTTATATTTACATACGCTCTATCTCTGATATTGAGCACTTTATCCTATAAATATAGCACACCTTAAAACTATATTTATTCATTTATATATATATATATATATATATATATATATAGTCATCCGCAGACAGATCTCTTTCGCTGTATTAGAGCTCATCAGTACGGCTTAGACTCCGGTCGCTTCCTAACCCAGGATTGATATATATATATATATATATATATATATATATATATATATATATATATATACTCTCTAATAAAGTAAAATAATAAAGACCGCTGTATGTATATACTAGCAGTATAGCACGGCGTTGCTCGGGTGTAATGAAAGCGTTAAAACTAATCCATGGTCCTGGAGCTCAGACTCAGCCTAAAGAATTATTGTATGAAGTTTGGTGAGGATCGGATAAAAATTGTGGATTTGTATAAAGGACATACAGACAAATAAACAGACACACACACAAACATCTTGACTTTTACATAAATATATATTATCTATTTTCTGCACTATTGTAAGAACTGCAACCTTGAAACTTCTGAATATAGTTTCTTATGTCTTTGTCTATGAGTGTATCAAATTTGATTAAAATCGGTCCACTCCTTCTATAACCCGATTTTTTCGATTATCGATTGTTGATATTTATCGGGTGTACCTCGACATAAAACCTAGCTAAGAACACTCGCAGACGCTTATAGTACAACTGTGTAAAATTTCAAGAAAATATGTTCAGCCGTTTCGGAGTACACACACACACACACACAGACAAAGTTCCATTTATAAATACGTATATATATATATATATATATATATATATATATATATATATATATATATATATCGATATAAATATTTAGCCCTCATTTTTTTATGACACGGGCCCACTCGTAATAATCCTAATAAAAAACAATTTTCAAGAACAAAGAAAGTTGTAGTATTATAATAAAAACATTTAATTGTTGACTGTCAAAACAATTTTTTATTCAATATTACAAAATATTAGCTTTTTAAAAGTTTTATTTAAAGAAATATTCACGCGATCTTAATAATAAAAACATTATTCCATTATATAATAAAAATACAATTTTAAAAAAAACTATTTCTCTTAATCACAGTATTGTTTTCATTATGATTAGGCTGTTACAGTTAATCACATTAATGTTACCGTCTTCTTCCTGATTGGGACAGAAAACCGCCATCATACGCTTTCACTCTCGCCTTGTCCGGTGTTTTTCTTTGTGCTTCCCCGGCGAAAAAAGAGGATGTGCGTTGTGGTGCATTGGATATCGGCTCGGAACGAGAAATCGGTGAGCCGAGTTCGAATTCCAGCTGGATTCATTGCATTCACTTACGCGCAAATACCCTTGGGAAAGGTATTAATCCGTCTCTTCCTTCCAGTTATGGGTTAAATAACAAGACAAATTGAATTCTATCGCCTTGGCTGGCAACCAGAAAGCAATGGCAAACTACTGCGGGATAATCTTCTGCCCACTCAGTCATGTCTCTTTCGAGACATGATCGCCCAAGCGTGTTTCACGTATGGCACTTAACTGACTGACTTGTCCGGTGTTTTTCTATGTGCTTCCCCCGCGAAAAAACGATCCATCAATGCTTTCCGCCGGTCGTTTACCGCTCGTGACCGGTCTCAAGTCAACTTAAAGCATTCTTTTATTGGACATTCTCAAGGGATTTGTTTTTATTTTTACTTTTTTGTAATCATCATAGCCTTCGTTTTTAAAGGCGCTCCACAATTTACTTGTTTGGAGACATTGTTAGACTCAAATATTGCATTAAAAAATTACTGTGCAATCTTTACCAGCACCGAAAGTGAAATCAACGACCCGAATTCAAATTCCAAGTCCTGGTTATGATGATAAAGTACATCCGGCAGCAAGGTCTCTGAGCAAGAGGCTTGACGTATTCAAGGACGTGGAACCACCACTTGATTGCTGTTGTTCCGTAGTACACTGGATCCGGTCGGTAGCACTTGTTAGGGTCACAGCTATAGGCAAACCGCATATGAAAAATAAAAAAATAAATTTCTATAGTGAAAATACAAGCAATACAGTTTTATAATAAAATGACCAACAATAAATTTTATTTATAGTTGAAGACGTATTCAAAATATATTTAGTTGAAGCCATAAATTTTCAGATTATATTTTATAGTAAAATGACCAACAATAAATTTTATTTATAGTTGAAGACGTATTCAAAATATATTTAGTTGAAGCCATAAATTTTCAGATTACATTTTATAGTAAAATGACCAACAATAAATTTTATTTATAGTTGAAGACGTATTCAAAATATATTTAGTTGAAGCCATAAATTTTCAGATTATATTTTATAGTAAAATGACCAACAATAAATTTTATTTATAGTTGAAGACGTATTCAAAATATATTTAGTTGAAGCCATAAATTTTCAGATTACATTTTATAGTAAAATGACCAACAATAAATTTTATTTATAGTTGAAGACGTATTCAAAATATATTTAGTTGAAGCCATAAATTTTCAGATTATATTTTATAGTAAAATGACCAACAATAAATTTTATTTATAGTTGAAGACGTATTCAAAATATATTTAGTTGAAGCCATAAATTTTCAGATTACATTTTATAGTAAAATGACCAACAATAAATTTTATTTATAGTTGAAGGCATATTCAAAATATATTTAGTTGAAGCCATAAATTTTCAGATTACATTTTATAGTAAAATGACCAACAATAAATTTTATTTATAGTTGAAGGCATATTCAAAATATATTTAGTTGAAGCCATAAATTTTCAGATTACATTTTATAGTAAAATGACCAACAATAAATTTTATTTATAGTTGAAGGCATATTCAAAATATATTTAGTTGAACCAATAAATTTTTAGATTATTTAAATTTCGGCATTAAATGACCACTGGAGGTTTTGATATGCCAATGAACAAAATCAAACAAACAAACAGGAATAAACACTAGTAATTATATCCACACGAACAAAAGCTGAGTATCACCTGCCATGTATTCAGCTGTGAAAGCAGAATAACATATATTTTTATTGTTTTCAAGCTACCCAAAAAACTAAATTTCTGCATTAAATGACCCATAAATTGTTGATATGGCGTGTTGCGTTCATTTTTGCATAAATATCCTTGATGAAGAAAAGACTTTAGGCAACAACTCCCTCACAGAATGAAGAGATTTGAGGCAACAAATATGTAGTTCTACAGAAGGATGCTGAGATAGACATTGAAAACCAAGAACGAAGATGTTGTTAGTGAGCAGAAATTCATGCAGATATTACTGAGAAGAGGTTTATTAACCCTATAACACTAACCATCAATTAAAGTTTCACCACTACTAACTATAGGTATATCATCTCCGATTTTGAAAATATTAAAAAACAATATTAAATATAAATCATTATTTGAAATATTTTACATGAAGACAGCTCAAAATTTGTAATTTGAGTTAACATTAATAGAAACTGAAAAACGTTATTTCGGTAAAAAAAAAAAAATCAGGTTCTGAAAATTTAATTAAATTGTAATTAAAATGGCGTCATTTGCTCTGGGTACTATATACCCATGGTTAGTCTTCTCGGGTTAAATGTGGAATGTAAACGCAGTAAAAATAAAAAATAAAAATTTATAATAATGTTCATGTTATGGTGAAACACACCTTGGTCAGAAGCGCCTACCTCACTGCTCAAGGGGTGGGGTGATTGAAAGAGATGTGATCTGGCAAACCTGGTTGCATCGCGCCTTCAAATGCTTAGACTGTCAAGGTCCGCTTCGATTACATTAGCCAAGTCTGGTTCTGCTCTCTTCCACTGTTGGACCATTAAGATTGTGTAGATTTTTCTCTATTTTACCGTTGAGGTCTTCGGGGATCGGTTGTGTTCAATCTGGTTCCATCTCCTTGACATGGATAGCCCTGCAGGTGTTTAAACTCCAAACGGCATTGTTCTTGATATCACTGGGACCAATTCCGGTTTTAGGCTAATCTACTTGTGAAGTTGTGGATGTGCGTTGTGGTCCAGTGGATATCGACTCGAAACGAGAAATCGGAGAGCCGAGTTCGAATTCCAGTTGAATTCGTTGCAATCATATACGCCCAAATACCCTTGGGAAAGGTATTAATCCGTCACTTTCCTCGAGCTATGGGTCAAATAACAGGACAGGTTGAGTTCTATGGCCTTAGTTGGCAACCAGTCTACCGCAGAAAGCAACGGCAACCTACTGCGGGATAATCTTCTGTCCAGTCAGTCATGTCTCTTTCGAGACATGATCGCCAAAGCGTGTATCACGTATGGCATGTAACTGACTGACTTGTGAAGCCCCTTGGTTCCACTTTCTCGAATTGGTTAGCCCTGCAGGTATTGGAACTCCGAACGGCTTTGTTCTTGATATCACTGGGACCAGGGCCGGGTTTAGGCTAATTTACTTGGGAAGCCCTTTGATTCCACCTTCTCGAATTGGTTAGCCCTGCAGGTATTGGAACTCCGAACGGCTTTGTTCTTGATATCACTGGGACCAGGGCCGGGTTTAGGCTAATTTACTTGGGAAGCCCTTTGATTCCACCTTCTCGAATTGGTTAGCCCTGCAGGTATTGGAACTCCGAACGGCTTTGTTCTTGATATCACTGGGACCAGGGCCGGGTTTAGGCTAATTTACTTGGGAAGCCCTTTGATTCCACCTTCTCGAATTGGTTAGCCCTGCAGATATTGGAACTCCGAACGGCTTTGTTCTTGATATCACTGGGACCAGGGCCGGGCTGAGGCTAATTTACTTGGGAAGCCCCTTTCAGTTCCTCCATTTTCACGAGTAGAAGAAAATGGAAGAGCATTAAATTTGAGTAAAGCCGAGAATGATGATGGATGTTTAAAATTTCCAAGGTGACAATTCCTCTCCTAGTGAACATAAGATAATACTATTAAATTCAATATATATGTCTGAATGTTGAATTTTTAAAAAATCTATAAGGAAACCGATTCTAGCATCGAATTATCGGCTTCAGACAGAATTATTCTGAAATGAATATAAGGTTCATTATTGAAGTGATTTTAGGGCAGTAGTCGCCAACCAGTGGATGACTGGTGCATATGCTTTTATGGTCCGCAGAAAAATTGGGACATTATTTCAATTATTATGACGCTTCAGATTAATAAATGACGAGTAACAACACGCGTTTGTTACCTTTTAATGTGTGCATTTCATATCAATATAATAGGTTTTCTTATTATTATTATTATATAAATGTATTGTTTTTTAAATTCATATTAGTGGTCCGCCAAATTTAAAATCATACATTTAGTGGTCTATGAAGTTAAAAAGGTTGGTGACCACAATGAGTCTACAATGCGTTATGACAGGACTAGCAGTATAGCCCGGCGTTGCTCGGGTATAATGAAAGCTTTAAAACTAATCCATGGTCCTGGAGCTCAGACTCTTTCGACGTTGGCACAAAAGACTAAAAAGCAATAGTTGTTTCCAGTTAAAGCGAAACCGTAGACTGAAAGAAAAATGAATGGATGTAAGTCAAATTTTGAATTCCTACTATCGATATCAAATAAGTTTTTTTGTTGCAAACTGAATTTTGAAGGCTAAATAAGTCCTTTGAGTAAATGGTATCATGGCTGAGACAAAGAACTACAATTATACCTACTTTGAGCCAAACCCGAAGCAAAAACTAAAATAAAAGAACTGAAAAAAATACAGACATACAGGCAAATAAACAGACACACACACAAACACCTTGCCTTTAATATATATATATATATATATATATATATATATATAATCGATTTTCTGCACTATTGTAAGAACTGCAACCTTGAAACATCTGAATATCGTTTCTTTTTTTTTTGGGGGGGGGGGCTACGAGTGTATCAAATTTTATTAAAATCGGACCACTCCTTCTATTACCTGATTTTTCGATTACCTATTTCCGATCTTTTTCGGAGATACCTCGACATAAAACCTAGCTGAGAACACTCGCAGACGCTTATAGTACAACTGTGTAAATTTTCAAGAAAATCGGTTCAGCCGTTTCGGAGTCTATAGGTAACGGACACACACACAAAGTTCCATTTATAAATAAGTTTAGATTTAGATGTATCAGTGCCAAAATTCTTATACACGTTATCTGAAGTATCTCTAAGTTTTAAGCGCCCAGGTTTTTACCTGTTAAATCCGGCACTGACTAGTGCACGCAAGTACTCTTCCATGATATTTATATGATTTTACAGTTGTAATGCTTTGAATGCTAGGATGTGGCGTTGTGGTGCATTGGGTATCGGCTCGGAACGAGAAATCGGGGAGCCGAGTTCGAATTCCAGCTGAATTCATTGTCTTCACTTACGCGTAAACACCCTTGGGAAAGGTATTAATCCGTCTCTTCCCTCCAGTTATAGATTAAATAACAGGACAGATTGGGTTCTATAGCCTTGGTCGGCAACCAGTCTACCGCAGAAAGTAATGGCAACCTACTTTTTTTTTTTCATAAGCGTTTCACCCCGAGCAAGGCATATCACTGCCACTACTGCGCAGGGGGCTACATAGAGTGGAGAAAGGATGATTAAATATAGGAAATGTCAGAGGGTGGGTGATAGGCGGGTAAAGATACCGAGAAAGAATGTTGTGTAGATGAGAGTGTTCTGAGAATAATTGGGAGTTAGTGTGATAGGAGGTGTCTATTGACCCTACATTTAAACACCTGGAGATTGTAGCTGTCGGGAAAGCTCAGTCAGTCATGTCACTTTCGAGATATGATCGCCCATGCATGTATCACGTATGGCACTTATCTGACTAACGGAATATAATAGTTTGAAACATGATTAAGTCTTTTACTGGGCATAAAGTGGGGGATCGGTTTTCTATTGTTATGAAGTAATAAACTGAGCCCCCAATAATAACTACTTAATAATATAATACATCAATTCTCCCTCTAGCTATGAGTCAAATAACAGGACAGATTGGGTTCTATAGGCTTGGTCAGCAACCAGTTTACCGCAGAAAGCAATGGCTATTTACTGCGGGATAATTTTCTGCCCAGTCAGTCATGTCTCTTTCGAGAGACATGATCGCCCAAGTGTGTATCACTTATGGCGCTTAACTGACTGACTGAAGATAATAGTTGGAAACATGATTAAGGCTTCTATTGGGCATAAAATGGGGGATCGATTTTCTATACTTACGAAGTAATAAACTGATCCCCCACTAAATTACAACTAATTATAATACATCTCTCTAGCTATGAATCAAATAGCAGGACAGATTAGGTTCTATAGGCTTGGTCGGCAATGAGTTTACCGCAGAAAGCAATGGCTATTTACTACGGGATAATTTTCTGCCCAGTCAGTCATGTCTCTTTCGAGTCATGATCGTCCAAAGCGTGCATCACGTATGGCGCTTAACTGACTGAATGCTTTGAAAGTCAAGAAACTAGTCGTGAAATATTTCTAGCTATATTGCCATAATAAATTCGTTGTGAATGTATACAGTAATCTGAATTACTCTTTTTGTCATTATTTGCAGCTGTTGGAACGGAAAGAATTGACTAAATTCAAGCGAGATCTCCGGAAGCGGAAGAAGAAATCGCGAAAGTGCGGTCGAAATTTCTTACGATACTGCGACGCGGATAAAAACAAGAAAATAACACTTGAAGAATTTAATGATTGTATGGGAGTAAATCGTAAGTATTTCTAAGAGACGTTGTTAAACGATTGCAAGTTGTATGAGTGTTTTTTCTTTATTCTCGTTTTGAATCTCGAACGCAAGTCTCGTTTGTGTCTCTCCAACATAACGACGGTGATGAATCACGTGCCGGTAACGAACCCCGTCCGTGAAATCATCTGTTTCTACCATTCTTATTTTTCGTTATTTGTCATTGTTACTTTTTGTGGCGCAGTGGATATCGGCTAGGAACGAGAAATCGGAGAACCGAGTTCGAATTCCAGCTGAATTCATTGCCTTCACTTACGCGCAAATACCCTTGGGAAAGGTATTAATCCGTCTCTTCCCTCCAGTTATGGGTTAAATAATAGGACAGATTGGGTTCTATAGCCTTGGTCGGCAACCAGTCTACCGCAGAAAGCAATGGCAACCTACTGCAGGATAATCTTCTGCCCAGTCAGTCATGTCTCTTTCGAGACATGATCGCCCAAGCGTGTATCGCGCATGGCACTTAACTGACTGACTTTACAAAATATTTTCGTTAGTTTTCAATTCACCGCAAGCAAGGCAATAAAGCCACCAAAACTCAAGGAGTTGTTCATCTTCATCTTTTTCTTCTACTATGTTCTTCTTAAAAGAGGACAGAGCATAAAGAAATTCATATTGCAAAAGTAAGATCTTATTTTTCTTCTCTGTGCCCTGTCATTTCATGACGTAGGTGATCATGGCCTTCCACGTCTTCCGATCCATGATGGCTTTCATCATATTTTCTCCTGTTACACTGCGCAACCTCGGTTCCGCCACCCACCCGCACAAGCCAGTTAAGTACGTTACCCCCGTTCTGTCATCCACCTACTCAGGCCCTTCAAATATGTTATCCGCCGCTTTCCTCTGTCTCCTTTTCTCTCTATCTGGCAGGTTAGTATTAGGTTCTCCAAACCCTCCTTCCTCATTGCATGTCCCAGAAACTTCAGTTGTCTCCTCCTGATGCTCAATATTAATTTCCTTTTCGTTTCCATTCTTTCCAACACCTCATCATTGCTCACATGCTCGGTTCATTACATCCACAGCATCCTTCTGTAGAACCACGTTTCAGTTGCTTCAAGTTTTTCTTTCATCTATGATGATATTGTCCAGCATTCACTGCCATATTGAAGAACTGACAGCACATAGCAATCCAGTACTCTCTTCCTTGTTTCTAGTGAATGTTTCCTGTCTGTTAATACTTTACTCAGCTTCTGGAACGCATCCTTTGCCATGCAAATTCGCCTTCGGATCTCTGTGTCACACTTTCCGTCTTCTGTTAGAACACTGAGTGTAAAAGAATGAAAGGAGAGAGAACAATGAAAGAATAGGAATTAAAAAGACAAAAAATATCGATTGACATTGCTTTGAGATTTTTGAAGATTAAATGTTGTGGAGTTGATGTGACAAAATCTTCGTCGCCAAGTTGTTGTGGCCTGGTTGGGCCATGAAGAAAATTACGGAAACAAGAAGGTAGGTTCAAACAAGGTATTAGAATAACAGAACAATATACACAATAATAAGTATTATTATGCTGCGAATATCATGGATCGAGCATGTGAGCAATGATGAGGCTTTGAAAAAGATGAAAGCGAAAAAGAAATTAATACTGAGAACCAGGAAGAGACGGTTAAAGTTCCTAGGACATGCAATGAGGAAGGAGGGCTTGGAGAACCTGATACTAACAGGCCAGTTAGAAGGAAAAAGAGACAGAGGAAAGCAGCGGATAACATATTTGAAAGACCTAATCAGGTGGATGACAGAACGGGGGTAACGTATTTGACTGGCTTGTGCGGGTGGTTGGCGGAACTGAGGTTGCGCGGTGTAACAAGAGAAAACGTGATGCGAGCCACCATGGATAGAGAGACGTGGAAAGCCATGATTGCCTAAGACCTGACGGTACAAGTCAAATACAAGATGAATCAGTAAATATAGAAGTGTAAATCCAAACGGTATAGTTATGCTGCGTCCCAGGAAGTCACTCCGTTTATTATTCATATTGACGGAGGAAGAGAACATTCCTATAGATAGGGCACCATGATATTAAAGTCGACTAGAAAGCAAGAAGGCGGTAGAGAATTCCTCAAGTGAACTTATTTCTTACTTCCCAGTCAAATCTGATCTTCAATCATTTAAATACAATATCTGTTTTTATTTTCTGTCTTAATTCTTATTCTTCTCTCTTATTAATAGTAGTTTTTTCTCGTATTCTCTAACACTCCGTAAACTCTTCGGTCCTAGCGGCTTTATTGCCTTTCTTGGGGTGAAATGATTAAATAAACGCTATCAGTTGGGTCATCGTGGAGAAGGGCTATGATGTTTTTATATTCTCGAGCACTCAGTTATCTCTTGCGTCCTAGTGTCTTTAATGGCCTTTCTTAGGGTGAAATAATTTAGAAAAAAAAAAACATTCTTCCTCATTCCTCAAGTACATTTCAATAGCAGAATCATTAGCCATGGTGCTAAATTTCATGCCATGAAGGCATTGACTCCATGAAAGAGAGCTTTTGTCTCTCTAGCTCTCATCGGAACATCCACCAGCGACAGATTGATCAATCTATTTGTATCATACAAAAAAGAACACGATGGGCACCTGGAGTTGCTGTAATGATTAGCAAGGTGGTCTCGCGAGAATCATTACAATTGAGTAATGAGTTCGATCCACACTGGGTGTCCCTTATTTTCGGCCTTTTGCGACATTTAAGATACGCTTAGAAAATCACTGGGCACCTGGAGGTGGTGTAATGGTTAGCAAGGTGGTCTCGCGAGAATCATTACAATTGAGTAATGAGTTCGATCCACACTGGGTGTCCCTTATTTTCGGCCTTTTGCGACATCTAAGATACGCTTAGAAAATCACTGGGCACCTGGAGGTGGTGTAAAGGTTAGCAAGGTGGTCTCACGAGGATCATTACAATTGAGTAATGAGTTCGATCCACACTGGGTGTCCCTTATTTTCGGCCTTTTGCGACATTTAAGATACGCTTAGAAAATCACTGGGCACCTGGAGGTGGTGTAATGGTTAGCAAGGTGGTCTCGCGAGGATCATTACAATTGAGTAATGAATTCGATCCACACTGGGTGTCCCTTATTTTCGGCCTTTTGCGACATCTAAGATACGCTTAGAAAATCACTGGGCACCTGGAGGTGGTGTAATGTTTATTAACTTCTATACTAACTGTTTCTTCTATCACAATTCTTGCTTGTAAAACTGTCTTCCAGCCTCTTGTTTCTCAGTCAACTTTAATTTCCAAAAATGCAATGTCAATCGTCATCTCCTGTCTTTTTAACTGTTATTCTTTTTTTTTCTCGTCTTAAAAGTAATTTTTCTCATATTCTCTAAAACTCCGTAAACTCTTCGGTCCTAGCGGCTTTATTGCCTTTCTTGAGGTGAAATTATTAAATAAACGCTATCAGTTGGGTCATCGTGGAGAAGGGCTATGATGTTTTTATATTCTCGAACACTCAGTTATCTCATGCGTCCAAATGACTTTATAGCCTTGATCGGGCATGAACAGATTAAAAAAAAAAAATTGTTCACAGTAAAGTTTAAAGGTTACTTTAATATATTTTCTATTTTGCAAATTCGTAAATGAGACGTTTTGTTCCAAGCAGGAACTTCTTCAGACGAGTTTCGTTTTAAAGATAGAATCAGTCTTATATATATATATATATATATATATATATATATATATATATATATATATATATATATATATTTAATCATTTCACCCCGAGCAAGGCAGACATGCCACTGATGAGCTGGGGGCTACATAACTGTAAAAAGATGAATTAGAAAAGAGTGACGAGTACAAACTAGTTAGAAAGGAGCAATAGAAAGCTGAGAATGCAGGTGCGATGACAGATACATAGGTGAAGAGAAAGGGAAGGATATACGGGGGTGGGGAGAGAGCTAGAGTCCAGTGGTTAATAGATGAGTATTGACATTGCATTTAAATTTCTGGAGGTTGTAGCCGTCAGGAAAGCAAGAATATGGGAGCGAGTTCCACAGGCGGGAAGTGCGAGAGAAGAAGCTGCAGGAGTAGAATTGTCGTCTGCATTTGGCTAACCTGACTGTGACTTTTTATAATTAAACAGTGTATTTATTTACATCTACTGGCTTGAATAATCGAGTAACTTTGTTAGGAAAATACGCGTCCCTCGATAGAATTCGAACTTGGGTCTCTTAATAGAAATCCTTATTAGATCTGACATGTCATAACCGCTCGACCACGTTGGACTAGCGATCAAGCGAATTCTGCATTATGCTTTTAAACACACATTTTCCCGATTTCTCGAAATATTCATATCTATTCTATTATCGTATCTTCATGTAAAAACACACACATACATATGTGTGTATGTTTGTTTCATTATAAATTGACGAACAAAGATGATTTTATTAATCTTTTATTTCATTTTTTTCAATATTTTTATGCTTTCTTTTTGATGGAGATAAGGAATATAAAATGTTTACATAATTTTTACTTTCCTATTGGTTTCAGCAACTTTACTGGCTATTTTCAGGGTTGTTATTTTTCTATATTTTATATGATATTTAAATCACAATATCAAAGGTATCTCGCTATTACGTAACAGTGGAAATGGAGTTTTGAAAGTTTTTTTGTTTTTTTTAAGATTCTGCTTATGCGATGCCTGATCGCGCTCGTCACGTAATAGCTTCAAAAACACAAAATTAATTACGTTACAGTAAAAACATGAGGATAAAATACCAACATCAGAAAAATAACAACCTTGAAAATGGCAAGTAAAGGGGCTGAAAGCGCTTGGAAAGTAAAAAATTATGGAACATTTTTACATTCCTTATCTCCAATAAAAAACATGTAAGAAAATTGGGAAAATTAACAAACTCTTTTTTGTTTTTGACGAAACATATTTAAAAGAAAGATTGTTGCCCAGATATATATATATATATATATATATATTTAAACATTTTGTTCTAAAACTTTTTCTTTTCTTTTTGTAGGCAACTACCACAGTATGAGGATCGATTCTCACCGATTTGGACAAAACCCGCTTAGTAAATATCTAAAAGATGATTAAAATGATAGCGTTGAATAATTTTCAAGATCTTTTTATGATCGAAAAAAAAAAACAGATGGAAAACAATATTTTCCAAGATATTCCTTGAGGGAACAGCATTCACTGTTTTCACTTCGCTTTTTTTATCAGTTTTAAAGAAAATTAAAAAAAAAAAAACAATGCTGATTAGCTTATCATCTCAATGCCGCTGATATTGTAAATTATGATTTTAAAAATAAAGCTATTTTTACTTCTCATCAGGAAAGTTTTCATCAGAGGTCATATCCCCCAAAAAAGGGAATTAAAAAAAAAGAGGAAATTGAACCTTAAATGAAATTTCTATTATTACCAAATGAAAAAATAACGTAAAAAATCATGGCCTTGTGTCCCTTTAAGCTATACTTATTTCTTCCCAATAAGTTATAGCGGAAATACATTCAGAAACCCTTGAGGCTTTCTGATCGATCCAAATGAAAGAAAGAAATATTTTAAAAAACTGACTTCAACAGCCAAAAGCAACGTATATTTATTTCACAACAGGATGAAGAAACGGAAGTGCAAATCAGTTTCAATGGCTAATACAATTAAAATAAACGAAAAAATATATATACATGAACTGCCATTTTTTTTTTCCTTAAGACAATTTTTATTAACAAAAAAGAAACACGTTGGTGAAATATTCCCTACCAAAACCGTAAATTTTGCTGACAGAAAATATTAAATAAGATTTCACATATATATATATATATATATATATATATATGTACGTATGTGTGTGTGTGTGTGTGTGTGTAAACTTGCCATTTTTTTTATTTTAAGGACAAACCAAAATTGTTATATAAAAAAGGATCAGACGAACAAAAACTTTGGATTTAAATTTATATTTTGCTTGCTTTATTGTATGGACTTTTTCGAGCAAGTATGGTTGGCTTTGCCTTTACAAGAACCAATAGTGATGAGGGGAGGGACTCACAAAACTAACGACACCTCTCTAAACTATCTCCTACCCTTTTATACCCACCTCTCTCTCTTGATCTTTTTTCATTATCCTATATATCCCCCTTCTATTTGTATCTAACTTCCAGCTCCCCATCTTGTTTCCCCTTCATCCTTTACCAACTCTCTACCCATTTCTCATATCTCTATTTACACCTTTACCCTTTCATCCCCTCTCTTTTCACCTCTCCTCCTCTCCCCATATATATCCTATATATCGTTTAAATATCTCTCATATATATATATATATATATATATATATCTTTTCTTATAGAGCTCTCATACACCTCCTCAGATATCCATTTCATTCATCAACTCCTCCGCCCAGTTTGACTATTTAATTCTCCCTTTTTCCGCTTCTCTGTTCGTGTCCTTAATTTTCTACTCTTATATATATATATATATATATATATATATATATATATATATTCATTCTATTAGTATGTATCTTCCAGCTTCCCACCTTGTCTCCCCTCCCATCCTTTACTAAGTCTCTCCCCATTTCTCATCCTCCTGTTTACATCTTTACCCTTTTACCCCCGCTCTCTTCACCTCTCCCCATCTGTATCTTATATATATATATATATATATACCTTTTCTTCTAGAGCTCTCATACTCCTCCTCAGATATCCATTTCATTCATCAACTCCTCCACCCAGTATCTTGAACCTTTTAACCCCGCTCTCTTCACCTCTCCCCATCTGTATCTTTTATATATATATATATATATATATATATATATATATATATATAAATTATACCTTTCCTTATAGAGCTCTCATACTCCTCTTTAGATATCCGTTTCATTTTCCTAATCCTCCACTCAGTTTGACTGATTAATTCTCCCCTTCTCCGCATCTCCCTCACTCGTTCTTTTATTCTGCAATCTATCCTTCTGTCTCTCTCTCTCTCTCTCTCTCTTCTACTCTCTAATGTTAATGAGACAATGTCTCCCTACTTCTTCTACACTCCCCCTCTTTCACTCTTCGATACATAACCACGTCCTCCCTCCCTCTTCTTGTCTGCCTCTGTCTCTACCATCTTCTACTCCCGAATGTTTCCCTCTCTCTCTCTCTTTCTCACTCCTCTTCAACTCTGCAATTTCTCTATCTCTCTCTCTCCTCTTCTACTTTTCAATGTCTCCTCCTCTCTCTCTCTTATTCTACTTTTCAGTGTCTTCCTCTTTCTCCCCTCGTCTACTTTTTAGTGTCTGCCCCTCTCCCCTCCCCTCTTCTACTTTTCCATGTCTCCCTCTCACTCCCCTCTTCTACTTTTCAGTATCCCCCTCACTCCCCTCTTCTACTTTTCCATGTCTCCCTCTCACTCCCCTCTTCTACTTTTCAGTATCCCCCCTCACTCCCCTCTTCTACTTTTCAATGTCTCTCTCTCTCTTCTCTGCTACTTTTCAATATCTCCCTCTCTCTCCCCTCTTCTATTTTTTAATGTCTTCCCTTCTCTCCCCTCTACTACTCTTCAATGTCTCCCTTTCCCTCCTCTCCCTTCTACTCTTAAATGTTTCCCTCTCTCTCCCTTCGTCAACTCTGCAATGTCTTCCTCTCTTTCCTCTCTTCAACTCTTCAATGTCCCTCCTCTCTCCCCTCTTCAACTCTTCAATGTCTTCTCCTCTCTCTCCCCTTTTCTACTCTTCATCTTTCTTTCTCCTCTTCTAATCTGCAATGTCTCCCACCCACTCGAAAGATGCAGGCAAATGATGAAAATATATGAAGGTTTAAAAAAAAAAAGAAAAAGAAAAAAAAAGGATTATTAATTTCAATTTTTGAAACTTTCATATTTTAACATTTTGCGTATCCGTCGACTTTAGTGTTTGGCCTTTTTTTTTTACTTTTTTTTTTTTTTCCGCAACCGAAAAATGTTGTTTCTACTTTTACCTTTTCATTGGACTAAAAAACAAAAAAAAAAAAACAAAGAAAAAAAAATCAAAGAAAAACTTTTTCAAGAAAAATATTTTAATATATTCTGTTTCCCGACGGAAGACCTTCCCCTGCCGTTCTTTCATTTTATTATGTGTACATAAAAAAAAAAAAAGAATGAAATAATTATATGCAGAACTTTCTTAAGAAATTTAAAACATCTATGACTCCCAACCCAGCTTCTATTTGATGATTTTTTTAATAAGTATATACCATTTGAAAATGCAGGAATTCAAAACCCATATTAATCCTGCGGTAAAACGTTAGGTCTTAGACAAGCTCTTTATTTGCTTTATTTAAAACAAGTAGCATATAGTCTAAAAACATGTTTGTAAAGACAATAAAAAGTACAAAATAAATATAATTATAATTTAAAATTAAAAAATTTCTTCTTTTTTCCTGAAGCAATTAAATGAATTTCAAAGTCGACTGCTTTTCAAGATTCTTCTTTTAAACTTATTGACATAAGTTTAAAACTTTCTGATTATATATAATGCGTCTATGATGAATGAACTACAAGCCTATCGTCAAAATTATAATGTATATTATTTTTTTTTTTTTGCTATGCAAAAGAGCGTGTTATTGCTTTTTCTTGAATTGACCAATTCAAAATCATCTAGAAGAGTATGAGGTCAAGCTGGATTTATGAATAAATAAAATACGTTCTTATCACTGTTATTATTCAAATTGTTTGTATGAAAGAGTGTTCCAATTTTCTCGCGAGGATCTAAGTGTTGTAACGGTACAAAATCCCATGCTTTTCTGGGCTAGAATCAGGTACGCTTCTAAATAATATTTAGCTGGAAAGGAGAGAAAGAATAAAAAAAATGTGAAATAGAAAAGAGTTTATCGTTGGCCAAATGTCCACTTCTTACTTTTTTTGACCTCTGGCCGACAATGTCAAGTTCCAACTCTTTCAGACATTGTCGTCCATGTGTCGGAAAGAGTATGAACTAGAATTGTCGACTAGGTGTGTTTTTATAAGACAGTGGTTCCTAACAGCAAAAACCAGAGAGGGACAAGTGACCGCTCGCTGCAACGTGAAAAGGAAAACATTCTTATTAGACTGTTCGCCCTAAGTTCAACTTGCCTCAATTCTGCCTTACTCATCTACAGCAGAAGGTTATAAACATAATAAAATTTAGGACCTAGACATTGTCGAATAGGTTTTCGAAAGAGTAGGACTGATGATAAGCATTTCTAGGACAGCAAACTCTATTCAGGAATTGAAATAAAAACCGTGCTATCACATACCCTGAATCTGTCTTAAAAATTCAGACAGCAACATTCTTCTTCCTCTTCTATGTGCCCTGGACATTCAGAACGTAGGCGATCATGGTCCTCCATGTCTCCCTATCCCTGGTGGCTCTTAGTATATTTTCTCCTGTTACACCTCGCAACTCCCGCTCCGTCATCCACCTGATCAGGCCCTGCAAATATGTTACCTGCTGCCTTCCTCTGTCTCTTTTTCCTTCTATCTGGCCTGTTAGTATCAGGTTCTCCAAGCCCTCTTTCTTCATTGCATATTCCAGGAACTTCAGTTGTCTCTTTGATTCTCAATATTAATTTTCTTTTCGTTGTCATTCTTTCCAACACCTCATCGTTGCTCGCAATCTTGGTCCACAATATCCGCAGCATCCTTCTGTAGAACCACATTTCCGCTGCTTCAAGTTTTTTCCTCATTTTTTATGATAGTGTCCAGCATTCACTGCCGTATTGAAGAACTGACATCACATAAAGTCTGAATACGTCAAATGCATCGGTGTTTAGATCAGTTATATCAGGTTTACTATAGGAGATAAAGTAACTTAGAATGGGCAGCACTAGGGATAGTCTCGTTTGATTATGGGATTAGTTTATTGTAAAAAAAAAACAATTATTCGAAAAAAATTTATTCGAACTGTAAATTGTTTGAATGAAAGTTAATCGTAAGAACAACTATACTAAATGATAACTGTTCAAAATTTAAAATACTTTATTGCAATAATAATAATATAATTAAATGAATTTCAAAGTTGACTGCTTTTCAAGATTCTTCTTTTAAACTTATTAACATATATTGATATGAATTTAAAACATTCTGATTATACATAATGCGTGTATGATGAATGAACCATAAGCCTATCGTCAAAATTAAAATGTATAATAATATTTTTTTGGCGTGATGTTACTTTTCTTGAATTGACCAATTCAAAATCACCCGAAAAATTATGAGGTCAAGCTAGATTTATGAATAAATAAAATACGTTCTTATCACTGTTATTATTCAAATTGTTTGTATGAAAGAGTGTTCCAATTTTCTCGCGAGGATCTAAGTGTTGTAACGGTACAAAATCCCATGCTTTTCTGTGCTGGAATCAGGTACGCTTCTAAATAATCATATTTAGCTGGAAAGGAGAGAAAGAATAAAAATGTATGAAAAAGAAATAAGTAGAAATTGGACATTGTCGGCAAAATCTCCAGTTCATACTCTTTTTGACCTCTGGCCAACAATGTCAAGTTCAAACCCTTTCAGACATTGTCGTCAATGTGTCGGAAAGAATAGGACTTGGACATTGTCAGAAAGAGTATGAACTATTACTGTTATTGAAATTGTTTGTATGAAAGACGACGTAAAAGGAAATATGCAAATAATAATTTTTCGGCACAAAGATATCATGAATTTAAACAATTTAGTTAGAAAAAAATCCATATGACTTTAAGTTATATGATCAGTCAGTTAAGTGCCATACGTGATACACGCTTTGGGCGATCATGTCTCGAAAGAGACATAACTGACTGGGCAGTAGGTTATCCTGCAATAGATTGCCGTTGCTTTCTGCGGTAGACCTGTTTGCCAACCAAGGCTATAGAAACCAGTCTGTCCTGTTATTTGATTCATAGCTAGAGGAACAAGAGATGTGTCATATTACATTATTATATTAAGTATAATTAGTGAGGGATCAGTTTAATACTTCATAACAATAGAAAACGGATCCCCCACTTTATCAGCAGCAGTAGAAGTTTTCATTGTTCTCAACTATTATATTCAGTCAGACAGTTGAATGCCATACGTGATACACGTTTTGGGCGGTAATGTCTCGAAAGAGACATGACTGGGTGGAACATTTTCCCGCAGTCGGTTTCCATTGCTTTCTGCGGTAGACTGGTTGCCAGCCAAGGCTATAGAACCCAATCTGTCCTGTTATTTGACTCATAGCTAGAGGAAAAGAGATGTATTATTTAGTAATTAGTGGGGATCAGTTTATTACTTCATAACAATAGAAAATCGATCCCTTATTTTATGCCCACTAGAAGTCTTAATCCTGTCTCCAACTATTACATTCAATCAGTCAGTTAAGTGCCATACGTGATACACTGTTTGGGCGATCATGTCTCGAAAGAGACATGACTAACTAGGCAGAAGATTATCACGCAGTAGGTTGCCATTGCACTTTGTGGCTGCCAGCCAAGGCTATAGAACCCAGTCTGTACTGTTATTTAACCAGTAACTGGAGGAAAGTGAGGGATTAATACCTTTTCCAAGGCTATTTGTGCGTAAGTGAATGCAAGGATGATACTGCTTGCAAATAGTCAACTACCGAGAAGAACTCGTTAAAGGATTCCACTAATTTCTTAAAGTTTTTCATTTACATCGGAATATATATTGGGGGGGGGGGCGCTCTTGATAGATACAAGAATAGAAAAGGGCGTAAGACAAGGATGTGTCTTTTCACCGGATCTATTCAACTTGTACAGCGAGACTATTCTGAGGACCCTAGATGTTTTGCCAGGATTTGTCACCGGAGGTCACAATTTGAACAACACACATAAGGTACGCAGATGATACAATGCTGATAGCAGACAAAGAAAGGAATCTACAAGATCTCCTACAGAAGGTAGCTGAAGAGAGTGATAAGAAAGAACTACAAATAAACTGCAAGAAAACTGAATGCATGGTTATCAACAAAAAGAGCAGCTCAAAATTTCAAATACAGGTGGTGGGTAGCTAAAATCAAGCAGGTACAATAATTTAAATACCTGGGAAGTGTTCTAACAGAAGACGGAAAGCGCGACACAGAGATCCGAAGGCGAATTGGCATGGCGAAGAACGCATTCCAGAAGTTGAGCAGTGTATTAAGAGGGGTTTGTATTGGAGCAGTCGTCTTAGGATGACTGCTCTATAACTGCCCTATAACACTGTCAGCTCTCTGCTTCCGAGCAGAGAGCACAAACCCAGTCGTGGTTCCGCCGAAGGGTAGAACCACGACTCGGTAAAAATAGACAGACATATTTTTGGCCCGGCTATATGGCCGGGAATACCCACATTAAAATGACCATGTGTCACATCCGGTCTTGCGTGGTAAGGCTAGTAAATACAGCAGTGTATTAAGAGACAGAAAAATTTTGCTAGAAACAAAGAAGAGAGTACTGGATTGCTATGTGATGTTAGTTCTTCAATATGGCAGTGAATGCTGGACAATCTCAATTAGATGAAGGAAAAACTTGAAGCAATTGAAACGTGGTTATACAGAAGGATACTGCGGATATCATGGACCGAGCATGTGAGCAATGTTGTGGTTTTGGAAAGGATGGAAACGAAAAGGAAATTAATGCTGAGCATCAGGAAGAGACAGCTAAAGTTCCTGGGACATGCAATAAAGAAAGAGGGATTGGAGGACCTGATACTAACAGGCCAGATAGAGGGAAAAATAGACAGGGGAAAGCAGCGGATAAATATATTTGAAGGGCCTGATAAGATGGATGACAGAACGAGGGTTGTAGGGTGTAACAGGAGAAAGCTTAGAGCCACCAGGATAGGAAGATGTGGAAGGCCATGATCGCCTACGTCCTGAAAAAACAGGGCACATAGAAGAAAAAGAAACTCTTTTGCTATATGAATTTCTTTATGTCCTGTTCATTTTTAATTGCGTCTACAAATTTCTGATGAGATAACATTCGCTGTCATCCTTCAAAAGCGTTATTAATTTAAGGTAAATCAGCATTAACTCTTTCAAAGCAAGACCACATAGGTATTTCAAACATAGGTATTTCGAACATAGGTATTTCAAATAGAATCTAAATAGTAATTATTCGAAATGCAAAATTATTTATTACAATTAAAATATCAAAATTCAAAGAAGAAATACACAAATGATAATTACTGGAAATACAAATATTGTTATTAAGACAATTTAATTAGAAACATCCTTATAGCCTAAAATTATATGACATTGAATATTAAGACAATTTAATTAGAAACATTCTTATAGCCTAAAATTATATGACATTGAATATTAAGACAATTTAATTAGAAACATCCTTATAGCCTAAAATTATATGACATTGAATATTAAGACAATTTAATTAGAAACATCCTTATAGCCTAAAATTATATGACATTGAATATTAAGACAATTTAATTAGAAACATCCTTATAGCCTAAAATTATATGACATTGAATATTAAGACAATTTAATTAGAAACATCCTTATAGCCTAAAATTATATGACATTGAATATTAAGACAATTTAATTAGAAACATCCTTATAGCCTAAAATTATATGACATTGAATATTAAGACAATTTAATTAGAAACATCCTTATAGCCTAAAATTATATGACATTGAATATTAAGACAATTTAATTAGAAACATCCTTATAGCCTAAAATTATATGACATTGAATATTAAGACAATTTAATTAGAAACATCCTTATAGCCTAAAATTATATGACATTGAATATTAAGACAATTTAATTAGAAACATCCTTATAGCCTAAAATTATATGACATTGAATATTAAGACAATTTAATTAGAAACATCCTTATAGCCTAAAATTATATGACATTGAATATTAAGACAATTTAATTAGAAACATCATATAGCCTAAAATTATATGACATTGAATATTAAGACAATTTAATTAGAAACATCATATAGCCTAAAATTATATGACATTGAATATTAAGACAATTTAATTAGAAACATCCTTATAGCCTAAAATTATATGACATTGAATATTAAGACAATTTAATTAGAAACATCCTTATAGCCTAAAATTATATGACATTGAATATTAAGACAATTTAATTAGAAACATCCTTATAGCCTAAAATTATATGACATTGAATATTAAGACAATTTAATTAGAAACATCCTTATAGCCTAAAATTATATGACATTGAATATTAAGACAATTTAATTAGAAACATCCTTATAGCCTAAAATTATATGACATTGAATATTAAGACAATTTAATTAGAAACATCCTTATAGCCTAAAATTATATGACATTGAATATTAAGACAATTTAATTAGAAACATCCTTATAGCCTAAAATTATATGACATTGAATATTAAGACAATTTAATTAGAAACATCCTTATAGCCTAAAATTATATGACATTGAATATTAAGACAATTTAATTAGAAACATCCTTATAGCCTAAAATTATATGACATTGAATATTAAGACAATTTAATTAGAAACATCCTTATAGCCTAAAATTATATGACATTGAATATTAAGACAATTTAATTAGAAACATCCTTATAGCCTAAAATTATATGACATTGAATATTAAGACAATTTAATTAGAAACATCCTTATAGCCTAAAATTATATGACATTGAATATTAAGACAATTTAATTAGAAACATCCTTATAGCCTAAAATTATATGACATTGAATATTAAGACAATTTAATTAGAAACATCCTTATAGCCTAAAATTATATGACATTGAATATTAAGACAATTTAATTAGAAACATCCTTATAGCCTAAAATTATATGACATTGAATATTAAGACAATTTAATTAAAAACATCCTTATAGCCTAAAATTATATGACATTGAATATTAAGACAATTTAATTAGAAACATCCTTATAGCCTAAAATTATATGACATTGAATATTAAGACAATTTAATTAGAAACATCCTTATAGCCTAAAATTATATGACATTGAATATTAAGACAATTTAATTAGAAACATCCTTATAGCCTAAAATTATATGACATTGAATATTAAGACAATTTAATTAGAAACATCCTTATAGCCTAAAATTATATGACATTGAATATTAAGACAATTTAATTAGAAACATCATATAGCCTAAAATTATATGACATTGAATATTAAGACAATTTAATTAGAAACATCCTTATAGCCTAAAATTATATGACATTGAATATTAAGACAATTTAATTAGAAACATCCTTATGGCTAAAATTATATGACATTGAATATTAAGACAATTTAATTAGAAACATCCTTATAGCCTAAAATTATATGACATTGAATATTAAGACAATTTAATTAGAAACATCCTTATAGCTAATTATATGACATTGAATATTAAGACAATTTAATTGAAAACATCCTTATAGCCTAAAATTATATGACATTGAATATTAAGACAATTTAATTAGAAACATCCTTATAGCCTAAAATTATATGACATTGAATATTAAGACAATTTAATTAGAAACATCTTATAGCCTAAAATTATATGACATTGAATATCAAGACAATTTAATTAGAAACATACTTATAGCCTAAAATTATATGACATTGAATATTAAGACAATTTAATTAGAAACATCCTTATAGCCTAAAATTATATGACATTGAATATTAAGACAATTTAATTAGAAACATCCTTATAGCCTAAAATTATATGACATTGAATATTAAGACAATTTAATTAGAAACATCATATAGCCTAAAATTATATGACATTGAATATTAAGACAATTTAATTAGAAACATTCTTATAGCCTAAAATTATATGACATTGAATATTAAGACAATTTAATTAGAAACATCCTTATAGCCTAAAATTATATGACATTGAATATTAAGACAATTTAATTAGAAACATCCTTATAGCCTAAAATTATATGACATTGAATATTAAGACAATTTGAGTAGAAACATCCTTATAGCCTAAAATTATATGACATTGAATATTAAGACAATTTAATTAGAAACATCCTTATAGCCTAAAATTATATGACATTGAATATTAAAGACAATTTAATTAGAAACATCCTTATAGCCTAAAATTATATGACATTGAATATTAAGACAATTTAATTAGAAACATTCTTATAGCCTAAAATTATATGACATTGAATATTAAGACAATTTAATTAGAAGCATCCTTATAGCCTAAAATTATATGACATTGAATATTAAGACAATTTAATTAGAAACATCCTTATAGCCTAAAATTATATGACATTGAATATTAAGACAATTTAATTAGAAACATCCTTATAGCCTAAAATTATATGACATTGAATATTAAGACAATTTAATTAGAAACATCCTTATAGCCTAAAATTATATGACATTGAATATTAAGACAATTTAATTAGAAACATCCTTATAGCCTAAAATTATATGACATTGAATATTAAGACAATTTAATTAGAAACATCCTTATAGCCTAAAATTATATGACATTGAATATTAAGACAATTTAATTAGAAACATTCTTATAGCCTAAAATTATATGACATTGAATATTAAGACAATTTAATTAGAAACATCCTTATAGCCTAAAATTATATGACATTGAATATTAAGACAATTTAATTAGAAACATCCTTATAGCCTAAAATTATATGACATTGAATATTAAGACAATTTAATTAGAAACATCCTTATAGCCTAAAATTATATGACATTGAATATTAAGACAATTTAATTAGAAACATCCTTATAGCCTAAAATTATATGACATTGAATATTAAGACAATTTAATTAGAAACATCCTTATAGCCTAAAATTATATGACATTGAATATTAAGACAATTTAATTAGAAACATCCTTATAGCCTAAAATTATATGACATTGAATATTAAGACAATTTAATTAGAAACATCCTTATAGCCTAAAATTATATGACATTGAACGCAAATAGTCAACTACTGAAGAGGACTCGGTGAAGGATGCCACTAATTTTTTAAAGTTTTTTTTATTTACGTCGGTTTATTTCTTGGCGGACTTGATATTTTTGACAACATGTTCTTACTTTTGCAATATGAATTTCTTGCAAGACCTGTTCTCTTTTAAGAGCGTCTAAGAATTTCCATATTGCAAGATGATGAAATAACACACGCTGTCATCCTATGCCATTCTTCAAAAGCGTTATTAATTTAACCGTCTAGGGCCATTCGTATCATATTTGATACAGTATTTCCCTATAAGGAAACATTTGGTATTTCCCTATAAGGAAACATTTGGTATTCATTGACTGAGCAGTCAGTACTGCTTTCATTTGAAATTTATAAAATATTTCTCTTTAAAAATTTTTCAGGAAAATATTTCTTTCAAGTCTTGTTTTCATACTCTATCAAATATGATACGAATGGCCCTAGAGGGTTAAGGTAAATCAGCATTAACTCTCTCAAAGCAAGACCACATAGGTATTTCGAACATAGGTATTTCGAATAATTATCATTTATCATAACTGTTCTTTTGATTAATTTTCATTCAAACAATTTACAATTCGAGCAGATTTTTTTCGAAGATTTGTTTTCGAACAGTTTTCTCGATACGGATTCAATACGACTGCTCTACTTCATCTCAGAAGTAAACAGAAAACCAAGAAAGTTCAATGAGTCGATCTCCTAGAGATTAGCCTCAGTGATGCTGACTGAGGTTAAAATGGTTGTGTGTGATGAGTAGAGAAAAGCAGTTGGCGCTTTCCATGAGAATTGCTTCCAGGAATTTTCTAAAACGGGAGATGAGGAACAGACCGGAATAAATTTGAAAGATGTAAATATTTATGATGGAAACTTGAAATTCTAATGTCAGAAAAAGGCAGTTGAGGTTGTAAGATGATATTTCATTTGAATTTAATGTTGGGCAAAGTATGCAAATTTCTCAAAACATTACGTTTAAGTAAATAAGAAGCAGGTAGATAAAACCCGTGCAGAGTAGAGGGAACTACACAAATGATAATTATTGTAAATGCAAATATTGTTATTAAAACAATTTAGTTAGAAAAAAATCCTTATAACCTTAAATCCTATGATACTGCTTGCAAATAGTCAACAACTGAAAAGGACTCGTTAAAGGATGCCACTCATTTTTAAAGTTTTTCATTTGCATCAGAGTATTTTTTGGTGCTCTTGATAGCAGATATACAAAGATAGAAAGGGGCGTAAGACAAGGATGTGTCTTTTCACCGGATCTGTTCGACTTGTACAGCGAGACTATTCTGATGACCCTAGGTGTTATGACAGCATTTGTCATCGGAGGCCACAATTAAACAACATAAGTTCAAGTTAAATTATGTAAATTGTTTGAATGAAAGTTAATCATAAGAACAATTATACTAAATGGTAATTGTTGAAATTCTTTATTGCAATAATAATAATAATGTAATTAAATGAATTTCAAAGTCGACTGCTTTTCGAAATTCTTTTAAACTTATTAACATATATTGACATAAGTTTAAAATATTCTGATGATATATAATGCGTCTATGATGAATGAGCCATAAGCCTATCGTCAAAATTATAATGTATGTTAATTTTTTTTTTTTTTTTGTCGTGCAAAAGAGCGTGTTAGTGCTTTTATCTTGAATTGACTGATTCAAAATTACCTTGGAACGTATGAGGTCAAGCTAGATTTATGAATAAATAAAATACGTTCTTATCACTGTTATTATTCAAATTGTTTGTATGAACAGTGTTACAATAATAATGTAAAAAAAATACACAAATATTAATTATTCGACACACAGCTATCATGAATAAAACTATGTAGTTAGAAAAAATCCTTATAACTTTAAATTATATGATACTGCGTGCAAATAGTCATCAACTGAGGACTCGTTAATGGATACCTCTAATTTTTTTGAGTTTTTCATTTACGTCGGAATATTTTTTTTGCCGCTGTTGATATTTTGACAACCTTCACTTACTTTAGTAATATGAAGTTCTTGCAAGACCTGTTCTCTTTTAAGAGCATCTAAGAATTTCCATATCTTGGGGTATATAATATTAAACTTGCTGCAAAAGAACCCTATGCCATCCTTCAAGGGCGTTGCTAGTTCTAAGTAAATAAGCATTATCTCACTTAAAGCAAGACCACATAGGTATTTCAAACATAGCTATTTCGAATAATTATGATAAGGAATATCCAACATTAGCTGAAAAGGCTTTATCAGTTTTATTGCAATAAGAAGCAAGTAGATAAAACATGTTATGAACATGTTTTGCCACGAAGATTGTTTTTTTTTTTCAGTAGTTGTACTCATAAACGTTGTTTTGGAAAGCAGTTTTTTATTGTAAAGTGTTTAACATCGGTGTGGAGATGGGGCGTTGATAATCCTAGTGCAAAGGATTTATCATTTTAACTCAGCAGGTTCGTGCCGACTTCGAAGTTTCGTGATAGCACCGTTATGATGTCCTCATAACCCTTGCGCAAGAAACCCAGCACCGATGTCCTCACGAAAGTTTGAAGTCGGCATGAATCTGCTCAGTTCAAGTGACAAATCATTTGCACTAAAACTTATATATCTACATTACTTTTAAACTATTCTATATTTCTTGATAAAAGTGCTCAATATTGAAGATAGAGATAGTGGACACTGAAGTCGAGACTAGCTGTTTTATACTTGGAAGCTGGATTTTAGAAGAAATATATTCCAAGTTTCCGACTTCAGTCATAATTTCCGTTCTTTCATTTAACAGTTCGTTTTTGTTCGGGAATAGCATAATATATATATATATATATATATATATTATTAGTCATCCACATACAAGCCTGTTTTGCTGTATCACAGCTCATCAGTGTGGCTAGACACATCCACTTGCTTCTGGCCGGGATCGAAACTCGACCGATTTGGTGTCAGTCGGAGTCGCTACGCCCTAAGCCATAGGAACATGGAATCAGTGCAGGGAAATTTTAACGTGTTGTATAGAAGCAGTGTATACACACGCCAGTCACCGAATGAACTCAATTCATTTCTGAAGAGTTGCGCATATAGCAGAAGCGGAAACTGTTTTTAAAGTTTTCTTCTTCAGAGAGCTCAATCGTAATGAGAGAATAATATATATATATATATGAAAAGGGAATTGTACCCACAGAAATTACTAATAGATCTGAAGAGTGTGGACGTCATTGTGATATAACCCAAGGAACCTTTCGGCCAACACTTGTCAAGGGTCACGTTGGCAAAGTTTATGAATAGGTAAGAAAGAGGACACAACAGAATGGAAAATTGGAAAATTTTGGAAAATTTTGCACTACTGGGAGCAAATGGAATTCCGCTTAAAAATAAATTTATTGAGGAAATTTAAAACGTAAGGGGATATAAACATATGAATTCCACAGAGTGAAAATAAAAAAGAAAAAGGTTACACTCATAGACTCACCAGTAGTTGCAGAGAGCGTAAAAATTGCTCTTTCTGCCTGCACAGGCTCGGCTGTTGGATCTTAAGACAAATGGCCTCCAATATACGCAGATGTTGTAACGAACGAGCACTGTGCAGGACAGAAAACCAACTGTCCTCATAAGAAGAGGCACAAGCCGGATTGTCCAACAGGTGTTGGCCGATTGCTGAATCCAGCACAGCCTGAGTCGTTCTTATATTACTACTGGAATTACCCAAACGTAAATTCGCGGGGACATGCTGCGCTACCCGTGTCTCCAATCTCAGATTGGTTCGTCCTATGTATGCTGCATCGCAACAGCATTTGAATTTGTATACAACAGAATTTTTACGAAAATAGGACAACCGATCCTTAACAAAAGATGGAAAAACGGGCCTTGTTTTATAAACAACGCGCAATTTTACTGAATAATACCCCGACGAAATATTAGCCGAAACTTTATTAGTAACAGCGAGACACTGTCTACCAAGCCAAGGTAATTTTAGATATAAAGGACAGCGACTTGGCCCTTCAACTTTTGGTTCTTTAAACCGTTTAATTTTACGGGAAATGACCCGTTTCACAAAATTAATAGGGTACCCGTTCCCCTCGAAAATATCATGCAGGCGTGTCAATTCACTAGCCAAGCATTCGGGAGAACAAATATTCAGGGCACGGTGAACCAAAGTTTCTATTAGGCCAATTTTGCGGGATTTAGGGACGAACGAATTCCAATTCGTATATAGACCTGTAAAGGTCGGTTTACGAAAAACAGATGTGACGAAAACATCGCCCTTACGCTGAACAAAGACATCTAAAAATGGAAGACCTCCGTCATTCTCCATCTCCATAGTGAACTGTAGAGAAGGATGTAGGGAATTAAGCTGAACTAAGAACTGTTCAGCTTCAGATGTGCTGTTAAATATTGAGAAGGTATCATCAACATAACGTCGATAAACTAAAGGTAAATTGACCTTCTCAAAAAGCACACGTTCGTAAAACCCCACGAAGATGTTGGACAGGAAAGGACCCAAAGGACTACCCATAGCGACACCGTCCGTCTGTGCATACATAATCCCATTGAAACTAAACTCGACTCCTTCAGTAGCCAACAACATACACTCCAGGAAAATTTCCTCGGGAATAATCGCAGGGCCAAAGCCACCTCGATACAACATGTCGGCACAAATGTTTATACACTCTAATAAAGGGACGTTAGTGTATAAACTAACAATATCAAACGAAACCATACACTTTTCATTTGAAGAAAACTCCAAATTTCTGACTAATTTAGAAAAACTGAAGGAGTCAGGGACACTGTAAGTGGACAAAGCAACAGACAAAGGTTGTATAATCTCGGCCAACCACTTGGCCAGCTCATGCTGAATAGACCCCACCATAGAAAGTATGGGTCTAAGAGGAACTCCTTCCTTATGGACTTTAGGAAGGCCATACATTCGGGGTCGCTGAGAGCCAGCAGGCCTAATCCTATTGTAGATGTCTTTGGAAATAATACCTTGTTTATATAAAGTAAGAAGCCAACGTTGAATTTTAGCCTCTGTCTTAACAGTGCGATCAAATTTATCGGCTGGACCGATAACAGAAAACTTTGAACGGTCATTCAAAATTTCATTCATTTTAGAATGATAATCGTCCAAATTTAGTATAACAACGCCGGCTCCTTTATCAGGCTTGGTAATATAGATGTCACCACGAGAACGCAAGGAATCAATAGTACGGTAATGTACACCACGCCAGTCAAGGGAGTCTTTATCACAACTGAGCGAAGTGTACTGAATAGCAGACTCAAGCAAACTAGACTTAACCTCAGAGCACTTTTCTGAAGATATAGGAACATGATGACAAATTTGCGAGTACAATAACTCAAACTCAGAAAGTATTTGTTCCTTATTGATCTTAGAGGGGGGAACACAAAAATCTAATCCACGAGAAAGAACAGAAAGTTCAATCCCGGTGAGAGATATACTCGACAAATTGAAAATGTGACGATGTAGATTGCCAGCCACTGAGCCATATCTCTTTGTTATTAGATATTCCAAATGTTTACCGTTCCTCTCACGACAAGATTTATCTTGGCGAAGCCTAAGACTGACCAAGTAGCGGGAGAAACGAAAGAAATCAAAAAATAAAACTAAATTTTTTTGATTTCTTTCGTTTCTCCCGCTACTTGGTCAGTCTTAGGCTTCGCCAAGATAAATCTTGTCGTGAGAGGAACGGTAAACATTTGGAATATCTAATAACAAAGAGATATGGCTCAGTGGCTGGCAATCTACATCGTCACATTTTCAATTTGTCGAGTATATCTCTCACCGGGATTGAACTTTCTGTTCTTTCTCGTGGATTAGATTTTTGTGTTCCCCCCTCTAAGATCAATAAGGAACAAATACTTTCTGAGTTTGAGTTATTGTACTCGCAAATTTGTCATCATGTTCCTATATCTTCAGAAAAGTGCTCTGAGGTTAAGTCTAGTTTGCTTGAGTCTGCTATTCAGTACACTTCGCTCAGTTGTGATAAAGACTCCCTTGACTGGCGTGGTGTACATTACCGTACTATTGATTCCTTGCGTTCTCGTGGTGACATCTATATTACCAAGCCTGATAAAGGAGCCGGCGTTGTTATACTAAATTTGGACGATTATCATTCTAAAATGAATGAAATTTTGAATGACCGTTCAAAGTTTTCTGTTATCGGTCCAGCCGATAAATTTGATCGCACTGTTAAGACAGAGGCTAAAATTCAACGTTGGCTTCTTACTTTATATAAACAAGGTATTATTTCCAAAGACATCTACAATAGGATTAGGCCTGCTGGCTCTCAGCGACCCCGAATGTATGGCCTTCCTAAAGTCCATAAGGAAGGAGTTCCTCTTAGACCCATACTTTCTATGGTGGGGTCTATTCAGCATGAGCTGGCCAAGTGGTTGGCCGAGATTATACAACCTTTGTCTGTTGCTTTGTCCACTTACAGTGTCCCTGACTCCTTCAGTTTTTCTAAATTAGTCAGAAATTTGGAGTTTTCTTCAAATGAAAAGTGTATGGTTTCGTTTGATATTGTTAGTTTATACACTAACGTCCCTTTATTAGAGTGTATAAACATTTGTGCCGACATGTTGTATCGAGGTGGCTTTGGCCCTGCGATTATTCCCGAGGAAATTTTCCTGGAGTGTATGTTGTTGGCTACTGAAGGAGTCGAGTTTAGTTTCAATGGGATTATGTATGCACAGACGGACGGTGTCGCTATGGGTAGTCCTTTGGGTCCTTTCCTGTCCAACATCTTCGTGGGGTTTTACGAACGTGTGCTTTTTGAGAAGGTCAATTTACCTTTAGTTTATCGACGTTATGTTGATGATACCTTCTCAATATTTAACAGCACATCTGAAGCTGAACAGTTCTTAGTTCAGCTTAATTCCCTACATCCTTCTCTACAGTTCACTATGGAGATGGAGAATGACGGAGGTCTTCCATTTTTAGATGTCTTTGTTCAGCGTAAGGGCGATGTTTTCGTCACATCTGTTTTTCGTAAACCGACCTTTACAGGTCTATATACGAATTGGAATTCGTTCGTCCCTAAATCCCGCAAAATTGGCCTAATAGAAACTTTGGTTCACCGTGCCCTGAATATTTGTTCTCCCGAATGCTTGGCTAGTGAATTGACACGCCTGCATGATATTTTCGAGGGGGAACGGGTACCCTATTAATTTTGTGAAACGGGTCATTTCCCGTAAAATTAAACGGTTTAAAGAACCAAAAGTTGAAGGGCCAAGTCGCTGTCCTTTATATCTAAAATTACCTTGGCTTGGTAGACAGTGTCTCGCTGTTACTAATAAAGTTTCGGCTAATATTTCGTCGGGGTATTATTCAGTAAAATTGCGCGTTGTTTATAAAACAAGGCCCGTTTTTCCATCTTTTGTTAAGGATCGGTTGTCCTATTTTCGTAAAAATTCTGTTGTATACAAATTCAAATGCTGTTGCGATGCAGCATACATAGGACGAACCAATCTGAGATTGGAGACACGGGTAGCGCAGCATGTCCCCGCGAATTTACGTTTGGGTAATTCCAGTAGTAATATAAGAACGACTCAGGCTGTGCTGGATTCAGCAATCGGCCAACACCTGTTGGACAATCCGGCTTGTGCCTCTTCTTATGAGGACAGTTGGTTTTCTGTCCTGCACAGTGCTCGTTCGTTACAACATCTGCGTATATTGGAGGCCATTTGTCTTAAGATCCAACAGCCGAGCCTGTGCAGGCAGAAAGAGCAATTTTTACGCTCTCTGCAACTACTGGTGAGTCTATGAGTGTAACCTTTTTCTTTTTTATTTTCACTCTGTGGAATTCATATGTTTATATCCCCTTACGTTTTAAATTTCCTCAATAAATTTATTTTTAAGCGGAATTCCATTTGCTCCCAGTAGTGCAAAATTTTCCAAAATTTTCCAATTTTCCATTCTGTTGTGTCCTCTTTCTTACCTATTCATAAACTTTGCCAACGTGACCCTTGACAAGTGTTGGCCGAAAGGTTCCTTGGGTTATATCACAATGACGTCCACACTCTTCAGATATATATATATATATATATATATATATATATATATATATATATATATAGTTAGAGACGCGAAAGTAGAGACAGAGAGTTTCGTAGAATTAGCAAGTGTTTTGATGTAGGTAAATAGTTTTTTTGGTTTTTTTTTTGTTTTTTGTTTTTGTTTTTTTTTTTGTTTTTTGTTTTTGTTTTGATTTTGTTTGTTTTTTTCGAAATGAACTTCAGATAATTTCGGAAGGAATTTCCCCTTCGCTAAGTGAGTGGAACACAAACACCTTACCTGATGACTTTTCCTATCTTTCTAATGTTGAACTTTCCTTTCGTTTCGTTACCACACCTAGGGATGATATAGCGACATCAGTGTCCGTCAATATTTTCTTAAAGGAAAACATCTGAATGATGTTACAGAAATTGTTTCGGCAATTATTGCCTTGACAAAGAAGGTCAACTTAATGGAAGGGAAATCCCATAAATCAGGTCAAACGATCTTGACAAATTAGGTCACTGAGTAGTGCTAGAACCAGAGTTTTTGATTAATTACTTTTTTAGACACAGTTAAAAGAACCAAGAACGCTGTCTACTATCAGACAGCGGTTCATAAGAGAGGGACCAGAAACTGCTCACCGCAACACAAAAAAGAAAACACGTCCAAAGCATAAGTTTAAAAACAGAAATTTGCTGACTGTTACTATTTTGTCGCATGGATTTATTCCGAGAGTAACGTAATGGCCAACGAGTTATTTTTAAGCCACAAGCGTTTGACAGGAAATAATTGAACCCTGATAACGAGCCTGGTGTCTTTTCGAAGCTGCAATGCTACAGCATCTTGTCTAGTTCCTATTTAGTAACCTAGCGGAAGGAGGGTTTGGAGAATCTGATGTTTACGGGACGGATAGAAGGAAGTAACGCATGACATACTTGATGAACTTGGGCAGATGGATGGGGAAGCAGGGTTTTAGTGAGATAACAGGCGAAGGGGTATTTATATTATTTGAACTATTGTCCTCATCTTTGTTGCCATTTGTACGACGTTTTGGCCGTTGTACGGTCCGGCCTTCTTCAGGTGCTAGAAATTTCGAACCGAACCCTTTATGACAATCACTGGGGTATATCATCCCCATTCCTTGCGTAAATCCTCGATTGGAAGTCATGAGTTATCTCCCTCTAACTCTGCAAGTTACTTGTTTACCACTGCTGTAGCCTGGTATTGAATTCACAATTCACAAGTCAGGAACTAACCAACGTCTACTATCCACTGAGACATGTGTCCTTAAGGGTTCGAATTTCCTAGGTTAATTTCTATCGCTTTTGTATCTCTTGCCACTGCTGCAGGGGGAACTGTAGACGCAGTTCTTCCCCAATGATAATGGTCAGGTTAGATGTTTTCATACGGAAAACATTCGGTATTGCTTGATTGATTCTTTTTCTATGTGTTATCAATCGTTTGTAGGTTATTTAAAGTCAGAAATTTTTTTTTTTAAATTGTAAGAATTTTGTTTTAAAAATAATAATGATTTCGAGGTAAAAGTTATTCGTAGCAGGTGGATGCGTACCTAATGAGGGTTTGATTAAAAATAAAAACAAGAAATTATAATGTGGATATAAAGTAGGGGGTCGATTCTATATTACAGTCGTTACAGAAAATTATCCCTCACTTTGTAACCAGGGTAGATTCTACACATCCATATTCCAGAGAATGTAAATAAAAGTAAAAGATATATCTGTGTAGCTAATCAGTATTATATTTATTCGTTTTCTACGGGTTATCAACCCTTCGCGGGTTATTTAAAGCCAGAATATTTTTTTAAATTTATGAATTTTGTTTTTGAGATAATAGTGATTTAGTAATACAAGTCTCACATAGCTGGAAGAGAGGAATTAGATTCGTACCTAATCAGGATTTGATTTTTAAAAAATTATAATGTGGATATAAAATTCTATAAAACAATCAATATACAAAATGATCCCTCACTTTGTGGCCATTTTAGATTCTATAGATTTATATTCTAGAGAATATAAAAAAAATTAAAAGACATGTCTGAGACACTAATCAGTATTTGATTTATTGATACGTTTTCTACGGTTTATCAACACTTTCCAGATTATTTAAAGCCAGGAAATATTTCTTCCAAATGATTGCTTCCCCGACGGCTACAATCTCCAGGAGTTTAATTGTAAGGTCAATAGACACCTCCTAACACACTAACCTACTCCCATTCTATCAAACACTCTTCCCATCTGCCCAACCCTCATCCTCGCTATCCTTACTCATCTGTCACCTTCCTCCTGACATTCCCTATGTCTAACCACTCCTTCTCTTTACCTTCCTCTTTGTAGCCCCATGCGCAATAGTGGCAGTGGAATGCCTTGCTTGGGGTGAGATGATTTT
The DNA here is from genome assembly GCA_037127315.1 of Ascarosepion bandense. Taxonomy (NCBI): domain Eukaryota; kingdom Metazoa; phylum Mollusca; class Cephalopoda; order Sepiida; family Sepiidae; genus Ascarosepion; species Ascarosepion bandense. The sequence continues at coordinate 127,578 of JBBBDQ010028547.1, forward strand.
TTAAATTTTTTTTATAAGCGTTTCACCCCGAGCAAGGCATGTCACTGCCACTACTGCGCAGGGGGCTACATAGAGTGGAGAAAGGATGATTAAATATAGAAAATGTCAGAGGGTGGGTGATAGGCGGGTAAGGATACAGAGAATGAGGGTTGAGTAGATGAGAGTGTTCTGAGAATTAAAAAAAAAATTTTTTTAGATTGTTTTTTTTTTTTTAATAATAGTGTTTTAGTAGTATGAGTCTTACTAAGTAGCTGGGAAGTGCAGAGGTGAATTGATGCCTTTCCCAAGGGTATTTGCGCGTACGTGAATATAATGATCCTAACTGGAATTGAAACTCAGGTCTCGGATTAATAATTCCGAGCCATTATTCATTACACCACCAGCACATCCAAGCATCCAGTACCTGGTCTTCCCAAGCGATCACCCATTCAAATACTTACCAGGCTCGACGTTGCTTAACTTCGGTGATCGTACTGTAATTGGTGTTTCAACGTGATGTGGCCGAAATCCTCAGGATACCTTGGGCAAACATCAATGGTCAATTGAAAATTTCTCTTAGAACAATTTTTTCTTAAGAAAATAGACTCCTTAACTCCGCTAACTGTTATAACTTTACAAATGTCCTTTAACCTCACAATTCTATGATTAACTAGCAGTATAGCCCGGCGTTGCTCGGGTGTAATGAAAGCTTTAAAAATAATCCATGGTCCTGGAGCTCACACTCAGCCTAAAGAATATTTGTATGAATTTGGTGAGAATCGGATAAAAATTGTGAATTTGTATAAAGGACATACAGACAGATAAACAGACACACACACAAACATCTTACCTTTGATATATATATATATATATTATCGATTTTCTGCACTATTGTAAGAAACTTCTGAATATCGTTTCTTGTGTCTTTGTCTATGAGCGTATCATAAAATCAGGCCACTCCTTCTATAAACCGATTTTTTCTATTATCGATTTTCGATATTTGTCGGGGGTACCTCGACACAAAACCTAGCTAAGAACACTCGCAGACGCTTATAGCACAACTGTGTAAATTTCCAAGAAAATCGGTTCAGCCGTTTCGGAGTTTAGATTTCATCTATGAATGACATTGGTCTTGGAAGTCGGATGATTTTTATGCTGATCTTTCGATTTTTTGTGTCTAGGTTTTAACTTATAAACATTTTTTTCGGTTATGTGCTCAATCAGGGGTCATCAAACAGGATCCGAGATAACCTCTGGGAGTTATTGAGGAGTTTCAGGGAGTCAATGATAGGGGTCGAATGATGATCGGTGTGCGAACAATTTTCACAGTAATGTACGGCCCACGTAATTTTTCCCTGCTAAAATCAGTCTTTTAGTATTTTCTGCTTGAGTTGGTTTAATATACTTACTATTGTATGTTCGTTTTTATACATTTTTATATTGACTGCCTAGTAACGGATGTGGTCGTGGTGCAGTGGATATCGGCTCGAAACGAGAAATCGCGAAGCCGAGTTCGAATTCCAGTCGAATTCTTTGCATTCACTTACGCGCAAATACCCTTGGGAAAGGCATTAATCCGTCTCTTCCTTCCAGTTATGGGTTAAATAATCTCTTTCGATCCATAACTGAATAAGCAGAAGATTTCCCCGCAGTAGATTGCCATTTCTTTCTGCGGCAAAGAAGGCTATTCAACCCACATTGGAACGAGAAGATATGAATTAATACTTTTCTCAAGGGTATTTGAGCGTAATTAAATCCAACGAACTCAAATGGAATTCAAACTCGGCTCTTCGATTTCTCATCCCGCGCTGATATCCATTAATCAACAAGTACACCAAGCCTACAGTCGATGCTATTAAACAGAAAAGTATTGTATGCAAGAACATGGTTAAAATCGGGAGTTAACTGTTTTAAACGCAGTCAGTCAAGTGCCATACGTGATACACGCTTGGGCGATCATATCTCGAAAGAGACATGACTGACTGGGCCGAAGATTATCCCGCAGTAGGTTGCCATTGCTTTCTGCGGTAGACTGGTTGCCGACCAAGGCTACAGAACCCAATCTGTCCTATTATTTAACCCATAACTGGAGGGAATAGACGGATTATTACCTTTCCCAAGGGTATTTGCGCGTAAGTGAATGCAATGAATTCAGCTGGAATTCGAACTCGGCTCCCCGATTTCTCGTTCCGAGCCGATATCCAATGCACCACAACGCACATAACTCTTCCATTAAGCCTTTTTCAGATATTGATGGGTAAAAGTTTATAATTTCATATTTTATGAAAGTATATTTATTTTTGCTTTGAATTTTTTTTAAACCAAAAGATTATAGTGGGTTATCCATTCTAATGAAGAGTAGTCGTGTGTTGAAATCAGATTAACTGAATTTGGGCCTCGTTAGTAGATAACCCAAATATAAGGGAGGGTATAAAACAATGAAAATCAAATTGGGTATAGAAACAACATTTATATATACACATATATCAATTAATGTTTTTTTGGGTGAGTTCAAAGGACGTTAACATGTTTATAGCAGTTCAATTGGAGTAGATAGACTAAACTATCGCCCGGTTCACACTCCACCCACGTCTATTGAACAGGTGAAGAGGCTCATCCCTTGTTTCCTGTTTAGGATGCGGTTTCCAGTTTTCTCTTTTCCAATCTTTTCACTCTTTTCTTTTTTTATTTTTTAAATTGGAATAGATAGACTAAACTATCGCCCGGTTCACACTCCACCCACGTCTTTTGAACAGGTGAAGAGGCTCATCCCTTGTTTCCTGTTTAGGATGCGGTTTCCAGTTTTCTCTTTTCCAATCTTTTCACTCTTTTCTTTTTTTTATTTTTTCAATTGGAGTAGATAGACTAAACTATCGCCCGGTTCACACTCCACCCACGTCTATTGAACAGGTGAAGAGGCTCATCCCTTGTTTCCTGCTTAGGATGTGGTTTCCAGCTTTCTCTTTTCCAATCTTTTTATTCCTACGTAGCCCCCTGCGCATCAGTGGCGTTATCGCCTTGCTTGGGGTGATATGCTTAAAATAAAAAAATAAAAAAACACAAATTACCAAGAACGAGGAAATATTTCGTTAGAAACAAAGAAATGAGTGCGAAAGTTCTTTCTGATATAAATTCTTTTCAATAACAGTGAATCCTGGACAAATTCCTTTCAGGCGAAGAAACAATTTGATGCAACAGCAATAAGTATCCACTGAAGGATACTGAGAATTTTTTAGACAGAGCAAGCAACGAAGAATTTTTTATTATCATATCGCCCCAAGCAAGGCAGTTTACTGCCACTGGTGCGAAGGGGTTTACATAGAAGAAAAGTTATGAGAAAGAGTGACAGGTTCTAGGGGTGTCAGGAAGTGGGTAAGAATACTTATGAGATTGAAGTGGACGGAGAAAGGAGCATGAAAGAGAGAGGGGGATGCAGGTTAGTGAGATAGGAGATGATTATTGACTTTACATTTAAATTCTGGAAGATTGTAGTTGTCGGGGAAGCAAGTAAACAGAAGGGAATTTCACAGGCAGGAAGTGCGAGAAAAGAAGCTGTTAGAGTAGAAATTGCGGTTACATTTTATCGGTTTCACAGTAAAAGTGTGGGACCTAATTGCTAGTCTAGTGTAGATTCTTATATCGGGGGCACTAGAGAGCTAAGTTCATCGGAGCAGAAACCGTGAAAGTATTTACAGAAGAGACACAGGGAAACCACATTGCGCCGGTGAGAAAGTGACTGCATCTGAGCTGCCAAGTCGGGATCGACCACATTACAGATCCTCCGTTGGATCTTGTCAAGAACCCCTAGGTGGATAGCAGAAACACCTGACCAGATATGGCAGCAGTATTCAATGCACAGCGGATGGTAGATTTATATATGTGCAGGATCGTTTCAGGCGGGAAAAAATTCCTGGGCCTACACAGAGAAACCGACCGTCTTAGCAGCGAGTTTGGCTGTGGATTCGATATAGTCATTTCACACGAAGTCTGTTGTGAGCGTTAATCTGAGGAGGCGCAATGTTTTACTTTCAGGGAGACTACTCTGATCCATGCAGGAGCGATTGTCTGTGATGATTAATAGATAGCAGCTTCGTTTTGAAAGCATTAAAATTCATGAGCCATTTCTTATCCTAGTCTACCACGGATCAGCAAAGAAATTAGTAACAAAAATAACACTTAATCAGAATGAGTAAGAGACAGATAGAATTTCTTGGACACATAATGAGGAATGAATATTTGGTAAACGTAATGCATGGTCATCAGCAAAAGTGCAACCCAAAATGCCAAATACAGGTGGCGGATACCAGAATCAAGCAAGTACAAAAATTTAAATACCTAGGAAGTGTTCTAACAGGAGATGGAAAGTGCGACACCGAGATCCGAAGGCGAATTGGCATGGCAAAGGACGCGTTCCAGAAGCTGAGTAAAATTTCACTAGAAACAAAGAAAAGAGTGCTGGATTGCTATGTGATGTCAGTTCCTCAATACGGCAGTGAATGCTGGTCAATATCATCGAAAATGAGGACAAAACTGGAAGCAGCGGAAATGTGGTTTTACAGAAGGATGCTGCGGATATCGTGGACTGAGCATGCAAGTAACGATGAGGTGTTGGAAAGAATGGCAACAAAAAGAAAATTAACTGCGAGAATCAGGAAGAGACAACTGAAGTTCCTGGGACACGCAATGAGGAAGGAGAGCTTGGAGAACATGATACTGACTGGCCAGATAGAAGGAAAGAGAGACAGAGGAAGGCAGTGGATAACATATTTGCAGGTGGATAACGGAACGGGGGTTGCCAGGAGTAACAGGAGCAAACATACTAAGAGCCACAAGGGATAGGGAGACGTGGAGAACCATGATCGCCTACGTCCTGAAGGGACAGGGTACATAGAAGAAGAAGAATACTCACAAAACATTTCGAAAGCCAAAATGAGAAGGCATCCAGCCACTTACATGATGAGCTTCTGTGAATGGACGGTAGAATGGAGCGAAGGCGTCATGGCAGAGGTAGAAACGCTGTTTCAAGGGCTAAGAAGTTGTGGAGAGTCATGATCACTCACGTCCTGAATGGACACGGCATATAGATGAAGATGAAGGAGAACTAGAAAATATTTTACGAGAGTAAGTTACAGACAGATCACACTGACGAAGCCGCCGAAACATTATGGGAAAAATCAAGAATCGAGGAAAACTTCCAAAGATGTTTCAAAGTATTTTTATAGAACACTACTCACAGAGGTGAGTATTAATTTTTTCAAGCCCTCTTTCCCCATTATCTTCGTTAGAAATTTCAAATGTCTCTTTTAGATTCTAACTATAAGTGTTCTATTAGCTTTCATTTTCCTTAAAACGTCCATGTTGATCACATTTCCAGTCCATAGAATACCCAGCTCCTTTTTCTGTTGCCTCTCTTTCATCGCTGATGAAAATGTACAGAATTCAATACCTTACAGAAGGACTGATATTACATAACAGATCACATCTTTTGCGATCCAAATGTTACTTCAGATTTTGGTGCCATAGTTTCAAGGTTGTAAGTGGGGAGCAAAACTCAATATGATAGCATTGTGGCAACGTTTATAACTGTCGTTTCATATGGTATCATTTAAAGGAAAAGATTTTACATATTTTTCTGCTAGGTTTTATAATTTATTTGTTTTATGTCACCATAGATTTTACAAAGAACGAAAGTACTCCCTTTTCTACTATATTGAACAGAAAATAACTGAATACGAATGCATTGTGGTAACGTTTATAACTGTCGTTTTATAGCAAACTATGGTATCATTTAAAGGAAAGATTTTACATATTTTTCTCCTAGCTTTTATAATTTATTTGTTTTATGTCACCATAGATTTTACAAAGAAGGGGATTGCTCCCCTTTTCTGCTATGTTGAAAAAAAAGATCTGTATACAAGTTTAATTTGGAAATAATGTTCACAAGATGAATATCACCATTTGACAAATCTTTCAATAAATAGAAATGCACTTTTTTGAGTTGCCTCAATTCTTTTCTTGGTATGTGATGAAATTATACAGTATTCACTGCCATATTGGAGGATGGATATTACATAGTTCAGCATTCATTTCTTTGTCTCTGATGCCTGAAGCCTGCTCTTCATACGTAAAGAAATTGTCCAGTATTCACTGCCATACAGGATGGTTGATATTACATAGCCGGTTAGTACTTTTTTTGTTTGTTGTTAGTGCAAATTTCATGTTTCTTATTATTTCATTTAGCTTCTTGGATCATTCTTCGCTATTCCTGCTTAGCTTTGGATTTCGGTGTCACATTTTCCGTTGTCTATTAAGACACTTCACATATAAATTTAATTTCTGACTTGCTTGGGCTCTTTCCCTTACGACTTTTGATTCTTGCTCCTTTCTCCTCACTTTTTCTTTTAGCGTTCTTTCTATGTTTTATTCTATTAGCTTCCATTTTCCTTGAAACGTCCTCGTTCCTCACATTCCCAGTCCATGGAATGCTCAGCCCCCCTTTGTAGAACTACATTTCTGTTGCCTCTCCTTCATATCTGATGAAATTGTACAGAATAAACAAAAGGACTAATACAGTATAACCCGGTTATAAGATAAACCCGGATATAAGAGAACCCCGGAAATAAGATACCTTTTCTCTGGTCCCAAATTAGAGCCTGTGGTAATGTATATAAAATAGACCAAACTCGGATATGAGAGACCCCTGGTATAAGAGAAACACGGATATAAGAGAGATTTTCTCTGGTCCCAAATTAGAGCAAGTGGTAATGTATATAAAATAAACCAAACCTTGATATAAGAGAAACCCGGATATAAGAGAACTCCTATCCGGTTTGCTTTGCTTAACCTCTTTCGTTATTCTTCGGATTTCAGTGCCACGTTTCCCGTCCTCTATTTAAACACTTAAAGTTTCTCACTTGCTTGTTTTGTCGTCTCAGATTTGTAGTTTGCATTTTTAGACTGTTCCTTTTGCTGATATCTTTACATTCTGTCTCCGTCCAATTGATATTTATTCCTTTCCTGCTTTCCTGCACTGTAGGAGTTTCTCTAGTGTTCTTTTTGTGCCTGAAACCAACAATGTTTCTCTCAGAGGCTAACAAAAGTGATTCTTTTTTCATATTTATTTAGGAAATTGTATTTTGAAATTAATTTAATTCGATAATCCTGGCTCTTGTGATGGTTTTCAAGTGTTGCTTATTCTAAAGTACTATATTATATGTTTAAAATAATTGCAAACCTTCGAAAATCTTGACTCCAGTATTAATTTTCGAGTGCTGCTGGAAGGTTCTCCTTTAACATATTCTAAAGTACTATATTATATGTTTAAAATAATTGCAAACCTTCGAAAATCTTGACTCTAGTATTAATTTTCGAGTGCTGCTGGAAGGTTCTCCTTTAACATATTCTAAAGTACTATATTATATGTTTAAAATAATTGCAAACCTTCGAAAATCTTGACTCCAGTATTAATTTTCGAGTGCTGCTGGAAGGTTCTCCTTTAACATATTCTAAAGTACTATATTATATGTTTAAAATAATTGCAAACCTTCGAAAATCTTGACTCCAGTATTAATTTTCGAGTGCTGCTGGAAGGTTCTCCTTTAACATATTCTAAAGTACTATATTATATGTTTAAAATAATTGCAAACCTTCGAAAATCTTGACTCCAGTATTAATTTTCGAGTGCTGCTGGAAGGTTCTCCTTTAACATATTCTAAAGTACTATATTATATGTTTAAAATAATTGCAAACCTTCGAAAATCTTGACTCTAGTATTAATTTTCGAGTGCTGCTGGAAGGTTCTCCTTTAACATATTCTAAAGTACTATATTATATGTTTAAAATAATTGCAAACCTTCGAAAATCTTGACTCCAGTATTAATTTTCGAGTGCTTCTGGAAGGTTCTCCTTTAACATATTCTAAAGTACTATATTATATGTTTAAAATAATTGCAAACCTTCGAAAATCTTAACTCTAGTATTAATTTTCGAGTGCTGCTGGAAGGTTCTCCTTTAACATATTCTAAAGTACTATATTATATGTTTAAAATAATTGCAAACCTTCGAAAATCTTGACTCCAGTATTAATTTTCGAGTGCTGCTGGAAGGTTCTCCTTTAACATATTCTAAAGTACTATATTATATGTTTAAAATAATTGCAAACCTTCGAAAATCTTGACTCTAGTATTAATTTTCGAGTGCTGCTGGAAGGTTCTCCTTTAACATATTCTAAAGTACTATATTATATGTTTAAAATAATTGCAAACCTTCGAAAATCTTGACTCTAGTATTAATTTTCGAGTGCTGCTGGAAGGTTCTCCTTTAACATATTCTAAAGTACTATATTATATGTTTAAAATAATTGCAAACCTTCGAAAATCTTGACTCTAGTATTAATTTTCGAGTGCTGCTGGAAGGTTCTCCTTTAACATATTCTAAAGTACTATATTATATGTTTAAAATAATTGCAAACCTTCGAAAATCTTGACTCCAGTATTAATTTTCGAGTGCTGCTGGAAGGTTCTCCTTTAACATATTCTAAAGTACTATATTATATGTTTAAAATAATTGCAAACCTTCGAAAATCTTGACTCTAGTATTAATTTTCGAGTGCTGCTGGAAGGTTCTCCTTTAACATATTCTAAAGTACTATATTATATGTTTAAAATAATTGCAAACCTTCGAAAATCTTGACTCTAGTATTAATTTTCGAGTGCTGCTGGAAGGTTCTCCTTTAACATATTCTAAAGTACTATATTATATGTTTAAAATAATTGCAAACCTTCGAAAATCTTGACTCTAGTATTAATTTTCGAGTGCTGCTGGAAGGTTCTCCTTTAACATATTCTAAAGTACTATATTATATGTTTAAAATAATTGCAAACCTTCGAAAATCTTGACTCTAGTATTAATTTTCGAGTGCTGCTGGAAGGTTCTCCTTTAACATATTCTAAAGTACTATATTATATGTTTAAAATAATTGCAAACCTTCGAAAATCTTAACTCTAGTATTAATTTTCGAGTGCTGCTGGAAGGTTCTCCTTTAACATATTCTAAAGTACTATATTATATGTTTAAAATAATTGCAAACCTTCGAAAATCTTGACTCCAGTATTAATTTTCGAGTGCGGCTGGAAGGTTCTCCTTTAACATATTCTAAAGTACTATATTATATGTTTAAAATAATTGCAAACCTTCGAAAATCTTGACTCCAGTATTAATTTTCGAGTGCTGCTGGAAGGTTCTCCTTTAACATATTCTAAAGTACTATATTATATGTTTAAAATAATTGCAAACCTTCGAAAATCTTGACTCCAGTATTAATTTTCGAGTGCTGCTGGAAGGTTCTCCTTTAACATATTCTAAAGTACTATATTATATGTTTAAAATAATTGCAAACCTTCGAAAATCTTGACTCCAGTATTAATTTTCGAGTGCTGCTGGAAGGTTCTCCTTTAACATATTCTAAAGTACTATATTATATGTTTAAAATAATTGCAAACCTTCGAAAATCTTGACTCCAGTATTAATTTTCGAGTGCTGCTGGAAGGTTCTCCTTTAACATATTCTAAAGTACTATATTATATGTTTAAAATAATTGCAAACCTTCGAAAATCTTGACTCCAGTATTAATTTTCGAGTGCTGCTGGAAGGTTCTCCTTTAACATATTCTAAAGTACTATATTATATGTTTAAAATAATTGCAAACCTTCGAAAATCTTGACTCCAGTATTAATTTTCGAGTGCTGCTGGAAGGTTCTCCTTTAACATATTCTAAAGTACTATATTATATGTTTAAAATAATTGCAAACCTTCGAAAATCTTGACTCCAGTATTAATTTTCGAGTGCTGCTGGAAGGTTCTCCTTTAACATATTCTAAAGTACTATATTATATGTTTAAAATAATTGCAAACCTTCGAAAATCTTGACTCCAGTATTAATTTTCGAGTGCTGCTGGAAGGTTCTCCTTTAACATATTCTAAAGTACCACATTATATGTTTAAAATAATTGCAAACCTTCGAAAATCTTGACTCCAGTATTAAAATTTTCGGTCTTGCTGGAAGGTTCTCCTTTAACATATTCTAAAGAAGTACTATATTATATGTTTAAAATAATTGCAAACCTTCGAAATCTTGAAGCTCTAGTATTAATTTTCGAGTGCTGCTGGAAGGTTCTCCTTTAACATATTCAAGTACTATATTCACCATGTTTTAAAATAATTGCGAACCTTTAAAATCTTGACTCCAGTATTAATTTTCGAGTGCTGCTGGAAGGGTTCTCCTTTAACATATACAAGTACTATATTATATGTTTAAATGTGCGAACCTTCGAAAATCTTGACTCCCATTATTAATTTTCGAGTGCTACTAACAGGAAGTTCTCACTAACATATTCTAAAGTACTATATTATATGTTTAAAATAATTGCAAACCTTCGAAAATCTTGACTCTAGTATTATTAATTTTCGAGTGCTGCTGGAAGGTTCTCCTTTAACATATTCTAAATTTTATTATGTTTAAAATAATTGCAAACATGAAAATCTTGACTCTAGTATTAATTTTCGAGTGCTATGGAAGGTTCTCCTTTAACATATTCTAAAGTACTATATTATATGTTTAAAATAATTTCAAACCTTCGAAAATCTTGACTCCAGTATTAGTGTTGCAATTACTTTCTTTTTCGGAAAGTTCTCCTTTAACATATTCTAAAAAATTACTAGTATATGTTTAATATTTAATATTCGAAAATCTTTCCAAAAACCTGGTATTAATTTTCGAGTGCTGCTGGAAGGTTCTCCTTTAACATATTCTAAAGTACTATATTATATGTTTGAAATAATTGCAAACCTTCGAAAATCTTGACTCCAGTATTAATTTTCGAGTGCTGGAAGGACTCTGCTCCTTTAGCATATTCTAAAGTACTATATTATATGTTTTAAAATAATTGCAAACCTTCGAAAATCTTGGTGACTTAAAATGTCTCAATTTTCGAGTGCTTCTGGAAGGTTCTCCTTTAACATATTCTAAAGTACTATATTCTTATGTTTAAAATAATTGCAAACCTTCGAAAATCGACTCCAGTAATTAATTTTCGGTGTGGAAAGTTCTCGCAACATATTCTAAAGTACTATATTATATGTTTAAAAATAATTATGAAACGCTAGTCGCTTGACTCCAGTATTAATTTTCAGGTGCTTCTGGAAGGTTCTCCTTTAACATATTCCTAAAGTACTATATTATATGTTTGAAATATTATAAAACATTGAAAAAATGTTGACTATTATTATTTTAAATTTTCCCTGGAACATATTTTAACATATTAAAGTATATATGTGTTTAAAAATAGTACATTTCTAGAAATGTATAGAAGCTCAGTATCATTTTCGAAATTTTTCCTGGAAGGTTCCTTTATTGTATTACAAAATATACATAGTATATGTTAAAATAATTGCAAACCTTAAAATCTGAACTCTAGCATTATTTTCGAATGCTTTGGAAGTTCTCCTTTAACATATTCTAAGTACTATATTATATGTTTAAAATAATTGCGAACCTTCGAAAATCTTGACTCGAGTAGTATTTTAAAATTTTTCTATGAGTTCTCCTTTAACATATTCTAAAATTACTATATTATATATTTAAAATAATTGCAAACCTTCGAAAATGTGACTCTGGTAGTAATTTCCAAGTGCTGCTGGAAGGTTCTCCTTTAACATTATCTAAAGTACTATAGTATATCATTTAGTAATTTAGTACTGAAAATCTTGACTCTACAATGATACATTATAAGTGCTGCTGGAAGGTTCTTTAACATATTCTAAAGTATATTATATGTTTAAAATAATTGCAAACCTTCGAAAATCTTGACTCCAGTATTAATTTTTGGAGACACAGGTTCTCCTTTAACATAACAAAACATATATTATATGTTTAAAAATAGGTACGACCTTTAAAAATCTGAAGCTCTATTCATTTTGCAGGTGCTGTGGAAGTTCTTAACTTCAACATTACAGTACTATATTATATGTTTAAAATAATTACAAAACCTTCGAAAATCTTGACTTAAAGTATTGTTTTCAGTGCCTTTGGAAGGTTCTCCCTTTAGCATATTCTAAAGTACTATATTATGCTACTTTGATATTGCAAACCTTCGAAAATCTTGACTCCAATGCGTAAATTTTCGGAGTGCTTCTGGAAGGTTCTCCTTTAACGTATTCTAAAAGTACCATATTCATATGTTCCAAAATAATTGCAAACCTTCGAAATCTTGACTCCAGTATTCATTATAAGTGCTTCTGGAAAGTTCTCCTTTAACATATTTAAATGCCATATTGTATGTTTCAAAATAATTGCAAACCTTCGAAAATCTTGACTCTAGTATTAATTTTCAGTGCTGCTGGAACGTTCTCCTTTAACATATTCTAAAGAGTACTTATAACCATATGTTTACGTAATTTTAAAAAAAAACCTTCCAAAAAAATCTTAGCTCTAGTATTAATTTTCGAGTGCTGCTGGAAGGTTCTCCTTTAACATATTCTAAAGAGGTACTATATTATATGTTTAAGAAATAATTGCAAACCTTGAAAATGTGACTCTGGTATTAATTTTCGAGTGCTGCTGGAAGGTTCTCCTTTAATATTCTAAAGTACTATATTATATGTTTAAAAATAATTTTGAAACCTTCGAAAATATACATTCGTAGTATTTTCGGTGCTGCTGGAAGGTTCCTCCTTTATTTCTTCTAAGTATGGCTATATCGTGTTTAATAATTTTGAAACCTTCTAAATCTGTAAAAACAAATATTCAATTTTGGTGCTGCTGGAAGGTTCTCATTTAACATATTCTAAAGTACTATATTATATGTTTAAAATAATTGCAAACCTTCGAAAATCTTGACTCTAGTATTAATTTTCGAGTGCTGCTGGAACGTTCTCCTTTAACATATTCTAAAGTACTATATTATATGTTTAAAATAATTGCAAACCTTCGAAAATCTTGACTCCAGTATTAATTTTCGAGTGCTTCTGGAAGGTTCTCCTTTAACATATTCTAAAGTACTATATTATATGTTTAAAATAATTGCAAACCTTCGAAAATCTTGACTCTAGTATTAATTTTCGAGTGCTGCTGGAAGGTTCTCCTTTAATATATTCTAAAGTACTATATTATATGTTTAAAACAATTGCAAACCTTCGAAAATCTTGACTCTAGTATTAATTTTCGAGTGCTGCTGGAAGGTTCTCCTTTAACATATTCTAAAGTACTATATTATATGTTTAAAATAATTGCAAACCTTCGAAAATCTTGACTCCAGTATTAATTTTCGAGTGCTGCTGGAAGGTTCTCCTTTAACATATTCTAAAGTACTATATTATATGTTTAAAATAATTGCAAACCTTCGAAAATCTTGACTCTAGTATTAATTTTCGAGTGCTGCTGGAAGGTTCTCCTTTAACATATTCTAAAGTACTATATTATATGTTTACAATAATTGCAAACCTTCGAAAATCTTGACTCCAGTATTAATTTTCGAGTGCTTCTGGAAGGTTCTCCTTTAACATATTCTAAAGTACTATATTATATGTTTAAAATAATTGCAAACCTTCGAAAATCTTGACTCCAGTATTAATTTTCGAGTGCTTCTGGAAGGTTCTCCTTTAACATATTCTAAAGTACTATATTATATGTTTAAAATAATTGCAAACCTTCGAAAATCTTGACTCTAGTATTAATTTTCGAGTGCTGCTGGAACGTTCTCCTTTAACATATTCTAAAGTACTATATTATATGTTTAAAATAATTGCAAACCTTCGAAAATCTTGACTCTAGTATTAATTTTCGAGTGCTGCTGGAAGGTTCTCCTTTAACATATTCTAAAGTACTATATTATATGTTTAAAATAATTGCAAACCTTCGAAAATCTTGACTCTAGTATTAATTTTCGAGTGCTGCTGGAAGGTTCTCCTTTAATATATTCTAAAGTACTATATTATATGTTTAAAATAATTGCAAACCTTCGAAAATCTTGACTCTAGTATTAATTTTCGAGTGCTGCTGGAAGGTTCTCCTTTAACATATTCTAAAGTACTATATTATATGTTTAAAATAATTGCAAACCTTCGAAAATCTTGACTCCAGTATTAATTTTCGAGTGCTGCTGGAAGGTTCTCCTTTAACATATTCTAAAGTACTATATTATATGTTTAAAATAATTGCAAACCTTCGAAAATCTTGACTCTAGTATTAATTTTCGAGTGCTGCTGGAACGTTCTCCTTTAACATATTCTAAAGTACTATATTATATGTTTAAAATAATTGCAAACCTTCGAAAATCTTGACTCCAGTATTAATTTTCGAGTGCTTCTGGAAGGTTCTACTTTAACATATTCTAGTACTTATATTATATGTTTAAAATAATTGCAAATATTCACGAAATCTTGACACTAGTATTAATTTTCCGAGTGCTGCTGGAAGGTTCTCCTTTAATATATTCTAAAGTACTATATTATATGTTTAAAATAATTGCAATAACTAGAAAATCTTGACTCTATTATTGTTTCGAGTGCTGGAAAGGTTCTCCTTTAACATATTCTAAGTACTATATTATATGTTTAAAATAATTGCAAACCTTAGAAAATCTTGACTACAGTATTAATTTTCGAGTGCTTCTGGAAGGTTCTCCTTTAACATATTCTAAGAGTATATTATGTTTAAAATAATTGCAAACCTTCGAAAATCTTGACTCTAGTATTAATTTTTCGAGTGCTGCTGAAGGTTCTCCTTTAATATATTCTAAGTACTATATTATATGTTTAAAATAATTGCAAACCGAAAATCTTGGCTCTAGTATTAATTTCGAGTACTTTTGGAAGGTTCTCCTTTAACATATTCTAAAGTACTATATTATATGTTTAAAACCAATTGCAAACCTTCGAAAATCTTGACTCCAGTATTAATTTTCGAGTGCTTCTGGAGAGGTTCTCCTTTAACATATTCTAAAGTACTATATTATATGTTTAAAATAATTGCAAACCTTCGAAAATCTTGACTCTAGTATTAGTAATTTTTTCGAAAGTGCTTTGGAAGGTTCTCCTTTAATATATTCTAAAGTACTATATTATATGTTTAAAATAATTGCAAACCTTCGAAAATCTTGACTCTAAGTATTAATTTTCAGTGCTGCTGGAAGGTTCTCCTTTAACATATTCTAAGTACTATATTATATGTTTAAAATAATTGCAAACCTTCGAAAATCTTGACTCCAGTATTAATTTTCGAGTGCTGCTGGAAGGTTCTCCTTTAACATATTCTAAAGTACTATATTATATGTTTAAAATAATTGCAAACCGCTTCGAAAATCTTGACTCTGAAGTAATTTTCAGTGCTGCTGGAGGTTCTCCTTTAACATATTCTAAAGTACTATATTATATGTTTAAAATAATTGCAAACCTTCGAAAATCTTGACTCAGTATTAATTTTCGAGTGCTTCTGGAAGGTTCTCCTTTAACATATTCTAAAGTACTATATTATATTTTAAAATGTGCAAACCTTCGAAAATCTTAGCTCTCCAGTATTAATTTTCAGTGCTTCTGGAAGGTTCTCCTTTAACATATTCTAAGTACTATATTATATGTTTAAAATAATTGCAAACCTTCGAAAATACTGACTCTAGTATTAATTTTCGAGGTGCTGCTGGAACGTTCTCCTTTAACATATTCTAAAGTACTATATTATATGTTTAAAAACAATTAACAAACCTTCGAAAATCTTGACTCTAGTATTAATTTTCGAGTGCTGCTGGAAGGTTTCTCCTTTAACATATTCTAAAGAACCACTATATTATATGTTTACAAATAATTGCAAACCTTCGAAAAATCTTGACTCTGTTATTAATTTTCGAGTGCTGCTGGAAGGTTCTCCTTTAATATATTCAAAGTACTATATTATATGTTTAAAATAATTACAAACCTTCGAAAATCTTGACTCTAGTATTAATTTTCGAGTGCTGCTGGAAGGTTCTCCTTTAACATATTCTAAATTACTATATTATATGTTTAAAATAATTGCAAATAGCCGAAAATCTTGACTCCAGTATTAATTTTCAGTGCTGCTGGAAGGTTCTCCTTTAACATATTCTAAGAGTACTATATTATATGTTTAAAACTCATTACAAACCTTCGAAAATCATAGCGAACTCTAGTATTAATTTTCGAGTGCTGCTGGAACGTTCTCCTTTAACATATTCTAAAATTACATATTATATGTTTAAAATAATTGCAAACCTTCCGAAAATCTTGACTCAGTATTAATTTTCGAGTGCTTCTGGAAGGTTCTCCTTTAACATATTCTAAGTACTATATTATATGTTTTAAAATAATTGCAAACGCTTCGAAATCTTGACACTAATTATTAATTTTCGAGTGCTGCTCTGGAAAGGTTCTCCTTTAATATATTCTAAAGTACTATATTATATGTTTAAAATAATTGCAAACCTTCGAAAATCTTGACTCTATTATTAATTTTCAGGTGCTGCTGGAAGGTTCTCCTTTAACATAAAAGTACTATATTATGTTTAAAATAATTGTAAACCTTAGAAAATCTTGACTACAGTAATTTACTGGGGGAGCGCTTCTATGGAAGGTTCTCATTTAACATATTCTAAAGTACTATATTATATGTTTAAAATAATTGCAAACCTTCGAAAATCTTGACTCTAGTATTAATTTTCGGAAGTTATACTTCTCCTTTAATATATTCTAAAGTACTATATTATATGTTTAAAATAATTGCAAACCTTCGAAAATCTTGACTCATATTAATTTTCGAGTGCTGCTGGAAGGTTCTCCTTTAACACATATTCTAAAGTACTATATTATATGTTTAAATTGCAAACCTTCGAAAATCTTGACTCCAGTATTATTTTCGAGTGCTTCTGGAAAAGTTCTCCTTTAACATATTTACAAAGTACTATATTATATGTTTAAAATAATTGCAAACAGCGAAAATCTTGACTCTAGTATTAATTTTCGAGTGCTGCTGGAAAGTTTCACTTTTGTATATTCTAAAGTACTATATTATATGTTTAAAATAATTGCAAACCACTTCGAAAATCTTGACTCTAGTATTAATTTTCGAGTGCTGCTGGAAAGGTTCTCCTTTAACATATTCTAAGTACTATATTATATGTTTAAAATAATTGCAAACCTTCGAAAATCTTGACTCTAGTAGTAATTTTCGAGTGCTTAACAATTCTCCTTTAACATATTCTAAATTACTATATTATATGTTTAAAATAATTGCAAAACTTCGAAAATCTTGACTCTAGTATTAATTTTCGAGTGCTGCTGAAGGTTCTCCTTTAACATATTCTAAAGTACTATATTATATGTTTAAACCAGTACAAACCTTCGAAAATCTTGACTCTAGTATTAATTTTCGAGGAAGGTGCTGCTGGAAAGGTTCTCTTTAATATATTCTAAAGTACACTGTGCCATGTTTAAAATATTTACGAAACCTTCAGAAAATCTTGGCTCTAGTATTGAAAATTTTCAGTGCTGTGGAAGGTTCTCCTTTAACATATTCTAAAGTACTATTATATGTTTAAAATAATTTGCAAACCTTCGAAAATCTTGACTCCAGTATTAATTTTCAAGTGCTGCTGGAAGGTTCTCCTTTAACATATTCTAAAGTACTATATTATATGTTTAAAATAATTGCAAACCTTCGAAAATCTTGACTCTAGTATTAATTTTCGAGTGCTGCTGGAAGGTTCTCCTTTAACATATTCTAAAATTATATATTATATGTTTACAGAAACAAACCGCTGAAAATCTTGACTCCAGTATTAATTTTTCGAGTGCTGCTGGAAGGTTCTCCTTTAGCATATTCCTAGTACTATATTATATGTTTAAAATAATTGCAAACTAATCCTTGACTCCGAGTAATTTTCGAGTGCTTCTGGAAGGTTCTCCTTTAGCATATTCTAAAGTACTATATTTATATGTTTAAAATGGTACAAACCTTCGAATATCTTGACTCCAGTATTAATTTTCGAGTGCTGCTGGAAGGTTCTCCTTTAACATATTCTAAAGTACTATATTATATGTTTAAAATAATTTTAAGCAATCTTGACTCGAAGTATTAATTTTCGAGTGCTGCTGGAAGGTTCTCCTTTAACATATTCTAGAGTACTATATTATATGTTTAAAATAATTACAAACCTTCGAAAATCTTGACTCCAGTATTAATTTTCGTGTGCTTCTGGAAGTTTCTCCTTTAACACGCGCATATTCTAAAGTACTATATTATATGTTTAAAATAATTGCAAACCTTCGAAAATCTTGACTCAGTATTAATTTTCGGGGAATTAACAAGGTTCTCCTTTAACATATTCTAAAGTACTATATTATGTGTTTAAAAATAATTGCAAGCCTTCGAAAATCTTGACTCCAGTATTAATTTTTCGAGTGCATCTGGAGGTTCTCCTTTAGCATATTCTAAAGTACTATATTATATGTTTAGTAATTTTATGACCTTTAATCTTGACTCTAATTATTAATTTTCGAGTGCTGCTGGAAGGTTCTCGCTAACATATTCTAAAGTACTATATTATATGTTTAAATAATTACAAGCAACTTCAATCTTGACTCCAGTATTAATTTTCGAGTATTTCTGGAAGGTTCTCCTTTAGCATATTCTAAAGTACTATATTATATGTTTAAAATAATTGCAAACCTTCGAAAATCTTGACTCTAGTAATTTTTCGAGTGCTGGAAGGTTCTCCTTTAATAACATATTCTAAAGTACTATATTATATGTTAAAATAATTGCAAACCTTCGAAAATCTTGACTCTCTAGTATTAATTTTCGAGTGCTGCTGGAAAGATTCCTCCTTTAACATATTCTAAAGTCCTATATTATATGTTTAAAATAATTGCAAACCTTCGAAAATCTTGACTCCAGTATTAATTTTCAGTGCTGCTGGAGGGTTCTCCTTTAACATATTCTAAAGTACTATATTATATGTTTAAAAATAATTGCAAACCTTCGAAAATCTTGACTCTAGTAGTAATTTTCGAGTGCTGCTGGAGGGTTCTCCTTTAACATATTCTAAAGTACTATATTATATGTTTAAAATAATTTTAGACCTTTAATCTTGACTCTAGTATTAATTTTCGAGGTGCTGTGGAAGGTTCTCTTTAACATATTCTAAAAGTCTATATTATATGTTTAAAATAATTGCAAACCTTCGAAAATCTTGACTTCCAGTATTAATTTTCGAGTGCTGCTGGAAGGTTCTCCTTTAACATATTCAAAAATTACTATATTATATGTTTTAAAATAATTCACCAAACCTTCGAAAATCTTGACTCTGGTATTAATTTTTCTAACGCAGAGTTCATCGCGCTAACATATTCTAAAGTACTATATTATATGTTTAAAATAATTGCAAACCTTCGAAAATCTTGACTCTGGTATTAATTTTCGAGTGCTGCTGGAAGGTTCTCCTTTAACAATATTCTAAGAGTCTATATTATATGTTTAGAAATAATTGCAAACCTTCGAAAATCTTGACTCAGTATTAATTTTCAGTGCTGCTGGAAGTTCTCCTTTAACATATTCTAAAGTACTATATTATATGTTTAAAATAATTGCAAACCTTCGAGAAATCTTGACTCTGAAAATTATTAATTTTCGAGTGCTGCTGGAAGGTTCTCCTTTAACATATTCTAAAGTACTATATTATATGTTTTAAATAATTGCAAACCTTCGAAAATCTTGACTCCAGTAGTAATTTTCGAGTGCTGCTGGAAAGGTTCTCCCTTTAACATATTCTAAAGTACTATATTATATGTTTAAAATAATTTGCAAACCTTCGAAAATCTTGACTCCGGTATTAATTTTCGAGTGCTGCTTTCTGGAAGGTTCTCCTTTAACATATTCTAAAGCACTATATTATATGTTTAAAATAATTGCAAACCTTCGAAAATCTTGACTCCAGTATTAATTTTCGAGTGCTGCTGGAAGGTTCTCCTTTAACATATTCTAAAGTACTATATTATATGTTTAAAATAATTGCAAACCTTCGAAAATCTTGACTCCAGTATTAATTTTCGAGTGCTGCTGGAAGGTTCTCCTTTAACATATTCTAAATATTATATTATATGTTTAAAATAATTGCAAACCTTCGAAAATCTTGACTCCAGTATTAATTTTCGAGTGCTGCGGGAAGGTTCTCCTTTAACATATTCTAAAGTACTATATTATATGTTTAAAATAATTGCAAACCTTCGAAAATCTTGACTCCAGTATTAATTTTCGAGTGCTGCTGGAAGGTTCTCCTTTAACATATTCTACAATACTATATTATATGTTTAAAATAATTGCAAACCTTCGAAAATCTTGACTCCAGTATTAATTTTAGAGTGCTGCTGGAAGATTCTCCTTTAACATATTCTAAAGTACTATATTATATGTTTAAAATAATTGCAAACCTTCGAAAATCTTGACTGCAGTATTAATTTTCGAGTGCTGCTGGAAGGTTCTCCTTTAACATATTCTAAAGTACTATATTATATGTTTAAAATAATTGCAAACCTTCGAAAATCTTGACTCCAGTATTAATTTTCGAGAGCTGCTGGAACGTTCTCCTTTAACATATTCTAAAGTACTATATTATATGTTTAAAATAATTGCAAACCTTCGAAAATCTTGACTGCAGTATTAATTTTCGAGTGCTGCTGGAACGTTCTCCTTTAACATATTCTAAAGTACTATATTATATGTTTAAAATAATTGCAAACCTTCGAAAATCTTGACTCCAGTATTAATTTTCGAGTGCTGCTGGAAGGTTCTCCTTTAACATATTCTAAAGTACTATATTATATGTTTAAAATAATTGCAAACCTTCGAAAATCTTGACTGCAGTATTAATTTTCGAGTGCTGCTGGAAGGTTCTCCTTTAACATATTCTAAAGTACTATATTATATGTTTAAAATAATTGCAAACCTTCGAAAATCTTGACTCCAGTATTAATTTTCGAGTGCTGCTGGAAGGTTCTCCTTTAACATATTCTAAAGTACTATATTATATGTTTAAAATAATTGCAAACCTTCGAAAATCTTGACTCCAGTATTAATTTTCGAGTGCTGCTGGAAGGTTCTCCTTTAACATATTCTAAAGTACTATATTATATGTTTAAAATAATTGCAAACCTTCGAAAATCTTGACTCCAGTATTAATTTTCGAGTGCTGCTGGAAGGTTCTCCTTTAACATATTCTAAAGTACTATATTATATGTTTAAAATAATTGCAAACCTTCGGAAATCTTGACTCCAGTATTAATTTTCGAGTGCTGCTGGAAGGTTCTCCTTTAACATATTCTAAAGTACTATATTATATGTTTAAAATAATTGCAAACCTTCGCAAATCTTGACTGCAGTATTAATTTTCGAGTGCTGCTGGAAGGTTCTCCTTTAACATATTCTAAAGTACTATATTATATGTTTAAAATAATTGCAAACCTTCGAAAATCTTGACTCCAGTATTAATTTTCGAGTGCTGCTGGAAGGTTCTCCTTTAACATATTCTAAAGTACTATATTATATGTTTAAAATAATTGCAAACCTTCGAAAATCTTGACTCCAGTATTAATTTTCGAGTGCTGCTGGAAGGTTCTCCTTTAACATATTCTAAAGTACTATATTATATGTTTAAAATAATTGCAAACCTTCGAAAATCTTGACTCCAGTATTAATTTTCGAGTGCTGCTGGAATGTTCTCCTTTAACATATTCTAAAGTACTATATTATATGTTTAAAATAATTGCAAACCTTCGAAAATCTTGACTGCAGTATTAATTTTCGAGTGCTGCTGGAAGGTTCTCCTTTAACATATTCTAAAGTACTATATTATATGTTTAAAATAATTGCAAACCTTCGAAAATCTTGACTCCAGTATTAATTTTCGAGTGCTGCTGGAAGGTTCTCCTTTAACATATTCTAAAGTACTATATTATATGTTTAAAATAATTGCAAACCTTCGAAAATCTTGACTCCAGTATTAATTTTCGAGAGCTGCTGGAAGATTCTCCTTTAACATATTCTAAAGTACTATATTATATGTTTAAAATAATTGCAAACCTTCGAAAATCTTGACTCCAGTATTAATTTTCGAGTGCTGCTGGAAGGTTCTCCTTTAACATATTCTAAAGTACTATATTATATGTTTAAAATAATTGCAAACCTTCGAAAATCTTGACTCTAGTATTAATTTTCGAGTGCTGCTGGAAGGTTGTCCTTTAACATATTCTAAAGTACTATATTATATGTTTAAAATAATTGCAAACCTTCGAAAATCTTGACTCCAGTATTAATTTTCGAGTGCTGCTGGAAGGTTCTCCTTTAACATATTCTAAAGTACTATATTATATGTTTAAAATAATTGCAAACCTTCGAAAATCTAGACTGCAGTATTAATTTTCGAGTGCTGCTGGAAGGTTCTCCTTTAACATATTCTAAAGTACTATATTATATGTTTAAAATAATTGCAAACCTTCGAAAATCTTGACTCTAGTATTAATTTTCGAGTGCTGCTGGAAGGTTCTCCTTTAACATATTCTAAAGTACTATATTATATGTTTAAAATAATTGCAAACCTTCGAAAATCTTGACTCCAGTATTAATTTTCGAGTGCTGCTGGAAGGTTCTCCTTTAACATATTCTAAAGTACTATATTATATGTTTAAAATAATTGCAAACCTTCGAAAATCTTGACTCCAGTATTAATTTTCGAGTGCTGCTGGAAGGTTCTCCTTTAACATATTCTAAAGTACTATATTATATGTTTAAAATAATTGCAAACCTTCGAAAATCTTGACTGCAGTATTAATTTTCGAGTGCTGCTGGAAGGTTCTCCTTTAACATATTCTAAAGTACTATATTATATGTTTAAAATAATTGCAAACCTTCGAAAATCTTGACTGCAGTATTAATTTTCGAGTGCTGCTGGAAGGTTCTCCTTTAACATATTCTAAAGTACTATATTATATGTTTAAAATAATTGCAAACCTTCGAAAATCTTGACTCTAGTATTAATTTTCGAGTGCTGCTGGAAGGTTCTCCTTTAACATATTCTAAAGTACTATATTATATGTTTAAAATAATTGCAAACCTTCGAAAATCTTGACTCCAGTATTAATTTTCGAGTGCTGCTGGAAGGTTCTCCTTTAAGATATTCTAAAGTCCTATATTATATGTTTAAAATAAATTGCAAACCTTCGAAAATCTTGACTCTAGTATTAATTGAGTGCTGCTGGTTAGTTCTCCTTTAACATATTCTAAAGTACTATATTATATGTTTAAAATAATTGCAAACCTTCGAAAATCTTGACTCTAGTATTAATTTTCGAGTGCTGCTGGAAGGTTCTCCTTTAACATATTCTAAAGTACTATATTATATGTTTAAAATAATTGCAAACCTTCGAAAATCTTGACTCCAGTATTAATTTTCGAGTGCTGCTGGAAGGTTCTCCTTAACATATTCTAAAGTACTATATTATATGTTTAAAATAATTGCAAACCTTCGAAAAATCTTGACTCCAGTATTAATTTTCGAGTGCTGCTGGATAGCCCTTTAACATATTCTAAAGTACTATATTATATGTTTAAAATAATTGCAAACCTTCGAAAATCTTGGCTCTAGTATTAATTCTTCGAGTGCTGCTGGAAGGTTCTCCTTTAACATATTCTAAAGTACTATATTATATGTTTAAAATAATTACAAACCTTCGAAAATCTTGACTCCACTATTAATTTTCGAGTGCTGGAAGGTTCTCCTTTTAACATATTCTAAAGTACTAAGTATTATATGTTTAAAATAATTGGTAAACCTTCGAAAATCTTGACTCTAGTATTAATTTTCGAGTGCTGCTGGAAGGTTCTCCTTTAACATATTCTAAAGTACTATATTATATGTTTAAAATAATTGCAAACCTTCGAAAATCTTGACTCCAGTATTAATTTTCGAGTGCTGCTGGAAGGTTCTCTATTTAACATATTCTAAAGTACTATATTATATGTTTAAAATAATTGCAAACCTTCGAAAATCTTGACTCCAGTATTAATTTTCGAGTGCTGCTGGAAGGTTCTCCTTTAACATATTCTAAAGTACTATATTATATGTTTAAAATAATTGCAAACCTTCGAAAATCTTGACTCCAGTATTAATTTTCGAGTGCTGCTGGAAGGTTCTCCTTTAACATATTCTAAAGTACTATATTATGTGTTTAAAATAATTGCAAACCTTCGAAAATCTTGACTCCAGTATTAATTTTCGAGTGCTGCTGGAAGGTTCTCCTTTAACATATTCTAAAGTACTATATTATATGTTTAAAATAATTGCAAACCTTCGAAAATCTTGACTCCAGTATTAATTTTCGAGTGCTGCTGGAAGGTTCTCCTTTAACATATTCTAGTACTATATTATATGTTTAAAATAATTGCAAACCTTCGAAAATTTGACTCCAGTATTAATTTTCGAGTGCTGCTGGAAGAGCCCTCTTAACATATTCTAAAGTACTATATTATATGTTTAAAATAATTGCAAACCTTCGAAAATCTTGACTCCAGTATTAATTTTCGAGTGCTGCTGAAATAAGTTCTCCTTTAACATATTCTAAAGTACTATATTATATGTTTAAAATCATTGCAAACCTTCGAAAATCTTGACTCAGTATTAATTTTCGAGTGCTGCTGGAAGGTTCTCCTTTAACATATTCTAAAGTACTATATTATATGTTTAAAATAATTGTAAACCTTCGAAAATCTTGACTCCAGTATTAATTTTCGAGTGCTGCTGGAAGGTTCTCCCCTTTAACATATTCTAAAGTACTATATTATATGTTTAAAAATAATTGCAAACCTTCGACAATCTTGACTCTAGTATTAATTTTCGAGTGCTGGAAGAAATTCTCCTTTAACATATTCTAAAGTACTATATTATATGTTTAAAATAATTGCAAACCTTCGAAAATCTGACTCCAGTATTAATTTTCGAGTGCTGCTGGAAGGTTCTCCTTTAACATATTCTAAAGTACTATATTATATGTTTAAAATAATTGCAAACCTTCGAAAATCTTGACTCCAGTATTAATTTTTCGAGTGCTGCTGGAAGGTTCTCCTTTAACATATTCTAAAGTACTATATTATATGTTTAAAATAATTGCAAACCTTCGAAAATCTTGACTCCAGTATTAATTTTCGAGTGCTGCTGGAAGTTGTCTCTCTTAACATATTCTAAAGTACTATATTATATGTTTAAAATAATTCGCAAACCTTCGAAAATCTTGACTCTAGTATTAATTTTCGAGTGCTGCTGGAAGGTTCTCCTTAACATATTCTAAAGTACTATATTATATGTGTTTAAAATAATTGCAAACCTTCGAAAATCTTGATTCTAGCATTAATTATTGAGTGCTGCTGGAAGGTTCTCCTTTAACATATTCTAAAGTAATATATTATATGTTTAAAATAATTGCAACTTTTCGAAAATCTGACTCAGTATTAATTTTCGAGTGTTTCTGGGAAGGTTCTCCTTTAACATATTCTAAAGTACTATATTATATGTTTAAAATAATTGCAAACCTTCGAAAATCTTGACTCTAGTATTAATTTTCGAGTGCTGCTGGAAGGTTCTCCTTTAACATATTCTAAAGTACTATATTATATGTTTAAAATAATTGCAAACCTTCGAAAATCTTGACTCCAGTATTAATTTTCGAGTGCTGCTGGAAGGTTCTCCTTAACATATTCTAAAGTACTATATTATAGTATGTTTAAAATAATTGCAAACCTTCGAAAATCTTGACTCTAGTATTAATTTTCGAGTGCAGCTGGAAGGTTCTCCTTTTTAACATATTCTAAAGTACTATATTATATGTTTAAAACAATTGCAAACCTTCGAAAATCTTGACTCAGTATTAATTTTCGAGTGTTTCTGGGAAGGTTCTCCTTTAACATATTCTAAAGTACTATATTATATGTTTAAAATAATTGCAAACCTTCGAAAATCTTGACTCTAGTATTAATTTTCGAGTGCTGCTGGAAGGTTCTCCTTTAACATATTCTAAAGTACTATATTATATGTTTAAAATAATTGCAAAACTTCGAAAATCTTGACTCTAGTATTAATTTTCGAGTGCTGCTGGAAGGTTCTCCTTTAACATATTCTAAAGTACTATATTATATGTTTAAAATCATTGCAAACCTTCGAAAATCTTGACTCCAGTATTAATTTTCGAGTGCTGTTGGAAGGTTCTCCTTTAACATATTCTAAAGTACTATATTATATGTTTAAAATAATTGCAAACCTTCTGAAAATCTTGACTCCAGTATTAATTTTCGAGTGCTGCTGAAGCTGTCTTCCTTTAACATATTCTAAAGTACTATATTATATGTTTAAAATAATTGCAAACCTTCGACAATCTTGACTCTAGCATTAATTTTCGGAGTGCTGTTGAAGGTTCTCCTTTAACATATTCTAAAGTACTATATTATATGTTTAAAATAATTGCAAACCTTCGAAAATCTTGACTCCAGTATTAATTTTCGAGTGCTGCTGGAAGGTTCTCCTTTAACATATTCTAAAGTACTATATTATATGTTTAAAATAATTGCAAACCTTCGAAAATCTTGACTCCAGTATTAATTTTCGAGTGCTGCTGGAAGGTTCTCCTTAACATATTCTAAAGTACTATATTATATGTTTAAAATTAATTGGTAAACCTTCGAAAATCTTGACTCCAGTATTAATTTTCGAGTGCTGCTGGAAGGTTCTCCTTTAACATATTCTAAAGTACTATATTATATGTTTAAAATAATTGAACCTCGAAAATCTTGACTCTAGTATTAATTTTCGAGTGCTGCTGGAAGGTTCTCCTTTAACATATTCTAAAGTACTATATTATATGTTTAAAATAATTAGCAAACCTTCGAAAATCTTGACTCTAGTATTAATTTTCGAGTGCTGCTGGAAGGTTCTCCTTTAACATATTCTAAAGTACTATATTATATGTTTAAAATAATTGCAAACCTTCGAAAATCTTGATTCTAGTATTAATTTTCGAGTGCTGCTGGAAGGTTCTCCTTTAACATATTCTAAAGTACTATATTATATGTTTAAAATAATTGCAAACCTTCGAAAATCTTGACTCCAGTATTAATTTTCGAGTGTTTCTGGAAGGTTCTCCTTTAACATATTCGTGTAAAGTACTATATTATATGTTTAAAATAATTGCAAACCTTCGAAAATCTTGACTCTAGTATTAATTTTCGAGTGTTGCTGGAAGGTTCTCCTTTTAACATATTCTAAAGTACTATATTATATGTTTAAAATACCAAAACTTTCTGAAAACAACGCACACACTTTCGAGTATATAGTTGTCTCCTTTAACATATTCTAAAGTACTATATTATATGTTTAAAATAATTGCAAAACCTTCGAAAATCTTGACTCTGTATTAATTTTCGAGTGCTGCTGTTGCTCTCAATATATTCTAAAGTACTATATTATATGTTTAAAATAATTGCAAACCTTCGAAAATCTTACCCTGGTATTAATTTTCGAGTGCTGCTGGAAGGTTCTCATTTAACATATTCTAAAGTACTATATTATATGTTTAAAATAATTGCAAACCTTCGAAAATCTTGACTCCAGTATTAATTTTTCGAGTGCTGCTGGAAGGTTCTCCTTTAACATATTCTAAAGTACTATATTATATGTTTAAAATAATTGCAAACCTTCGAAAAATCTTGACTCCAGTATTAATTTTTCGAGTGCTGGAAGGTTCTCCTTTAACATATTCTAAAGTACTATATTATGTGTTTAAAATAATTGCAAACTCGAAAATCTTGACTTTAGTATTAATTTTCGAGTGCTGCTGGAAGGTTCTCCTTTAACATATTCTAAAGTACTATATTATATAAGCTTAAAATAATTGTAAACCTTCGAAAATCTTGACTCCAGTATTAATTTTCGAGTGCTGCTGGAAGGTTCTCCTTAACATATCTTTCCAAAGCAATTACACATATGTTTAAAATAATTGCAAACCTTCAAAAATCTCGACCTGCAATAATTGAGTGCTGGAAGGTTCTCCTTTAACAAATTCTAAAGTACTATATTATATGTTTAAAATAATTGCAAACCTTCGAAAATCTTGACTCCAGTATTAATTTTCGAGTGCTGCTGGAAAGGCCTCTTGAATATATTCTAAAGTACTATATTATATATGTTTAAAATAATTGCAAACCTTCGAAAATCTTGACTCCAGTATTAATTTTCGAGTGCTGCTGGAAGGTTCTCCCTTAACATATTCTAAAGTACTATATTATATGTTTAAAATAATTGAAAACCTTCGAAAATCTTGACTCAGTATTAATTTTCGAGTGCTGTTGAAGGTTCTCCTTTAACATATTCTAAAGTACTATATTATATGTTTAAAATAATTGCAAACCTTCGACATTCTTGACTCTAGTATTAATTTTCGAGTGCTGCTGAAAGGTTCTCCTTTAACATATTCTAAAGTACTATATTATATGTTTAAAATAATTGGGTAAACCTTCTCGGAAATCTTGACTCCAGTATTAATTTCTCGAGTGCTGCTGGAAGGTTCTCCTTTAACATATTCTAAAGTACTATATTATATAAGCTTAAAATAATTGCAAACCTTCGAAAATCTTGACTCCAGTATTAATTTTCGAGTGCTGTTGAAGGTTCTCCTTTAACATATTCTAAAGTACTATATTATATGTTTAAAATAATTGCAAACCTTCGAAAATCTTGACTCAGTATTAATTTTCGAGTGCTGCTGGAAGCTGTTGTCTCTCCTTTAACATATTCTAAAGTACTATATTATATGTTTAAAATAATGGCAAACCTTCGAAAATCTTGACTCCAGTATTAATTTTCGAGTGCTGCTGAAGGTTCTCTTTAACATATTCTAAAGTACTATATTATATGTTTAAAATACAATTGCAAACCTTCGAAAATCTTGACTCCAGTATTAATTTTCGAGTGCTGCTGGAAGGTTCTCCTTTAACATATTCTAATGTACTATGTTATATGTTTAAAATAATTGCAAACCTTCGAAAATCTTGACTCCAGTATTAATTTTCGAGTGCTGCTGGAAGGTTCTCCTTTAACATATTCTAAAGTACCATATTATATGTTTAAAATAATTGCAAACATTCGAAAATCTTGACTCTAGTATTAATTTTCGAGTGCTGCTGGAAGGCGTTCCTTCCTTAACATATTCTAAAGTACCATAATATGTTTAAAATAATTGCAAACCTTCGAAAATCTTGACTCTAGTATTAATTTTCGAGTGTTGCTGGAAGAGCTCTCTTAACATATTCTAAAGTACTATATTATATGTTTAAAATAATTGCAAACCTTCGAAAATCTTGACTCCAGTATTAATTTTCGAGTGTTGCTGGAAGGTTCTCCTTTAACATATTCTAAAGTACTATATTATATGTTTAAAATAATTGCAAACCTTCGAAAATCTTGACTCAGTATTAATTTTCGAGTGCTGCTGGAAGGTTCTCCTTTAACATATTCTAAAGTACTATATTATATGTTTAAAATAATTAGTAAACCTTCGAAAATCTTGACTCTAGTATTAATTTTCGAGTGCTGCTGGAAGGTTCTCTTAACATATTCTAGTACTATATTATATGTTTAAAATAATTGCAAACTCTCGAAAATCTTGACTTAGTATTAATTTTCGAGTGCTGCTGGAAGGTTCTCCTTTAAACATATTCTAAAGTACTATATTATATGTTTAAAATAATTGCAAATCTTCGAAAATCTTGACTCCAGTATTAATTTTCGAGTGCTGCTGGAAGGTTCTCCTTTAACATATTCTAAAGTACTTCATATTATATGTTTAAAATAATTGCAAACCTTCGAAAATCTTGACTCTAGTATTAATTTTCGAGTGCTTCTGGGTTGGTTCTCCTTTAACATATTCTAAAGTACTATATTATATGTATGTTTAAAAAAATTGCAAACCTTCGAAAATCTTGACTCCAGTATTAATTTTCGAGTACTGCTGGAAGGTTCTCCTTTAACATATTATAAAGTACTATATTATATGTTTAAAATAATTGCAAACCTTCGAAAATCTTGACTCTAGTATTAATTTTCGAGTGCTGCTGGAAGGTTCTCCTTTAACATATTCTAAAGTACTATATTATCTGTTTAAAATAATTGCAAACCTTCGAAATCTTGACTGCAGCGGTTTAATTTTATGCTGCTTTAAGTAGTTCTCCTTTAACATATTCTAAAGTACTATATTATATGTTTAAAATAATTGCAAACCTTCGAAAATCTTGACTCTATATCAATTATGCCAAGAAGGTTCTCCTTTAACATATTCGTAAAGTACTATATTATATGTTTAAAATAATTGCAAACCTTCGAAAATCTTGACTCTAGTATTAATTTTCGAGTGCTGCTGGAAGGTTCTCCTTTTAACATATTCTAAAGTACTATATTATATGTTTAAAATAATTTTCAAACCTTCGAAAATCTTGACACTCCAGTACAAATTGAGTGCTGCTGGAAGGTTCTCCTTAACATATTCTAAAGTACTATATTATATACGTTAAATAATGAATTGCAAACCTTCGAAAATCTTGACTTAGCATTAATTTCTTCATGCTGTTTAAGAATTTCCTTAACATATTCTAAAGTACTATATTATATACAACAATTGCAAACCTTCGAAAATCTTGACTTCTAGTATTAATTTTCGAGTTACGTGGAAGGTTCTCCTTTAACATATTCTAAAGTACTATATTATATGTCTAAAATAATTGCAAACCTTCGAAAATCTTGACTCTAGTATTAATTTTCGAGTGCTGCTGGAAGGTTCTCCTTTAACATATTCTAAAGTACTATATTATATGTTTAAAATAATTGCAAACCTTCGAAAATCTTGACTCCAGTATTAAATTTCGAGTGCTGCTGGGAAGGTTCTCCTTTACATATTCTAAAGTACTATATTATATGTTTAAAATAATTGCAAACCTTCGAAAATCTTGACTCTAGTATTAATTTTCGAGTGCTGCTGAAGGTTCTCCTTTAACATATTCTAAAGTACTATATTATATGTTTAAAACACTGCAAACCTTCGAAAATCTTGACTCTAGTATTAATTTTCGAGTGCTGCTGAAGGTTCTCCTTTAACATATTCTAAAGTACTATATTATATGTTTAACAATTGTAAAACCTTATGTCCCGACCTAGTATTAATTTTCGAGTGCTGCTGGAAGGTTCTCCTTTAACATATTCTAAAGTACTATATTATATGTTTGAAATAATTGCAAACCTTCGAAAATCTTGACTCCAGTATTAATTTTCGAGTGTTGCCAGAAAGCCTCCTTAACATATTCTAAAGTACTATATTATATGTTTAAAATAATTGTGTCTCGGAAAATTTGACTCCAGTATTAATTTTCGAGTGCTGCTGGAAGGTTCTCCTCTTCTTTAACATATTCTAAAGTACTATATTATATAAGTTAAAATAATTGAGTAAACCTTCGAAAACCTTGACTTTAGTATTAATTTTCGAGTGCTGCTGGAAGGTTCTCCTTAACATATTCTAAAGTACTATATTATATGTTTAAAATAATTGCAAACCTTCGAAAATCTTGACACTAGTATTAATTTTCGAGTGCTGCTGGAAGGTTCTCCTTTAACATATTCTAAAGTACTATATTATATGTTTAAAATAATTGCAAACCTTCGAAAATCTTGACTCCAATATTAATTTTCGAGTGCTGCTGGAAGGTTCTCCTTTAACATATTCTAAAGTACTATATTATATGTTTAAAATAATTGCAAACCTTCGAAAATCTTGACTCTAGTATTAATTTTCGAGTGCTGCTGGAAGGTTCTCCTTTAACATATTCTAAAGTACTATATTATATGTTTAAAATAATTGCAAACCTTCGAAAATCTTGACTCCAGTATTAATTTTCGAGTGCTGCTGGAAGGTTCTCCTTTAACATATTCTAAAGTACTATATTATATATTTAAAATAATTGCAAACCTTCGAAAATCTTGACTCTAGTATTAATTTTCGAGTGCTGCTGGAAGGTTCTCCTTTA
Source organism: Ascarosepion bandense (assembly GCA_037127315.1). Lineage (NCBI taxonomy): Eukaryota > Metazoa > Mollusca > Cephalopoda > Sepiida > Sepiidae > Ascarosepion > Ascarosepion bandense. The sequence continues at coordinate 159,727 of JBBBDQ010028547.1, forward strand.
ACATATTCTAAAGTACTATATTATATGTTTAAAATAATTGCAAACCTTCGAAAATCTTGACTCCAGTATTAATTTTCGAGTGCTGCTGGAAGGTTCTCCTTTAACATATTCTAAAGTACTATATTATAAGTTTAAAATAATTGCAAACCTTCGAAAATCTTGACTCCAGTATTAATTTTCGTGTGCTGCTGGAAGGTTCTCCTTTAACATATTCTAAAGTACTATATTATATGTTTAAAATAATTGCAAACCTTCGAAAATCTTGACTCCAGTATTAATTTTCGAGTGCTGCTGGAAGGTTCTCCTTTGACATATTCTAAAGTACTATATTATATGTTTAAAATAATTGCAAACCTTCGAAAATCTTGACTCCAGTATTAATTTTCGAGTGCTGCTGGAAGGTTCTCCTTTAACATATTCTAAAGTACTATATTATATGTTTAAAATAATTGCAAACCTTCGAAAATCTTGACTCCAGTATTAATTTTCGAGTGCTGCTGGAAGGTTCTCCTTTAACATATTCTAAAGTACTATATTATATGTTTAAAATAATTGCAAACCTTCGAAAATCTTGACTCTAGTATTAATTTTCGAGTGCTGCTGGAAGGTTCTCCTTTAACATATTCTAAAGTACTATATTATATGTTTAAAATAATTGCAAACCTTCGAAAATCTTGACTCTAGTATTAATTTTCGAGTGCTGCTGGAAGGTTCTCCTTTAACATATTCTAAAGTACTATATTATATGTTTAAAATAATTGCAAACCTTCGAAAATCTTGACTCTAGTATTAATTTTCGAGTGCTGCTGGAAGGTTCTCCTTTAACATATTCTAAAGTACTATATTATATGTTTAAAATAATTGCAAACCTTCGAAAATCTTGACTCTGGTATTAATTTTCGAGTGCTGCTGGAATGTTCTCCTTTAACATATTCTAAAGTACTATATTATATGATTAAAATAATTGCAAACCTTCGAAAATCTTGACTCTAGTATTAATTTTCGGAGTGTTGCTGGAAGGTTCTCCTTTAACATATTCTAAAGTACTATATTATATGTTTAAAATAATTTCAAACCTTCGAAAATCTTGACTCCAGTATTAATTTTCGAGTGCTACTGGAAAGGTTCTCCTTTAACATATTCTAAAGTACTATATTATATGTTTAAAATAATTGCAAACCTTCGAAAATCTTGACTCCAGTATTAATTTTCGAGTGCTGCTGGAAGGTTCTCCTTTAACGCACATTATAAAGTACTATATTATATGTTTAAAATAATTGCAAACCTTCGAAAATCTTGACTCTAGTATTAATTTTCGAGTGCTGCTGGAAAGGTTCTCCTTTAACATGTTCTAAAGTACTATATTATATGTTTAAAATAATTGCAAACCTTCGAAAATCTTGACTCCAGTATTAATTTTCTGAGTGCTGCTGGAAGGTTCTCCTTTAACATGTTCTAAAGTACTATATTATATGTTTAAAATAATTGCAAACCTTCGAAAATCTTGACTCCAGTATTAATTTTCGAGTGCTGCTGGAAGGTTCTCCTTTAACATATTCTAAAGTACTATATTATATGTTTAAAATAATTGCAAACCTTCGAAAATCTTGACTCTATTATTAATTTTCGAGTGCTGCTGGAAGGTTCTCCTTTAACATATTCTAAAGTACTATATTTATATATTTTAAAATAATTGCAAACCTTCGAAAATCTTGACTCTAGTATTAATTTTCGAGTGCTGCTGGAAGGTTCTCCTTTAACATATTCTAAAGTACTATATTATATGTTTAAAATAATTGCAAACCTTCGAAAATCTTGACTCTAGTATTAATTTTCGAGTGCTGCTGGAAGGTTCTCCTTTAACATATTCTAAAGTACTATATTATATGTTTAAAATAATTGCAAACCTTCGAAAATCTTGACTCTAGTAATAATTTTCGTGTGCTGCTGGAAGGTTCTCCTTTAACTTATTCTAAAGTACTATATTATATGTTTAAAATAATTGCAAACAGCTACGAAAATCTTGACTCTAGTATTAATTTTCGAGTGATGCTGGAAGGTTCTCCTTTAACATATTCTAGAAGTACTATATTATATGTTTAAAATAATTGCAAGCCTTCGAAAATCTTGACTCTAGTAATAATTTTCGTGTGCTGCTGGAAGGTTCTCCTTTAACTTGTTCTAAAGTACTATATTATATGTTTAAAATAATTGCAAACCTTCGAAAATCTTGACTCTAGTATTGAATTTTCGAGTGCTGCTGGAAGGTTCTCCTTTAACATATTCTAAAGTACTATATTATATGTTTAGAAATAATTGCAAACCTTCGAAAATCTTGACTCCAGTATTAATTTTCGAGTGCTGCTGGAAGATTCTCCTTTAACATATTCTAAAGTACTATATTATATGTTTAAAATAATTGCAAACCTTCGAAAATCTTGACTTAGTATTAATTTTCGAGTGCTGCTGGAAGGTTCTCCTTTAACATATTCTAAAGTACTATATTATATGTTTAAAATAATTGCAAACCTTCGAAAATCTTGACTCTAGTATTAATTTTCGAGTGCTGCTGGAATGTTCTCCTTTAACATATTCTAAAGTACTATATTATATGTTTAAAATAATTGCAAACCTTCGAAAATCTTGACTCTAGTATTAATTTTCGAGTGCTGCTGGAAGGTTCTCCTTTAACTTATATTACATAAAGTACTATATTATATGTTTAAAATAATTGCAAACCTTCGAAAATCTTGACTCCAGTATTAATTTTCGAGTGCTACTGAAGGTTCTCCTTTAACATATTCTAAAGTACTATATTATATGTTTAAAATAATTGCAAACCTTCGAAAATCTTGACTCTAGTATTAATTTTCCCGAGTGCTGCTGGAAGGTTCTCCTTTAACATATTCTAAAGTACTATATTATATGTTTAAAATAATTGCAAACCTTCGAAAATCTTGACTCCAGTATTAATTTCGAGTGCTACTGGAAGGTTCTCCTTTAACACTGTTCTAAAGTACTATATTATATGTTTAAAATAATTGCAAACCTTGAAAATCTTGACTCTAGTATTAATTTTCGAGTGCTGCTGGAAAGGTTCTCTTTAACATATTCTAAAGTACTATATTATATGTTTAAAATAATTACAAACCTTCGAAAATCTTGACTCTAGTATTAATTTTCGAGTGCTGCATGAAGGTTCTCCTTTAACATATTCTAAAGTACTATATTATATGTTTAAAATAATTGCAAACCTTCGAAAATCTTGACTCCAGTATTAATTTTCGAGTGCTGCTGGAAAGGTTCTCCTTAGACATATTCTAAAGTACTATATTATATATTTTAAAATAATTGCAAACTATTTAAAATCTTGACTCTAGTATTAATTTTTCAAGTGCTGCTGGAATGTTCTCCTTTAACATATTCTAAAGTACTATATTATATGTTTAAAATAATTGCAAACCTTCGAAAATGTGACTCTAGTATTAATTTTCAGTGCTGCTGGAAGGTTCTCCTTTAACATATTCTAAAGTACTATATTATATGTTTAAATAATTGCAAACCTTCCGAAAATCTTGACTCCAGTATTAATTTTTCGAGTGCTACTGGAAGGTTCTCCTTTAACATATTCTAAAGTACTATATTATATGTTTAAAATAATTGCAAACCTTCGAAAATCTTGACTCTAGTATTAATTTTCGAGTGCTGCTGGAAGGTTCTCCTTCTTAACATATTCTAAAAGTACTATATTATATGTTTAAAATAATTGCAAACCTTCGAAAATCTTGACTCTGGTATTAATTTTCGAGTGCTGCTGGAAAGGTTCTCCTTTAACATATTCTAAAGTACTATATTATATGTTTAAAATAATTGCAAACCTTCGAAAATCTTGACTCCAGTATTAATTTTCGAGTGCTGCTGGAAGGTTCTCCTTTAACATATTCTAAAGTACTATATTATATGTTTAAAATAATTGCAAACCTTCGAAAATCTTGACTCCAGTATTAATTTTCGAGTGCTGCTGCAAGGAAGGTTCTCCTTTAACATATTCTAAAGTACTATATTATATGTTTAAAATAATTGCAAACCTTCGAAAATCTTGACTCCAGTATTAATTTTCGAGTGCTGCTGGAAGGTTCTCCTTTAACATATTCTAAAGTACTATATTATATGTTTAAAATAATTGCAAACCTTCGAAAATCTTGACTCTAGTATTAATTTTCGAGTGCTGCTGGAAGGATTCTCCTTTAACATATTCTAAAGTACTATATTACTATGTTTAAAATAATTGCAAACCTTCGAAAATCTTGACTCCAGTATTAATTTTCGAGTGCTGCTGGAAGGTTCTCCTTTAACATATTCTAAAGTACTATATTATATGTTTAAAATAATTGCAAACCTTCGAAAATCTTGACTCCAGTATTAATTTTCGAGTGCTGCTGGAAGGTTCTCCTTTAACATATTCTAAAGTACTATATTATATGTTTAAAATAATTGCAAACCTTCGAAAATCTTGACTCCAGTATTAATTTTCAGAGTGCTGCTGGAAGGTTCTCCTTTAACATATTCTAAAGTACTATATTATATGTTTAAAATAATTGCAAACCTTCGAAAATCTTGACTCCAGTATTAATTTTCGAGTGCTGCTGGATGGTTCTCCTTTAACATATTCTAAAGTACTATATTATATGTTTAAAATAATTGCAAACCTTCGAAAATCTTGACTCTAGTATTAATTTTCGAGTGCTGCTGGAAGGTTCTCCTTTAACATATTCTAAAGTACTATATTATATGTTTAAAATAATTGCAAACCTTCGAAAATCTTGACTCCAGTATTAATTTTCGAGTGCTGCTGGAAGGTTCTCCTTTAACATATTCTAAAGTACTATATTATATGTTTAAAATAATTGCAAACCTTCGAAAATCTTGACTCTAGTATTAATTTTCGAGTGCTGCTGGAAGGTTCTCCTTTAACATATTCTAAAGTACTATATTATATGTTTAAAATAATTGCAAACCTTCGAAAATCTTGACTCCAGTATTAATTTTCGAGTGCTGCTGGAAAGGTTCTCCTTTAGCATATTCTAAAGTACTATATTATATGTTTAAAATAATTGCAAACCTTCGAAAATCTTGACTCTAGTATTAATTTTCGAGTGCTGCTGGAAGGTTCTCCTTTAACATGTTCTAAGTACTATATTATATGTTTAAAATAATTGCAAACCTTCGAAAATCTTGACTCTAGTATTAATTTTCGAGTGCTGCTGTAAGGTTCTCCTTTAACATGTTCTAAAGTACTATATTATATGTTTAAAATAATTGCAAACCTTCGAAAATCTTGACTCTAGTATTAAATTTCGAGTGCTGCTGGAAGGGTTCTCCTTTAACATGTTCTAAAAGTACTATGTTATATGTTTAAAATAATTGCAAACCTTCGAAAATCTTGACTCCAGTATTAATTTTCGAGTGCTGCTGGAAGGTTCTCCTTTAACATATTCTAAAGTACTATATTATGTTTAAAATAATTTTAAACCTTCTAATCTGACTCTAGTATTAATTTTCGAGTGCTGCTGGAAGGTTCTCCTTTAACATATTCTAAAGTACTATATTATATGTTTAAAATAATTGCAAACCTTCGAAAATCTTGACTCTAGTATTAATTTTCGAGTGCTGCTGGAAGGTTCTCCTTTAACATATTCTAAAGTACTATATTATATGTTTAAAATAATTGCAAACCTTCGAAAATCTTGACTCTAGTATTAATTTTCGAGTGCTGCTGGAAGTTTCTCCTTTAACATATTCTAAAGTACTATATTATATGTTTAAATTAATTGCAAACCTTCGAAAATCTTGACTCTAGTATTGATGCCTACCAGTGCTGCTGGAAGGTTCTCCTTTAACATATTCTAAAGTACTATATTATATGTTTAAAATAATTACCAAACCTTCGAAAATCTTGACTCTAGTATTAATTTTCGAGTGCTGCTGGAAGGTTCTCCTTTAACATATTCTAAAGTACTATATTATATGTTTAAAATAATTGCAAACCTTCGAAAATCTTGACTCTAGTATTAATTTTCGAGTGCTGCTTGAAGGTTCTCCTTTAACATATTCTAAAGTACTATATTATATGTTTAAAATAATTGCAAACCTTTGAAAATCTTGACTCTGAAATTATTAATTTTTCAGGTGCTGCTTGAAGTTCTCCTTTAACATATTCTAAAGTACTATATTATATGTTTAAAATAATTGCAAACCTTCGAAAATCTTTGACTCTAGTATTAATTTTCGAGTGCTGCTGGAAGGTTCTCCTTTAACATATTCTAAAGTACTATATTATATGTTTAAAATAATTGCAAACCTTCGAAAATCCAGGCTCTAGTATTAATTTTCGAGTGCTGCTAGAAGGTTCTCCTTTAACATATTCTAAAGTACTATATTATATGTTTGAAATAATTCTAAACCTTCGAAAATCTTGACTCTAGTATTAATTTTTCGAGTGCTGCTAGAAGGTTCTCCTTTAACATATTCTAAAGTACTATTATATGTTTAAAATAGTACAAACCTTCGAAAATCTTGACTCTAGTATTAATTTTCGAGTGCTGCTGGAAGGTTCTCTTTAACATATTTTAAAGTACTATATTATATGTTAAAAATAATTTCAAACCTTCGAAAATCTTGACTCCAGTATTAATTTTCGAGTGCTACTGGAAGGTTCTCCTTTAACATATTCTAAAGTACTATATTATATGTTTAAAATAATTGCAAACCTTCGAAAATCTTGACTCTAGTATTAATTTTCGAGTGCTGCTGGAAAGGTTCTCCTTTAACATATTCCTAAAGTACTATATTATATATTCAAAATAATTGCAAACCTTCGAAAATCTTGACTCTAGTATTAATTTTCGATTTTCACTGGAAGGTTCTCCTTTAACATATTCTAAAGTACTATATTATATGTTTAAAATAATTACAAACCCTTCGAAAATCTTGACTCCAGTATTAATTTTCGAGTGCTTCTGGAAGGTTCTCCTTTAACATATTCTAAAGTACTATATTATATGTTTAAAATAATTGCAAACCTTCGAAAATCTTGACTCTAGTATTAATTTTCGAGTGCTGCTGGAAGGTTCTCCTTTAACATATTCTAGAGTACTATATTATATGTTTAAAATAATTACCAAACCTTCGAAAATCTTGACTCCAGTATTAATTTTTTCGAGTGCTGCTGGAAGGTTCTCCTTTAACATGTTCTAAAGTATATTATATGTTTAAAATAATTGCAACCTTCAGAAAATCTTGACTCCGGTATTGGTACCTGGAGTGCTGCTGGAAGGTTCTCATGCTAACATATTCTAAAGTACTATATTATATGTTTAAAATAATTGCAAACCTTCGAAAATCTTGACTCTATTATTAATTTTCGAGTGCTGCTGGAAGGTTCTCCTTTAACATATTCTAAAGTACTATATTATATGTTTAAAATAATTGCAAACCTTCGAAAATCTTGACTCTAGTATTAATTTTCGAGTGCTGCTGGAAGGTTCTCCTTTAACATATTCTAAAGTACTATATTATATGTTAAAATAATTACAAACCTTCGAAAATCTTGACTCTAGTATTAATTTTCGAGTGCTGCTGGAAAGGTTCTCCTTTAACATATTCTAAAGTACTATATTATATGTTTAAAATAATTGCAAACCTTCGAAAATCTTGACTCTAGTAATAATTTTCGTGTGCTGCTGGAAGGTTCTCTCCTTTAACTTATTCTAAAGTACTATATTATATGTTTTTAAAATAATTGCAAACCTTCGAAAATCTTGACTCTAGTATTAATTTTCGAGTGCTGCTGGAAGGTTCTCCTTTAACATATTCTAAAGTACTATATTATATGTTTAAAATAATTGCAAGCCTTCGAACATCTTGACTCAGTATTAATTTTCGAGTGCTGCTGGAAGATTCTCCTTTAACATATTCTAAAGTACTATATTATATGTTTAAATAATTGCAAACCTTCGAAAATCTTGACTCCAGTATTAATTTTCGAGTGCTGCTGGAAGGTTTCTCCTTTAACATATTCTAAAGTACTATATTATATGTTTAAAATAATTGCAAACCTTCGAAAATCTTGACTATAGTATTAATTTTCGAGTGCTGCTGGAATGTTCTCCTTTAACATATTCTAAAGTACTATATTATATGTTTAAAATAATTGCAAACCTTCGAAAATCTTGACTCTAGTATTAATTTTCGAGTGCTGCTGGAAGGTTCTCCTTTAACATATTCAAAGTACTATATTACTATGTTTAAGAAATAATTCACAAACCTTCGAAAATCTTGACTCCGATATTAATTTTCGAGTGCTACTGGAAGGTTCTCCTTTAACATATTCTAAAGTACTATATTATATGTTTAAAATAATTGCAAACCTTCGAAAATCTTAGATCTAGTATTAATTTTCAAGGTGCTGCTGGAAGGTTCTCCCTTTAACATATTCTAAAGTACTATATTATATGTTTAAAATAATTACAAACCTTCGAAAATCTTGACTCTAGTATTATTTCGAGTGCTGCTGGAAGTTCTCCTTTAACATAGTCCTATAGTACTATATTATATGTTTAAAATAATTGCAAACCTTCGAAAATCTTGACTCTAGTAATTAATTTTCGAGTGCTGCTGGAAGGTTCTCCTTTAACATATTCTAAAGTACTATATTATATGTTTTAAAATAATTGCAAACCTTCGAAAATCTTGACTCCAGTATTAATTTTCGAGTGCTGCTGGAAGGTTCTCCTTGAACATATTCTAAAGTACTATATTATATGTTTAAAATAATTGCAAACCTTCGAAAATCTTGACTCTAGTATTAATTTTCGAGTGCTGCTGGAAGGTTCTCCTTTAACATATTCTAAAGTACTATATTATATGTTTAAAATAATTGCAAACCTTCGAAAATCTTGACTCTAGTATTAATTTTCGAGTGCTGCTGGAAGGTTCTCCTTTAACATATTCTAAAGTACTATATTATATGTTTAAAATAATTGCAAACCTTCGAAAATCTTGACTCGAGTATTAATTTTTCGAGTGCTGCTGGAAGGTTCTCGCTAACATATTCTAAAGTACTATATTATATGTTTAAAATAGTCACAAACCTTCGAAAATCTTGACTCTAGTATTAATTTTCGAGTGCTGCTGGAAGGTTCTCCTTTAACATATTCTAAAGTACTATATTATATGTTTAAATAATTGCAAACCTTCGAAAATCTTGACTCAGTATTAATTTTCGAGTGCTGCTGGAAGGTTCTCTTTAGCATATTCACAAGTACTATATTATATGTTTAAAATAATTGCAAACCTTCGAAAATCTTGACTCTATTAATTTTCGAGTGCTGCTGGAAGGTTCTCCTTTAACATGTTCTAAAGTACTATATTATATGTTTAAAATAATTGCAAACCTTCGAAAATAACTGACTCTAGTATTAATTTTCAGTGCTGCTGGAAAGGTTCTCCTTTAACATGTTCTAAAAATACTATATTATATGTTTAAAATAATTGCAAACCTTCGAAAATCTTGACTCTAGTATTAAATTTCGAGTGCTGCTGGAAGGTTCTCCTTTAACATATTCTAAAGTACTATATTATATGTTTAAAATAATTGCAAACCTTCGAAAATCTACTTGACTCTAGTATTAATTTTCGAGTGCTGCTGGAAGGTTCTCCTTTAACATGTTCTAAAGTACTATGTTATATGTTTAAAATAATTTACAAACCTTCGAAAATCTTGACTCCAGTATTAATTTTCGAGTGCTGCTGGAAGGTTCTCCTTTAACATATTCTAAAGTACTATATTATATGTTTAAAATAATTGCAAACCTTCGAAAATCTTGACTCTAGTATTAAATTTCAGTGCTGCTGGAAGGTTCTCCTTTAACATATTCTAAAGTACTATATTATATGTTTAAAATAATTGCAAACCTTCGAAAATCTTGACTCTAGTATTAATTTTCGAGTGCTGGAAGGTTCTCCTTTAACATATTCCTAAGTACTATATTATATGTTTAAAATAATTGCAAACCTTCCGAAAATCTTGACTCTAGTATTGTTTTCGAGTGCTGCTGAAGATTCTCACTTTAACATATTCTAAAGTACTATATTATATATTTAAAATAATTGCAAACCTTCGAAAATCTTGATTCTGTCATTAATTTTCGAGTGCTGCTTGAAGGTTCACCTTTAACATATTCTAAAGTACTATATTATATGTTTAAAATAATTGCAAACCTTCGAAAATCTTGACTCTAGTATTAATTTTCGAGTGCTGCTGGAAGGTTCTCCTTTAACATATTCTAAAGTACTATAATATATGTTTAAAGTAATTGCAAACCTTCGAAAATCTTGTCTCCAGTATTAATTTTTCAGTGCTACTGGAAGGTTCTCCTTTAACATATTCTAAAGTACTATATTATATGTTTAAAATAATTGCAAACCTTCGAAAATCTTGACTCCATTATTAATTTTCGAGTGCTGCTGGAAAGGTTCTCCTTTAACATATTCTAAAGTACTATATTATATGTTTAAAATCGTTGCAAACCTTCGAAAATCTTGACTCTAGTATTAATTTTCGAGTGCTGCTGGAAGGTTCTCCTTTAACATATTCTAAAGTACTATATTATATGTTTAAAATAATTGCAAACCTTCCAAAAATCTTGACTCCAGTATTAATTTTCGAGTGCTGCTGGAAGGTTCTCCTTTAACATATTCTAAAGTACTATATTATATGTTTAAAATAATTGCAAACCTTCGAAAATCTTGACACTAGTATTAATTTTTCAGGAGTGCCATTTGGAAGGTTCTCCTTTAACATATTCTAAAGTACTATATTATATGTTTAAAACAATTTTATTCTTCAGAAAATCTTGACTCCAGTATTAATTTTCGGAGTGCTGCTGAAGGTTCTCCTTTAACATATTCTAAGTACTATATTATATGTTTAAAATAATTGCAAACCTTCGAAAATCTTGACTCCAGTATTAATTTTCGAGTGCTTCTGGAAGGTTCTCCTTTAACATATTCTAAAGTATTATATTTTATGTTTAAAATAATTGCAAACCTTCGAAAATCTTGGCTCGTATTAATTTTCGAGTGCTGCTGGAAAGGTTCTCAACCAACATATTTCAAGAGTACTATATTATATGTTTAAAATAATTGCAAACCTTCGAAAATTTGACTCAGTATTAATTTTCGAGTGCTGCTGGAAGGTTCTCCTTTAACATATTCTAAAGTGTATATTATATGTTTAAAATAATTGCAAACCTTCGAAAATCTTGACTCCAAGTATTAATTTTCGAGTGCTGCTGGAAGGTTCTCCTTTAACATATTCTAAAGTATTATATTTTATGTTTAAAATAATTACAAACCTTAATCTTGACTCTAGTATTAATATTCGAGTGCTGCTGGAAGGTTCTCCTTTAACATATTTAAAAGTACTATATTATATGCTGCAAATAATTGCAAGCCTTCGAAAATCTTGACTCCAGTAATTTTCGGTATGCTGGAAGGTTCTCCTTTAACATATTCTAAAGTACTATATTATATGTTTAAAATAATTGCAAACCTTCGAAAATCTTGACTCTAGTATTAATTTTCGAGTGCTGCTGGAAGGTTCTCCTTTAACATATTCTAAAGTACTATATTATGTTTTAAAATAATTGCAAACCTTCGAAAAATCTTTTGACTCTGAAATATTAATTTTTCGAGTGCTGCTGGAAGGTTCTCCTTTAACATATTCTAAAGTACTATGATATATGTTTTGAAATATTGCAAACCTTCGAAAATCTTGACTCTAGTATTAATTTTTCAGTGCTGCTGGAAGGTTCTCCTTTAACATATTGGTAACATATTATATGTTTAAAATAATTGCAAACCTTCGAAAATCTTGATTCTAGTATTAATTTTCGAGTGCTGCTTGAAGGTTCTCCTTTAACATATTCTAAAGTACTATATTATATGTTTAAAATAATTGCAAACCTTCGAAAATCTTGACTCTATTAATTAATTTTTCGAGTGCTGCTGGAAAAGGTTACTCCTTTAACATATTCTAAAGTACTATAATATATGTTTAAAGTAATTGCAAACCCCTTCGAAAATCTTGACTCAGTATTAATTTTCAGGTGCTACTGGAAGGTTCTCCTTTAACATATTCTAAGTACTATATTATATGTTTAAAATAATTGCAAACCTTCGAAAATGTTGACTCCGGTATTAATTTTTCGAGAATGCTGCTGGAAGGTTCTCCTTTAACATATTCTAAAGTACTATATTATATGTTTAAAATAATTGCAAACCTTTAAAAATCTTGACTCTAGTATTAATTTTCGAGTGCTGCTGGAAGGTTCTCCTTTAACATATTTCTAAAAGTACTATATTATATGTTTTAAAATAATTACAAACCTTCGAAAAATCATGACTCCAGTATTAATTTTCGAGTGCTGCTGGAAGGTTCTCCTTTAACATATTCTAAAGTACTATATACTGTTTAAATAATTGCAAACCTTCGAAAATCTTGACTCTAGTATTAATTTTTCGAGTGCAGCTGGAAGGTTCTCCTTCCGCATATTCTAAAGTACTATCCATTATATGTTTAAAATATTAAAAAAACCTTCGAAAATCTTGACTCCAGTATTAATTTTCGAGTGCTGCTGGAAGGTTCTCCTTTAACATATTCTAAAGTACTATATTATATGTTTAAAATAATTGCAAACCTTCGAAAATCTTGACTCCAGTATTAATTTTCGAGTGCTTCTGGAAGGTTCTCCTTTAACATAATCTAAAGTATTATATTTTATGTTTAAATAATTGCAAACCTTCGAAAAATCTTGACTCTAGTATTAATTTTCCGGTGCTGCTGGAAGGTTCTCCTTCTTGTATATTAAAGTACTATATTATATGTTTAAAATAATTGCAAACCTTCGAAAATCTTGACTCCAGTATTAATTTTCGAGTGCTGCTGAGTTCTCCTTTACATATTCTAAAGTGTTTATATTTTATGTTTAAAATAATTGCAAACCTTCGAAAATCTTGACTCTAGTATTAATATTCGAGTGCTGCGGAAGGTTCTCCTTTAACATATTCTAAAGTTCTATATTATATGTTTAAAATAATTGCAAACCTTCGAAAATCTTGACTCCAGTATTAATTTTTCGAGTGCTGCTGGAAGTTCCTTTAGCGTGGCTTCTAAAAGTTCTATATTATATGCTTCAAATAATTGCAAACCTTCGAAAATCTTGACTCTAGTATTAATTTTCGAGTGCTGCTGGAAAGTTCTCATAACATATTCTAAAGTACTATATTTACTTATGTTTAAAATATTATTGCAAACCTTCGAAAATCTTGACTCCAGTATTAATTTTCGAGTGCTGCTGGGGGAAGGTTCTCCTTTAACATATTCTAAAGTACTATATTATATGTTTTAAATAATTGCAAACCTTCGAAAATCTTGACCAGTATTAATTTTTCGAGTGTGCTGGAAGTTCTCCTTTAACATATTCTAAAGTACTATATTATATGTTAAAAATATTCTCAAACCTTCGAAAATCTTGACTCTAGTATTAAATTTCGAGTGCTGCTGGAAGGTTCTCCTTTTAACATGTTCTAAAGTACTATATTATATGTTTAAAATAATTGCAGACCTTCGAAAATCTTGACTCCAGTATTAATTTTCGAGTGCTGCTGGAAGGTTCTCCTTTAACGTATTAGTACTATATTATATGTTTAAATGATACAAACACTTCGAAAATCTTGACTCCGCGTATTAATTTTCTGAGTAACACTGAAGGTTCTCCTTTAACATATTCTAAAGTACTATATTATATGTTTAAAATAATTGCAAACCTTCGAAAATCTTGACTCTGAAAAATATTAATTTTCGAGTGCTGCTGGAAGGTTCTCCTTTAATATATTCTAAAGTACTATATTATATGTTTAAAATAATTGCAAACCTTCGAAAATCTTGACTCTAGTATTAATTTTCGAGTGCTGCTGGAAGAGTTCTCCTTTAACTGTTCTAAAGTACTATATTATATGTTTAAAATAATTGCAAACCTTCGAAAATCTTGACTCTAGTATTAATTTTCGAGTGCTGCTGGAAGGTTCTCCTTTAACATATTCTAGTGCCTATATTATATGTTTAAAATAATTACAAACCTTCAATCTTGACTCGTGCTCATTTTCGAGTGCTGCTGGAAGGTTCTCTTTAACATATTCTAAAGTACTATATTATATGTTTAAAATAATTGCAAACCTTCGAAAATCTTGACTCCAGTATTAATTTTCGAGTGCTGCTGGAAGGTTCTCCTTTAACATATTCTAAAGTACTATATTATATGTTTAAAATAATTGCAAACCTTCGAAAATCTTGACTCCATTATTAATTTTCGAGTGCTGCTGGAAGGTTCTCCTTTAACATATTCTAAAGTACTATATTATATGTTTAAAATAATTGCAAACCTTCGAAAATCTTGACTCCAGTATTAATTTTCGAGTGCTGCTGGAAGGTTCTCCTTTAACACATATTCTAAAGTACTATATTATATGTTTAAAATAATTGCAAACCTTCGAAAATCTTGACTCCAGTATTAATTTTCGAGTGCTGCTGGAAGGTTCTCCTTTAACATATTACAAAGTACTATATTATATGTTTAAAATAATTGCAAACCGAAAATCTTGACTCCAAATAGTAATTTTTCGAGTGCTGCTGGAAGGTTCTCCTTTAACATATTCTAAAGTACTATATTATATGTTTAAAATAATTGCAAACCTTCGAAATCGCCATTATTAATTTTCGAGTGCTGCTGGAAGGTTCTCCTTTAACATATTCTAAAGTACTATATTATATGTTTCAAAATAATTGCAAACCTTCGAAAATCTTGAGCTCTAGTATTAATTTTCGAGTGCTGCTGGAAGGTTCTCCTTTAACATGTTCTAAAGTACTATATTATATGTTTAAAATAATTACAACCTTCCAGAAAATCTTGACTCCAGTATTAATTTTCGAGTGCTGCTGGAAGTTCTCCTTTAACATATTCTAAAGTACTATATTATATGTTTTAAAATAATTGCAAACCTTCGAAAATCTTGACTCTAGTATTAAATTTTCGAGTGCTGCTGGAAGGTTCTCTTTAACATATTCTAAAGTACTATATTATATGTTTAAAATAATTGCAAACCTTCGAAAATCTTGACTCTAGTAGTAATTTTCAGATGCTGCTGGAAGGTTCTCTAACATATTCTAAAGTACTATATTATATGTTTAAAATAATTGCAAACCTTCGAAAATCTTGACTCCAGTATTAATTTTCGAGTGCTGGCGTTGGAAGGTTCTCCTTTAGCATGATACAAAGTACTATATTATATGTTTAAAATAATTGCAAACCTTCGAAAATCTTGACTCTATTATAATTTTTCGAGAAGTGCTGCTGGAAGGTTCTCCTTTAACATATTCTAAAGTACTATATTATATGTTTAAAATAATTGCAAAACTGAAAAATCTTGACTCAGTATTAATTTTCGAGTGCTGCTGGAAGGTTCTCCTTTAACATATTCTAAAATTACTATATTATATATGTTTAAAATAATTGCAAACCTTCGAAAATCTTGACTCCAGTATTAATTTTCAGTGCTGCTGGAAGGTTCTCCTTTAACATATTCTAAAGTACTATATTATATGTTTAAAATAATTGCAAACCTTCGAAAATCTTGACTCTAGTATTAATTTTCGAGTGCTTCTTGAAGTTCTTTTAGCATGAACTCTAAAGTACTATATTATATGTTTAAAGTAATTTAAACCTTCGAAAATCTTGACTCTAGTATAAATTGCAGTGCTGCTGGAAGGTTCTCCTTTAACATATTCTAAAGTACTATATTATATGTTTAAAATAATTGCAAACCTTCGAAAATCTTGACTCCAGTAATTTTTCGGAGTGCTGCTGGAAGGTTCTCCTTTAACATATTCTAAAGTACTATAATATATGTTTAAAATAATTGCAAACCTTCGAAAATCTTGACTCTAATTAATTTTCGAGTGCTGCTGGAAGGTTCTCCTTTAACATATTCTAAGTACTATATTATATGTTTAAAATAATTGCAAACCTTTCGAAAATCTTGACTCTAGTATTAATTTTCAGTGCTGCTGGAAAGTTCTCCTTTAACATATTCTAAATGTATATTATATGTTTAAATAATTGCAAACCTTCGAAAATCTTGGGCTGGTATTGTTTTCAGTGCTGGTGGAAGGTTCTCCTTTAACATATTCTAAAGTACTATATTATGTTTAAAATAATTGCAAACCTTTAAGAAAAATCTTGACTCTAGTATTAATTTTCGAGTGCTGCTGGAAGGTTCTCCTTTAACATATTCCCAAGTACTATATTATAATATCTGTTTAAAATAATTGCAAACCTTCGAAAATCTTGACTCCAGTATTAATTTTCGAGTGCTGCTGGAAGGTTCTCCTTTAACATATTCTAAAGTACTATATTATATGTTTTTAAAATAATTGCAAACTATTGAAAATCTTGACTCCAGTATTAATTTTTCGAGTGCTGCTGGAAGGTTAACTCCTTTAACATATTCTAAGAGTACTATATTATATGTTTAAAATAATTGCAAACCTTCGAAAATCTTGACTCTAGTATTAATTTTCGAGTGCTGCTGGAAGGTTCTCTTTAACATATTCTAAAGTACTATATTATATGTTTAAAAATAATTTCCAAACCTTCGAAAATCTTGACTCTAGTATAAATTTTCGAGTGCTGGAAGGTTCTCCTTTAACATATTCTATAAAATTACTATATTATATGTTTAAAATAATTGCAAACCTTCGAAAATCTTGACTCCAGTATTAATTTTCGAGTGCTGCTGGAAGGTTCTCCTTTAACATTTCTAAAGTACTATATTATATGTTTAAATAATTGCAAACCTTCGAAAATCTTGACTCTAGTATTAATTTTTCGAGTGCTGCTGAAGGTTCTCCTTTAACATATTCTAAAATTACTATATTATATATTTAAAATAATTACAAACCTTCGAAAATCTTGACTCCAGTATTAATTTTCGAGTGCTGCTGGAAAGGTTCTCCTTTAACATATTCTAAAGTACTATATTATATGTTTAAAATAATTGCAAACCTTCGAAAATCTTGACTCTAGTATTAATTTTCAGTGCTGCTGGAAGGTTCTCCTTTAACATGTTCTAAAGTACTATATTATATGTTTAAAATAATTGCAAACCTTCGAAAATCTTGACTCCAGTATTAATTTTCGAGTGCTGGAAGGTTCTCCAACATATTCTAAAGTACTATATTATATGTTTAAAATAATTGCAAACCTTCGAAAATCTTGACTCTAGTATTAATTTTCGAGTGCTGCTGGAAGATTTCTCCTTTAACATATTCTAAAGTACTATATTATATGTTTAAAATAATTGCAAACCTTCGAAAATCTTGACTCTAGTATTAATTTTCGAGTGCTGCTGGAAGGTTCTCCTTTAACATATTCTAAAGTACTATATTATATGTTTAAAATAATTGCAAACCTTCGAAAATCTTGACTCCCAGTATTAATTTTCGAGTGCTGCTGGAAGGTTCTCCTTTAACATATTCTAAAGTACTATATTATATTTAAAATAATTGCAAACCTTCGAAAATCTTGACTCTAGTATTAATTTTTCGAGTGCTGCTGGAAGGTTCCTCCTTTAACATATTTAAAATTTTATATTATAACAACGAAATAATTGCAAACCTTCGAAAATCTTGACTCCAGTATTAATTTTCGAGTGCTATGGAAAGTTCTCCTTTAACATATTCTAAAGTACTATATTATATGTTTTTAAAATAATTGCAAACCTTCGAAAATCTTGACCAGTATTAATTTTCAGTGCTGCTGGAAAGTTCTCCTTTAGCTGCATATTCAAGTACTATATTATATGTTTAAAATAATTGCAAACCTTCGAAAATCTTGACTCTAGTATTAATTTTCGAGTGCTGGAAGGTTCTCCTTTAACATGTTCTAAAGTACTATATTATATGTTTAAAATAATTGCAAACCTTCAGAAAATCTTGACTCCGAGTATTAATTTTCAGTGCTGCTGGAAGGTTCTCCTTTAACATATTCTAAAGTACTATATTATATGTTAAAATAATTGCAAACCTTCGAAAATCTTCAACTCCAGATATTAATTTTCGAGTGCTGCTGGAAGGTTCTCTTTAACATATTCTAAAGTACTATATTATATGTTTTAAAATAATTACAAACCTAGAAAATCTTGACTCTAGTATTACTTTTCGAGTGCTGCTGGAAGGTTCTCTTGTATGTTCTAGTACTATATTATATGTTTAAAATAATTGCAAACCTTCGAAAATCTTGACTTCAGTATTAATTTTCGAGTGCTGCTGGAAGGTTCTCCTTTAACATAATCTAAAGTACTATATTATATGTTTAAAATAATTGCAAACCTTCCGAAAATCTTGACTCCAGTATTAATTTTCGAGTGCTGCTGGAAGGTTCTCCTTTAACATATTCTAAGTACTATATTATATGTTAAAATAATTGCAAACCTTCGAAAATCTTGACTCTAGTATTAATTTTCGAGTGCTGCTGGAAGGTTCTCCTTTAACATATTCTGAAGTACAATATTATATGTTTAAAATAATTGCAAACATACCGAAAATCGCATTACGTGGTAATTTTTCCAGTGCTGCTGGAAGGTTCTCCTTTAACATATTCTAAAGTACTATGTTATATGTTTAAAATAATTGCAAACCTTCGAAAATCTTGACTCTAGTATTAATTTTCGAGTGCTGCTGGAAGGTTCTCCTTTAACATATTCTAAAGTACTATATTATATGTTTAAAATAATTACCGACACTTCAAGTGACTGCAGTATTAATTTTTGAGTGCTGCACGGAAGGTTCTCCTTTAACATATTCTAAAGTACTATATTATATGTTTAAAATAATTACAAACTTTCGAAAATCTTGACTCTAGTATTAATTTTCGAGTGCTGCTGGAAGGTTCTCCTTTTAACATATTCTAAAGTACTATATTATATGTTTAAAATAATTGCAAACCTTCGAAAATCTTGACAAAATTATTAATTTTCGAGTGCTGCTGGAAGGTTCTCCTTTAACATATTCTAAAGTACTATATTATTATATGTTTAAAATAATTGCAAACCTTCGAAAATCTTGACTCTAGTATTAATTTTCGAGTGCTGCTGGAAAGGTTCTCCTTTAACATATTCTAAAGTACTATATTATATGTTTAAATAATTGCAAACCTTCGGCGTCTCTTGACTCTAGTATTAATTTTCGTGCTGCTGGAAGGTTCTCCTTTAACATATTCTAAAGAACATATATTATATGTTTAAAATAATTGCAAACCTTCGAAAATCTTGACTCTAGTAGTAATTTTCGAGTGCTGCTGGAAGGTTTCTCCTTTAACATATTCTCGTACTATATTATATGTTTAAAATAATTGCAAACCTTCGAAAATCTTGACTCAAAACTAATTTCGAGTGCTGCTGGAAGGTTCTCCTTTAACATATTCTGAAACCTCTATTATATGTTTAAAATAATTACTAAACCTTCGAAAATCTTGACTCTAGTATTAATTTTCGTGTGCTGCTGGAAGGTTCTCCTTTAACATATTCTAAAGTACTATATTATATGTTTAAAATAATTGCAAACCTTCGAAAATCTTGACTCTAGTATTAATTTTCGAGTGCTGCTGGAAGGTTCTCCTTTAACATATTCTAAAGTACTATATTATATGTTTAAAATAATTGCAAACCTTCGAAAATCTTGACTCTAGTATTAATTTTCGAGTGCTGCTGGAAGGTTCTCCTTTAACATATTCTAAAGTACTATATTATATGTTTAAAATAATTGCAAACCTTCGAAAATCTTGACTCCAGTATTAATTTTCGAGTGCTGCTGGAAGGTTCTCCTTTAACATATTCTAAAGTACTATATTATATGTTTAAAATAATTGCAAACCTTCGAAAATCTTGACTCTAGTATTAATTTTCGAGTGCTGCTGGAAGGTTCTCCTTTAACATATTCTAAAGTACTATATTATATGTTTAAAATAATTGCAAACCTTCGAAAATCTTGACTCTAGTATTAATTTTCGTGTGCTGCTGGAAGGTTCTCCTTTAACATATTCTAAAGTACTATATTATATATGTTTAAAATAATTGCAAACCTTCGAAAATCTTGACTCCAGTATTAATTTTCGAGTGCTGCTGGAAGGTTTCTCCTTTAACATATTCTAAAGTACTATATTATATGTTTTTAGTAATTGCAAACCTTCGAAAATCTTGACTCCAGTATTAATTTTCTGAGTGCTGCTGGAAGAGTTCTCCTTTAACATATTCTAAAGGAGTACTATATTATATGTTTTAAAATAATTGCAAACCTTCGAAAATCTTGGCTCTAGTATTAATTTTCCCGAATTTTCACTGGAAGGTTCTCCTTTAACATATTCTGAAGTACAATATTATATGTTTAAAGCAATTGCAAACCTTCAGAAAATCTTGACTCTGCAGTATTCATTTTCGTTGCTGCTGGAAGGTTCTCCGTTAGCTTGCTATTCCAAAATACTATGTTATATGTTTAAAATAATTGCAAACCCTTCGAAAATCTTGACTCTAGTATTAATTTTTCAGATGCTGTGGAAGAGTTCTCTTGCAACATATTCTAAGTACTATATTATATGTTTAAAATAATTGCAAACCCTTCGAAATCTTGACTGCAGTATTAATTTTCGAGTGCTGTGGAGAAGGTTCTCCTTTTGCCATATTCTAAAGTGCTATATTATATGTTTAAAAAAATAATTACAAACTTTCGAAAATCTTGACTCTAAGTATTAATTTCAGGTGCTGCTGGAAGGTTCTCCTTTAACATATTCTAAAGTACTATATTATATGTTTAAAATAATTGCAAAACCTTCGAAAATCTTGACTCCGGTATTAATTTTCGAGTGCTGCTGGAAGATTCTCCTTTAACATATTCTGGTACTATATTATATGTTTAAAATAATTGCAAACCTTCGAAAATCCTTTATTCAGTATTAATTTTCGAGTGCTGCTGGAAGGTTCTCCTTTAACATATTCTAAAGTACTATATTATATGTTTAAAATAATTGCAAACCTTCGAAAATCTTGACTCCAGTGTTAATTTTCGAGTGCTGCTGGAAAAGATTCTCTTCAACATATTCTAAAGTACTATATTATATGTTTAAAATAATTACTGACTTCGAAAATCTTTGACTCAGTATTAATTTTCGGGTGCTGCTGGAAGGATCTCATTTAACATATTCTAAAGTACTATATTATATGTTTAAATAATTACAAAACGCTGAAAATCTTGACTCTAGTATTAATTTTCGAGTGCTGGAAGGTTCTCCTTTAACATATTCTAAAGTACTATATTATATGTTTAAAATAATTGCAAACCTTCGAAAATCTTGACTCTAGTATTAATTTTCAGTTCTGCTGGAAGGTTCTCCTTTAACATATTCCTAAAGTACTATATTATATGTTTAAAATAATTGCAAACCTTCGAAAATCTTGACTCTAGTATTAATTTTTCGAGTGCTGCTGGAGGTTCTCCTTTAACATATTCTAAAGTACTATATTATATGTTTAAATTACTTGCAAACCTTCGAAAATCTTGACTCTAGTATTAATTTTCGAGTGCTGCTGGAAGGTTCTCCTTTAACATATTCTAAAGTACTATATTATATGTTTAAAATAATAGCTAAACCTTCGAAAATCTTGACTACAGTATTAATTTTCGAGTGCTGCTGGAAGGTTCTCCTTTAACATATTCTAAAGTACTATATTATATGTTTAAAATAATTGCAAACCTTCGAAAATCTTGACTCCAGTATTAATTTTCGAGTGCTGCTGGAAGGTTCTCCTTTAACATATTCTAAAGTACTATATTATATGTTTAAAATAATTGCAAACCTTCGAAAATCTTGACTCTAGTATTAATTTTCGAGTGCTGCTGGAATGTTCTCCTTTAACATATTCTAAAGTACTATATTATATGTTTAAAATAATTGCAAACCTTCGAAAATCTTGACTCTAGTATTAATTTTCGAGTGCTGCTGGAAGGTTCTCCTTTAACATATTCTAAAGTACTATATTATATGTTTAAAATAATTGCAAACCTTCGAAAATCTTGACTCCAGTATTAATTTTCAAGTGCTGCTGGAAGGTTCTCCTTTAACATATTCTAAAGTACTATATTATATGTTTAAAATAATTGCAAACCTTCGAAAATCTTGACTCTAGTATTAATTTTCGAGTGCTGCTGGAAGGTTCTCCTTTAACATATTCTAAAGTACTATATTATATGTTTAAAATAATTGCAAACCTTCGAAAATCTTGACTCCAGTATTAATTTTCGAGTGCTGCTGGAAGGTTCTCCTTTAACATATTCTAAAGTACTATATTATATGTTTAAAATAATTGCAAACCTTCGAAAATCTTGACTCCAGTATTAATTTTCGAGTGCTGCTGGAAGGTTCTCCTTTAACATTTTCTAAAGTACTATATTATATGTTTAAAATAATTGCAAACCTTCGAAATTCTTGACTCTAGTATTAATTTTCGAGTGCTGCTGGAAGGTTCTCCTTTAACATATTCTAAAGTACTATATTATATGTTTAAAATAATTGCAAACCTTCGAAAATCTTGACTCTAGTATTAATTTTCGAGTGCTGCTGGAAGGTTCTCCTTTAACATATTCTAAAGTACTATATTATATGTTTAAAATAATTGCAAACCTTCGAAAATCTTGACTCTAGTATTAATTTTCGAGTGCTGCTGGAAGGTTCTCCTTTAACATATTCTAAAGTACTATATTATATGTTTAAAATAATTGCAAACCTTCGAAAATATTGACTGCAGTTTTAATTTCCGAGTGCTGCTGGAAGGTTCTCCTTTAACATATTCTAAAGTACTATATTATATGTTTAAAATAATTGCAAACCTTCGAAACTCTTGACTCTAGTATTAATTTTCGAGTGCTGCTGGAAGGTTCTCCTTTAGCATATTCTAATTACTGTATTATATGTTTAAAATAATTGCAAACCTTCGAAATTCTTAAACTCTGGTATTAATTTTCGAGAGTGCTGCTGGAAGGTTCTCCTTTTTAACATATTCTAAAGTACTATATTATATGTTTAAAATAATTGCAAAACCTTCCGAAAATCTTGACTCTAGTGTTAATTTTCGATGCTGCTGGAAGGTTCTCCTTTAACATGTTCTAAAGTACTATATTATATGTTTAAAATAATTGCAAACCTTCGAAAATCTTGACTCCAGTATTAATTTTAATTTTCTGGGTTCTCCTTTAACATATTCTAAAAGAGTACTATATTATGTTTAAAATAATTGCAAACGAAAATCTACGGCTCAGTATTAATTTTCGAGTGCTGTGAGTTCTCCTTTAACATATTCTAAAGTACTATATTATATGTTTAAAATAATTGCAAACCGAAAATCTTGACTCAGTATTAATTTCGAGTGCTGCTGGAAGGTTCTCCTTTAACGTATTCTAAAGTACTATATTATATGTTTAAAATAATTGTAAACCCGAAAATCTTGACTCTAGTATTAATTTTCGAGTGCTGCTGAAGGTTCTCCTTTAACATATTCTAAAGTACTATATTATATGTTTAAAATAATTGCAAACCTTCGAAAATCCTGGCTCAATGTTAATTTTCGAATGCTGCTGGAAGGTTCTCCTTTAACATATTCTAAAGTACTATATTATATTTCAAAATATTACCAAACAAAAATCTTGACTCTAGTATTAATTTTCGAGTGCTGCTGGAAGGATTCTCCTTTAACATATTCTAAAGTACTATATTATATGTTTAAAATAATTGCAAACCTTCGAAAATCTTGACTCTAGTATTAATTTTCAGAGTGCTGCTGGAAAGGTTCTCCTTTAACATATTCTAAAGTACTATATTATATGTTTAAAATAATTGCAAACCTTCAAAAATCTTGACTACAGTATTAATTTTCGAAGTGCTGGAAGGTTCTCCTTTAACATGTTCTAAAGTACTGTATTATATGTTTAAAATAATTGCAAACGAAAATCTTAGCTCGAGTAATTTTTCGAGTGCTGCTGGAAGGTTCTCCTTTTTAACATATTCTAAAGTACTATATTATATGTTTAAAAATAATTGCAAACCTTCGAAAATCTTGACTCTAGTATTAATTTTTCGAGTGCTGCTGGAAGGTTCTCCTTTAACATATTCTAAAGTACTATATTATATGTTTAAAATAATTGCAAACCTTCGAAAATCTTGACTCTAGTATTGTTAATTTTCGAAGGTACTGTAGAGTTCTCCTTTAACATATTCTAAAGTACTATATTATATGTTTAAAATAATTGCAAACCTTCAAAATCTTGACTGCAGTTTTAATTTTCGAGTGCTGCTGGAAGGTTCTCCTTTAACATATTCTAAAGTACTATATTATATGTTTAAAATAATTGCAAACCTTCGAAAATCTTGACTCCAGTATTAATTTTCGAGTGCTGCTGGAAAGGTTCTCCCTTTAACATATTCTAAAGTACTATATTATATGTTTAAAATAATTGCAAACCCAAAAATCTTGACTCTAGTAATGATTTTCAAATTACTGCTGGAAGGGTTCTCCTTTAACATATTCCTAGTACTATATTATATGTTTAAAATAATTGCAAACCTTCCAAAATCTTGACTCCAGTATTAATTTTCAAGTGCTGCTGAAGTTCTCGTTTAACATATTCTAAATGCTATATTATATATGTTTAAAATAATTGCACACCTTCGAAAATCTTGACTCTAGTATTAATTTTTAAAGGTGCTGCTGGAAGGTTCTCCTTTAACATATTCTAAAGTAGTATATTATATGTTTAAAATAATTGCAAACCGAAAATCTTGACTCCAGTGTTCAATTTCGAGTGCTGCTAGAAGGTTCTCCGCTGTATTCTAAAGTACTATATTATCTGTTTAAAATAATTGCAAACCTTGAAAAATCTTGACTCTAGTATTAATTTTCGAGTGCTGGAAAGTTCTCCTTTAACATATTCCTAAGTACTATATTATATGTTTAAAATAATTGCAAACCTTCGAAATTCTTGTCCTGATGTATTAATTTTCGAGTGCTGCTGGAAGGTTCTCCTTTAACATATTCTAAAGTACTATGTTATATGTTTAAAATAATTGCAAACCTTCGAAAATCTTTCGGCTCTAGTATTAATTTTCGGAGTGCTGCTAGAAGGTTCTCCTTTAACATATTCTAAAAGTACTATATTATATGTTTAAAAATAATTGCAAACCTTCAAAAATCTTGACTCTAGTATTAATTTTTCGAAGTGCTGCTGGAGGTTCTCCTTTAACATATTCTAAGAAGTACTATATTGTATATGTTTAAAATAATTGCAAACCTTGAAAATCTTGACTGCAGTTTTAATTTTCGAAATTATTGCTGGAGGACTATCGCTAACATATTCTAAAGTACTATATTATATGTTTAAAATAATTGCAAACCTTGAAACTCTTGACTCTAGTATTAATTTTCGAGTGCTGCTAGAAGGTTCTCCTTTAACATGTTCTAAAGTACTATATTATATGTTTAAAATAATTGCAAACCTTCGAAATTCTTGACTCTGGTAATTTTCGAGTGCTGCTGGAAGGTTCTCCTTTAACATATTCTAAAGTATAATATATGTTTAAAATAATTTGAAACTGACCCAATCTTGATGATTTTCGAGTGCATGCTGCTGGAAGGTTCTCTTTAACATATTCTAAAGTACTATATTATATGTTTAAAATAATTGCAAACCTTAATCTTGACTCAGTATTAATTTTCGAGTGCTGCTGGAAGGTTCTCCTTTAACATATTCTAAAGTACTATATTATATGTTTAAAATAATTGCAAACCTTCAAAAATCGACTCCAGTGTTAATTTTCGAGTGCTGCTGGAAGGTTCTCCTTTAACATACAAAAGTACTATATTATATGTTTAAAATAATTGCAAACCTTCGAAAATCTTGACTCGATGTGTTTTCGAGTGCTGTTGGAAGAGAGTTCTCCTTTTAACATATTCTAAAATGCTATATTATATGTTTAAAATAATTGCAAACCTTCGAAAATCTTGACTCTTTCAAAGTATTAATTTTTCAGGGTGCTGCTGGAAGGTTCTCATAACATATTCTAAGGTACTATATTATATGTTTAAAATAATTGCAAACGAAACTCTTGACTCTAGTATTAATTTTCGAGTGCTGCTAGAAGGTTCTCCTTTAACATATTCTAGTACTATGTTATATGTTTAAAATAATTGCAAACCTTCAAAAATGTTGACTCTAGTATTAATTTTCAGGTGCTGGAAGGTTCTCCTTTAACATATTCTAAAGTACTATATTATATGTTTAAAATAATTGCAAACCAAAAATCTTGACTACGAATATTAATTTTCAAAGTGCTGCTGGAAGGTTCTCCTTTAGCATATTCTAAATACTATATTATATGTTTAAAAAAATAATTGCAAACCTTCGAAAATCTTGACTCGATATTAATTTTCACAGTGCTGCTGGAAAGGTTCTCCTTTAACATATTCTAAAGTACTATATTGTATGTTTAAAATAATTGCAAACAATCTTGACTCTGGTATTAATTTTCGAGTGCTGCTGGAAGGTTCTCCTTTAACATATTCTAAAGTACTATATTATATGTTTAAAATAATTGCAAACCTTCGAAAATCTTGACTCCAGTATTAATTTTTTCAGTGCTGCTGAAGGTTCTCCTTTAACATATTCTAAAGTACTATATTATATGTTTAAAATAATTGCAAACCTTCGAAAATCTTGACTGCGGTTTAATTTTCCAGTGCTGGAAGGTTCTCCTTTAACATGTTCTAAAGTACTATATTATATGTTTAAAATAATTGCAAACTTTTCAAAAATCTTGACTCCGTGTTAATTTTCAGTACTGTAGAAAGTTCTTCAACATATTCTAAAGGTACTATGTTATATGTTTAAAATAATTGCAAACCTTCGAAAATCTTGACTCCAGTATTAATTTTCGAGTGCTGCTGGAAGGTTCTCCTTTAACATATTCTAAAGTACTATATTATATGTTTAAATAATTTATGACCTTCGAAACTCTTCGCTCTAGTATTAATTTTCAAATTATATGGAAGGTTCTCCTTTAACATATTCTAAAGTACTATATTATATATTTAAAATAATTGCAAACCTTCGAAATTATGACTCTAGTATTAATTTTCAGTGCTGCTAGAAGGGTTCTCCTTTAACATATTCTAAAGTACTATATTATATGTTTAAAATAATTGCAAACCTTCGAAAATCTTGACTCTAGTATTAATTTTTCAGTGCTGCTAGAAGGTTCTCCTTTAACATATTCCTAAAGTACTATATTATATGTTTAAAATAATTGCAAACCTTCGAAAATCTTGTCAGTATTAATTCCTCGAGTGCTGCTGGAAGGTTCTCCTTTAACATATTCTAAGGTACTATATTGTATGTTTTTAAAATAATTGCAAACCTTCCAAAAATCTTGGCTCAGTATTAATTTTTCGAGTGCTGCTGGAAGGTTCTCCTTTGTATTCTAAAGTACTATATTATATGTTTAAAATAATTGCAAACTATTGAAAATCTTGGCTCAGTATTAATTTTCAGTGCTGCTGGAAGGGTTCTCCTTTAACATATTCTAAAGTACTATATTATATGTTTAAAAATAATTGCAAACCTTCGAAAACCGGCTCTAGTAATTTTCAGGTGCTGCTGGAAAGTTCTCCCTTTAACATTTTCTAAAGTACTATATTATATGTTTAAAATAATTGCAAACCGAAACTCTTGACTCTAGTATTAATTTTTCGAGTGCTGCTGGAAGGTTCTCCTTTAACATATTCTAAAGTACTATATTATATGTTTAAAATAATTGCAAACCTTCGAAAATCTTTTCGCTCTAGTATTAATTTTCGAGTGCTGCTGGAAGGTTCTCCTTTAACATATTCTAAAGTACAATATTATATGTTTAAAATAATTGCAAACCCAAAAATCTTGACTACAGTATTAATTTTCCGAGTGCTGTAAGTTCTCCTTCTTATATTCTAAAGTACTATATTATATGTTTAAAATAATTGCAAACCTTCAATCTTGACTCCAGTATTAATTTCGAGTGCTGCTGGAAGGTTCTCCTTTAACATATTCTAAAGTACTATATTATATGTTTAAAATAATTGCAAACCTTGAAAATCTTGACTCTAGTATTAATTTTCGAGTGCTGGAAGGTTCTCCTTTAACATATTCTAGTACTATATTATATGTTTAAAATAATTGCAAACCTTCGAAAATCTTGACTCTGGTATTAATTTTCCAGTGCTGCTGGAAAGTTCTCCTTTAACATATTCTAAAGTACTATATTATATGTTTAAAATAATTGCAAACCTTCGAAAATCTTGACTCCAGTGTTAATTTTCGAGTGCTGCTGAAGAGTTCTCGTTTAACATATTCTAAAGTACTATATTATATGTTTAAATAATTGCACACCTTCGAAAATCTTGACTCATAGTGTTAATTTTCAGTGCTGCTGGAAGAGTTCTCCTTTAACATATTCTAAAGTACTATATTATGTGTTTAAAAATAATTGCGACCTTCGAAAATCTTGACTCAGTATTAATTTTCGAGTGCTGCTGAAGGTTCTCCTTTAACATATTCTAAAGTACTATATTGTCTGTTTAAAATAATTGCAAACCTTCGAAAATCTTGACTCTAGTATTAATTTTCAGGAGTGCTGCTGGAAGGTTCTCCTTTAACATATTCTAAAGTACTATATTATATGTTTAAAATAATTGCAAACCTTGAAAAATCTTGACTCTAGTATTAATTTTCGAGTGCTGCTGGGAAGGTTCTCCTTTAACATATTCTAAAGTACTATATTATATGTTTAAAATAATTGCAAACCTTCAGAAATCTTGACTCTAGTATTAATTTTCGAGGTGCTGCTGGAAGGTTCTCCTTTAACATATTCTAAAGTACTATATTATGTGTTTAAAATAATTGCAAACCTTGAAAATCTTGACTGCAGTTTAATTTTCGAGTGCTGCTGGAAGGTTCTCCTTTAACATATTCTAAAGAGTACTATATTATCTGTTTAAAATAATTGCAAACCTTCGAAAATCTTGACTCTAGTATTAATTTTCGAGTGCTGCTGGAAGGTTCTCCTTTTAACATATTCTAAAGTACTATATTATCTGTTTAAAATAATTGCAAACCTTCTTGAAAATCTTGACTAGTATTAATTTTCGAGTGCTGCTGGAAGGTTCTCCTTTAACATATTCTAAAGTACTATATTATATGTTTAAAATAATTGCAAACCTTCGAAAATCTTGACTCCAGTATTAATTTTCGAGTGCTGCTGGAAAGGTTCTCCTTTAACATATTCTAAAGTACTATATTATATGTTTAAAATAATTGCAAACCTTCGAAAATCTTGACTCAGTATTAATTTTCGAGTACTGCTGGAAGGTTCTCCTTTAACATATTCTAAAGTACTATATTATCTGTTTAAAATAATTGCAAACCTTCGAAAATCTTGACTCTAGTATTAATTTTCCGATTACTGCTGGAAGGTTCTCCTTTAACATGACTAAAAAAAGTACTATATTATCTGTTTAAAATAATTGCAAATGACGAAAATCTTGACTCTAGTATTAATTTTCGAGTGCTGCTGGAAGGTTCTCCTTTGCTGTCTAAAGTACTATATTATCTGTTTAAAATAATTGCAAACCTTCAATCTTGACTCTAGTATTAATTTTCAAAATTGCTGGAAGGTTCTCCTTTAACATATTCTAAAGTACTATATTATATGTTTAAATAATTGCAAACCCAATCTTGACTCTACGTGTTAATTTTCGAGTGCTGCTAGAAGGTTCTCCTTTAACATATTCTAAAGTACTATATATGTTTAAAATAATTGCAAACCTTCAAAAATCTTGACTGCAGTTTTAATTTTCGAGTGCTGCTGGAAGTTCTCCTTTAACATATTCTAAAGTACTATATTATCTGTTTAAAATAATTGCAAGCGAAAATCTTGACTCTAGTATTAATTTTCGAGTGCTGCTGGAAGGGTTCTCCTTTAACATATTCTAAGAGTACTGTATTATCTGTTTAAAATAATTGCAAACCTTCGAAAATCTTGACTCTAGTATTAATTTTCACAAAATTGCTGCTGGAAGGTTCTCCTTTAACATATTCTAAAGTACTATATTATATGCTTAAAACAATTGCAAACCCTTCGAAAATCTTGACTCTAGTATTAATTTTCGAAGTGCTGCTGGAAGGTTCTCCTTTAACATATTCTAAAGTACTATATTATATGTTTAAAATAATTGCAAACCTTCGAAAATCTTGACTGCAGTTTTAATTTTCGAGTGCTGCTGGAAGGTTTCTCCTTTAACATATTCTAAAGTACTATGTTATATGTTTAAAATAATTGCAAACCTTCGAAAATCTCGGCTCAGTGTTAATTTCCGAGTGTGCTGGAGGTTCTCCTTTAACATATTCTAAAGTACTATATTATATGTTTAAAATAATTGCAAACCTTCGAAAAATCTTAAAACTCTAGTATTAATTTTCGAGTGCTTCTAGAGGTTCTCCTTTAACATATTCTAGAGTACTATATTATATGTTTAAAATAATTGCAAACCTTCGAAAATCTTGACTCTAGTATTAATTTTCGAGTGCTGCTGGAAAGGTTCTCCTTTAACATATTCTAAAGTACTATATTATATGTTTAAAATAATTGCAAACCTTGAAAATCTTGACTCTAGTATTAATTTTCGAGTGCTGCTGGAAGGTTCTCCTTTAACATATTCTAAAGTACTATATTATATGTTTAAAATATTTATGACGAAAATCTTGACTGCAGTATTAATTTCAGTGCTGCTGGAAGGTTCTCCTTTAACATATTCTAAAGTACTATATTATATGTTTAAAATAATTGCAAACCTTCAAAAATCTTGACTCCAGTGTTAATTTCCGAGTGCTGCTGGAAGGTTCTCCTTTAACATGTTCTAAAGTACTATATTATATGTTTAAAATAATTGCAAACCTTCAATCTTGACTCTAGTATTAATTTTCGAGTGCTGCTGGAAGGTTCTCCTTTAACATATTCTAAAGTACTATATTGGCATATGTTTAAGGCAATTGCAAACCAATCTTGACTCCAGTGTTAATTTCCGAGTGCTGCTGAAGTTCTCCTTTAACATGTTCTAAGAGAGTACTATAGTATATGTTTAAAAAATAGTGCAAACCTTGAAAATCTTGACTCTAGTATTAATTTTCAAGTGCTGCTGGAAGGTTCTCTTTTAACATATTCTAAAGTACTATATTATGTGTTTAAAATATTGCAAACCTTCGAAAATCTTTCGACTGCAGTTTTAATTTTCGCGTGCTGCTGGAAGGTTCTCCTTTAACATATTCTAAAGTATATGTTTAAAATAATTGCAAACCTTCGAAAATCTTGACTCTAGTATTAATTTCGAGTGCTGCAAAGGTTCTCCTTTAACATATTCTAAAAGTACTATATTATCTGTTTAAAATAATTGCAAACCTTGAAAATCTTGACTCTAGTATTAATTTTCGAGTGCTGCTGAAGGTTCTCCTTTAACACTATTCTAAGTACTATATCTGTTTAAAATAATTGCAAACCCAATCTTGACTCTGGTATTAATTTTCGAGTGCTGCTGGAAGGTTCTCCTTTAACATGTTCTAAAGTACTATATTATATATTTTTAAAATTACAAACAGCAGAAAATCTTGACTCTAGTATTAATTTTTCAGTGCTGCTGGAAGGTTCTCCTTAACATATTCTAAAGTACTATATTATATTTTAAATAATTGCAAACCTTCGAAAATCTTGACTGTAATTTTGATTTTTTTTTTTCGAGATGCTGCTGAAGGATATATATATTAAAAGTACTATATTATCTGTTTAAAATAATTGCAAACTTCAATCTTGACTCTAGTATTAATTTTCGAGTGCTGCTGAAGGTTCTCCTTTAACATATTCTAAAGTACTATATTATGTT
This sequence comes from Ascarosepion bandense, assembly GCA_037127315.1. Classification (NCBI taxonomy): domain Eukaryota; kingdom Metazoa; phylum Mollusca; class Cephalopoda; order Sepiida; family Sepiidae; genus Ascarosepion; species Ascarosepion bandense. The sequence continues at coordinate 191,908 of JBBBDQ010028547.1, forward strand.
TAAAATTTTAGGCAACTTCGAAAATCTTGACTCTAGTATTAATTTTCGAGTGCTGCTGGAAAAGTTCTCGTAACATATTCTAGTACTATATTATATGCTTAAAATAATTGCAAACCTTCGAAAATCTTGACTCTAGTATTAATTTTCGAGTGCTGCTGGAAGGTTCTCCTTTAACATATTCTAAAAAAAGTACATATTGTATGTTTAAAGTAATTGCAAACCTTCAGAAAATCTTGACTGCAGTTTTAATTTTCGAGTGCACTGGAAAGGTTCTCCTTTAACATATTCTAAAGTACTATATTATGTGTTTAAAATAATTGCAAACCTTCGAAAATCTTGACTCAGTATTAATTTCCAAGTGCTGGAAGAGTTCTCCTTTAACATATTCCTAAGTACTATATTATATGTTTAAAATAATTGCAAACCTTCGAAAATCTTGACTCTAGTATTAATTTTCGAGTGCTTCTGGAAGTTCTCCTTTAACATATTCTAAAGTACTATATTATATGTTTAAAATAATTGCAAACCTTCAAAAATCATGACTCTGTATTAATTTTTCGAGTGCTGCTGAAGGTTCTCCTTTAACATATTCTAAAATACTATAATATATGTTTAAGAAATAATTGCAAACCTTCCAATCTTGACTCTGATATTAATTTTCGAGTGCTGCTGGAAGGTTCTCCTTTAACATATTCTAAAGTACTGTATTATATGTTTTAAAATAATTGCAAACCTTCGAAAATCTTGACTACAGTATTAATTTCCGAGTGCTGCTGGAAGGTTCTTTCTTTAACATATTCTAAAGTACTATATTATATGTTTAAAATAATTGCAAACCTTCGAGAAATCTTGACTCCAGTATTAATTTCCGAGTGCTGCACAGAAGGTTCTCCTTTAACATGACTACAAGTACTATATTATATGTTTAAAAAATAATTGCAAACCTTGAAAATCTTGACTCTAGTAATGCTTTTTCGAGGAGTGCTGCGCAAGTTCTCCTTTAACATATTCTAATTACTATATTATATGTTTAAAAATAATTGCAAACCTTCGAAAATCTTGACTCCCAGTATTAATTTCCGAGTGCTGCTGGAAGGTTCTCCTTTAACATATTCTAAAGTACTATATTATATGTTTAAAATAATTGCAAACCTTCGAAAATCTTGACTCTGGTATTAATTTTCCGAGTGCTGGAAAGGTTCTCTCTTTTAACATATTCTAAAATTACTATATTATATGTTTAAAATTTGAAACCTTCGAAAATCTTGACTGCAATTTTTAATTTTCGAGTGCTGAAGGTTCTCCTTTAACATATTCTAAAGTACTATATTATATGTTTAAAATAATTGCAAACCTTCGAAAATCTTGACTCTAGTATTAATTTTTTTTTTTCGAGTGCTGCTGGAAGGTTCTCCTTTAATAAAAGTACTATATTATATGTTTAAAATAATTGCAAACCTTCCAAAAATCTTGACTCCAGTATTAATTTTCAGTGCTGCTGGAAGGTTCTCCTTTAACATGTTCTAAAGGTACTACTCTATATATTTGAAATAATTGCAAACCTTCCAATCTTGACTCCAGTATTAATTTCAGTGCTGCTGGAAGGTTCTCCTTTAACATATTCTAAAGTACTATTATATGTTTCCGTGGTACAAACCTTCGAAAATCTTGACTCAGTATTAATTTCGAGTGCTGCTGGAAGTTTCTCCTTTAACATATTCTAAAGTACTATATTATGTTAAAATAATTGCAAACCTTCGAAAATCTTGACTCCAGTATTATTAGGAATTTTCCAGGTGCTGCTGGAAAAGGTTCTCCTTTAACATATTCTAAAGTACTATATTATGTTTAAAAATAATTTTAAACGAAAATCGTGCAGTATTAATTTCCGAGTGCTGCTGGAAGGTTCTCCTTTAACATATTCTAAAGTACTATATTATGTTTAAAATTGCAAACCTTCGAAAATCTTGACTCAGTATTAATTTTCGAGTGCTGAAGTTCTCCTTTAACATATTCTAAAGTACTATATTATATGTTTAAAATAATTGCAAACCTTCGAAAATCTTGACTCTGTATTAATTTTCGAGTGCTGCTGGAGTTCTCCTTTAACATATTCTAAAGTACTATGTTATATGTTTAAAATAATTATGAGCAATCTTGACTCTAGTATTAATTTTCGAGTGCTGCTTGAAGGTTCTCCTTTAACATGTATTCTAAAAGTACTATATTATGTTTAAAATAATTGCAAACCTTCGAAAATCTTGACTCTAGTATTAATTTTCGAAGTGCTGTCGATTCTCCTTTAACATATTCTAAAGTACTATGTTATATGTTTAAAATAATTGCAAACCTTCTTGAAAATCTTGACTCTAGTATTAATTTTCGAGCGCTGCTGGAAGGTTCTCCTTTAACATATTCTAAAGTACTATATTATATGTTTAAAATAATTGCAAACCTTCGAAAATCTTGACTCTAGTATTAATTTTCGGGTGCTGCTGGAAGGTTCTCCTTTAACATATTCTAAAGTACTATATTATATGTTTAAAATAATTGCAAACCTTCGAAAATCTTGACTGCAGTATTAATTTTCGAGTGCTGCTGGAAGGTTCTCCTTTAACATATTCTAAAGTACTATTTTATATGTTTAAAATAATTGCAAACCTTCGAAAATCTTGACTCTAGTATTAATTTTCGAGTGCTGCTGGAAGGTTCTCCTTTAACATATTCTAAAGTACTATATTATATGTTTAAAATAATTGCAAACCTTCGAAAATCTTGACTCTAGTATTAATTTTCGAGTGCTGCTGGAAGGTTCTCCTTTAACATATTCTAAAGTACTATATTATATGTTTAAATAATTGCAAACCTTCGAAAATCTTGACTCTAGTATTAATTTTCGAGTGCTGCTGGAAGGTTCTCCTTTAACATATTCTAAAGTACTATATTATATGTTTAAAATAATTGCAAACCTTCGAAAATCTTGACTCTAGTATTAATTTTCGTGTGCTGCTGGAAGGTTCTACTTTAACATATTCTAAAGTACTATATTATATGTTTAAAATAATTGCAAACCTTCGAAAATCTTGACTCCAGTATTAATTTTCGAGTGCTGCTGGAAGGTTCTCCTTTAACATATTCTAAAGTACTATATTATATGTTTAAAATAATTGCAAACCTTCGAAAATCTTGACTCCAGTATTAATTTTCGAGTGCTGCTGGAAGGTTCTCCTTTAACATATTCTAAAGTACTATATTATATGTTTAAAATAATTGCAAACCTTCGAAAATCTTGACTCCAGTATTAATTTTCGAGTGCTGCTGGAAGGTTCTCCTTTAACATATTCTAAAGTACTATATTATATGTTTAAAATAATTGCCAACCTTCGAAAATCTTGACTCCAGTATTAATTTTCGAGTGCTGCTGGAAGGTTCTCTTTAACATATTCTAAAGTACTATATTATATGTTTAAAATAATTGCAAACCTTAGAAAATCTTGACTCCAGTATTAATTTTCGAGTGCTGCTGGAAAGGTTCTCCTTTAACATATTCTAAAGTACTATATTATATGTTTAAAATAATTACAAACCTTCGAAAATCTTGACTCTAGTATTAATTTTCGAGTGCTGCTGGAAGGTTCTCCTTTAACATATTCTAAAGTACTATATTATATGTTTAAAATAATTACCAAACCTTCGAAAATCTTGACTCCAGTATTAATTTTCGAGTGCTGCTGGACGGTTCGCCTTTAACATATTCTAAAGTACTATATTATATGTTTAAAATAATTGCAAACCTTCGAAAATCTTGACTCCCGTATTAATTTTCGAGTGCTGCTGGAAGGTTCTCCTTTAACATATTCTAAAGTACTATATTATATGTTTAAAATAATTGCAAACCTTCGAAAATCTTGACTGCAGTATTAATTTTCGAGTGCTGCTGGAAGGTTCTCCTTTAACATATTTCTACAAGTACTATATTATATGTTTTAAAAATATTAAACCTTCGAAAATCTTGACTCCAGTATTAATTTTCGAGTGCTGCTGGAAGGTTCTCCTTTAACATATTCTAAAGTACTATATTATGCTGTTTAAAATAATTGCAAACCTTCGAAAATCTTGACTCCAGTATTAATTTTCGAGTGCTGGAAAGTTCTCCTTTAACATATTCTAAAGTACTATATTATATATTTAAAATAATTGCAAACCTTCGAAAATCTTGACTCCAGTATTAATTTTCGAGTGCTGCTGGAAGGTTCTCCTTTAACATATTCTAGTACTATATTATATGTTTAAAATAATTGCAAACCTTCGAAAATCTTGACTGCAGTATTAATTTTCGAGGTGCTGCTGGAAAGGTTCTCCTTTAACATATTCTAAAGTACTATATTATATGTTTAAAATAATTGCAAACCTTCGAAAATCTTGACTGCAGTATTAATTTTCGAGTGCACTGGAAGGTTCTCCTTTAACATATTCTAAAGTACTATATTATATGTTTAAAATAATTGCAAACCTTCGAAAATCTTGACTCCAGTATTAATTTTCGAGTGCTGCTGGAAGGTTTAACTCTTTAACATATTCTAAAAAATTAACTATATTATATGTTTAAAATAATTGCAAACCTTCGAAAATCTTGACTCCATTAATTTTCGAGAGCTGCTGGAAGATTCTCCTTTAACATATTCTAAAGTACTATATTATATGTTTAAAATAATTGCAAACCTTCGAAAATCTTGACTCCAGTATTAATTTTCTAGTTGCTGCTGAAGGTTCTCCTTTAACATATTCTAAAGTACTATATTATATGTTTAAAACAATACAAACCTTCTCGAAAATGAACTCCAAGTATTAATTTTCGAGTGCTGCTGGAAAGGTTCTCCTTTAACATATTCTAAAGTACTATATTATATGTTTAAAATAATTACGAACATGAAAATGTGGCTCAAGTGTTATTTTCGAGTGCTGCTGGAAGGTTCTCCTTTAACATATACTAAAGAATTTCATGTTATATGTTTACCGTAGTACAAACCTTCGAAAATCTTGGCTCAGTATTAATTTTCAGTCACTTCTGGAAGGTTCTCCTTTAACATATTCTAAAGTACTATATTATATGTTTTAAAATAATTGCAAACCTTCGAAAATCTTGACTGCAATATTAATGGTACTGGGAAGTGCTGCTGGAAGGTTCTCCTTTAACATATTCTAAAGTACTATATTATATGTTTAAAATAATTGCAAACCTTCGAAAATCTTGACTCCAGTATTAATTTTCGAGTGCTGCTGGAAGGGATTCTCCTTTAACATATTCTAAAGTACTATATTATATGTTTAAAATAATTGCAAACCTTCGAAAATCTTGACTGCAGTATTAATTTTCGAGTGCTGCTGGAAGGTTCTCCTTTAACATATTCTAAAGAAGTACTATATTATATGTTTAAAATAATTGCAAACCTTCGAAAATCTTGACTGCAGTATTAATTTTCGAGTGCTGCTGGAAGGTTCTCCTTTAACATATTCTAAAGTACTATATTATATGTTTAAAATAATTGCAAACCTTCGAAAATCTTGACTGCAGTATTAATTTTCGAGTGCTGCACTGGAGAGTTCTCCTTTAACATATTCTAAAGTACTATATTATATGTTTAAATTAATTTGAAGCCCTTCGAAAATCTTGTCTATTATTAATTTTCAATTTTGCTGGAAAGTTCCCTGTAACATAATTTATTATATATTATATGTTTAAAATAATTACAAACTGTGAAAATATTTAAAACAGTATTAATTTTCGAGTGCTGCTGGAAAGTTCTTTAACATATTATTACTATATATATGTTTAAATAGACACAAACCTTCGAAAATCTTGTTTCTAGTATTAATTTTCAAATTTTGTGGAAAGTTCTATTCAACATATTCTAAAGTACTATATTATATGTTTCAAAATAATTACAAACTAAAATCTTGACTATTATTAATTTCAGGGGTAACATTGAAGGATTCTAAAATATTCTAAAGTCCTATATTATATTTGTTTAAAATAATTGCAAACCTTCGAAAATCTTGACTCTAGTATTAATTTTCGAGTGCTGCTGGAAGGTTCTCCTTTAACATATTCTAAAGTACTATATTATATGTTTAAAATAATTGCAAACCTTCGAAAATCTTGACTCTAGTATTAATTTTCGAGTGCTGCTGGAAGGTTCTCCTTTAACATATTCTAAAGTACTATATTATATGTTTAAAATAATTGCAAACCTTCGAAAATCTTGACTCTAGTATTAATTTTCGAGTGCTGCTGGAAGGTTCTCCTTTAACATATTCTAAAGTACTATATTATATGTTTAAAATAATTGCAAACCTTCGAAAATATTGACTCTAGTATTAATTTTCGAGTGCTGCTGGAAGGTTCTCCTTTAACATATTCTAAAGTACTATATTATATGTTTAAAATAATTGCAAACCTTCGAAAATCTTGACTCTAGTATTAATTTTCGTGTGCTTTGCTGGAAGGTTCTCCTTTAACATATTCTAAAGTACTATATTATATGTTTAAAATAATTGCAAGCAACGAAAAATCTTAGGCTCTAGTATTAATTTTCGAGTGCTGCTGGAAGGTTCTCCTTTAACATATTCTAAAGTACTATATTATATGTTTAAAATAATTGCAAACCTTCGAAAATATTGACTCTAGTATTAATTTTCGAGTGCTGCTGGAAGGTTCTCCTTTAACATATTCTAAAGTACTATATTATATGTTTAAAATAATTGCAAACCTTCGAAAATCTTGACCAGTATTAATTTTCCGAGTGCTGCTGGAAGGTTTCCTTTAACACTATTTCTAAGTACCTGTATATATGTTTAAAATAATTCTAAAACCTTCGAAAATCTTGACTCCAGTATTAATTTTCGAGAGCTGCTGGAAGGTCCTCCTTTAACATATTCTAAAGTACTATATTATATGTTTCAAAATATTGCAAACCTTCGAAAATATTGACTCTAGTAATTAATTTTTCGGTGCTGCTGTGGAAGGATTCTCTACTTTAACATATTCTATAAGAGACTATATTATATGTTTAAAATAATTACAAACCTTCGAAATCTTGAAACACGTATTAAATTTTCAGTGCTGCTGGAGGTTTCTTTGTATATTCTAAATGCCTATATTATATATTTTAAAATAATTGCAAACCTTCGAAAATCTTGGAAAACAGTATTAATTTTCGAGAGCTGCTGGAAGGTCCTCCTTTAACATTCTAAGGAAGTATATATTATATGTTTGAAATAAATTTGCAAACCTTCTGTTCAATGTTACACAAAATTGCTGCTGGAAGGTTCTTCCTTTAACATATTCTAAAATACTATATTATATGTTTAAAATAATTTTAAACCTTCGAAAATCTTAGAAGCTCGAGTGCTGCTGGAAGGTTTCCTTTAACATATTCTAAAGTACTATATTATATGTTTAAAATAATCCCTGACCTTCGAAAATCTTGACTCAGTATTAATTTTTCAGAAGTCTTTGCCTGGAAGGTTCTCCTTTAACATATTCTAAAGTACTATTATATGTTTAAAATGTAGAGGCTTAAAATAACTAGAAAATCTTGAAACTCTAGTATTAGTACAAGTGCTGCTGGAAGGATTCTCCTTTAACATATTCTAAAGTACTATATTATATGTTTAAAATAATTGCAAACTTTCCAGAAATCTTGACTCGAGTAATTTTTTCGGTGCTGCTGGAAGGTTCTCCTTTAACATATTCTAAAGTACTATATTATATGTTTAAAATAATTGCAAACCTTCACGAAATGCCAGCTCCAGTATTAATTTTCGAGTGCTGCCTGGAAGGTTCTCCTTTAACATATTCTAAAGTGCTATATTATGTGTTAAATTAATTACGAGCACTAAAGAAAATCTTGATAGTATTAATTTTCAGTGCTACTGGAAGGTTCTCCTTTAACATATTCTAAGTCACTATATTACATCATTTTAACAATAATTGCAAACTCTTCAGAAATCTTGACTGCAGTATTAATTTTCGAGTGCTATGGAAAGGTTCTCCTTTAACATATTCTAAATTTTATATTATATATTTAAATAAGTGCAAACCTTCCAAAATCTTAATATTATTAATTTTCGAGTTCTGCTGGAAAGTTCTCCTTTAACATATTTCTAAGAATACTATATTATATCTTTAAAATAATTGCAAACCTTCGAAAATCTTGACTCCAGTATTAATTTCGAGTGCTGCTGGAAGGTTCTCCTTTAACATATTCTAAAATTACTATATTATATGTTTAAATCATTACAAAACCTTCGAAAATCTTGACTAAATATTAATTTTCGAGTGCTGGAAAGTTCCTCCTTTAACATATTCTAAATTACTATATTATATGTTTAAAATCATTGCAAACCTTCGAAAATCACTCCAATTTCCGCAGTATTAATTTTCGAGTGCTGCTGGAAGGTTCTCCTTTAACATATTCTAAAGTATTACAGCCGACAATTTTAAAGCAATATTGTAACAGGGTACTGACCCTGTTCTAAGTTGACCATAAAATGTTGGTTGTGATATTTTGAAAGGATTATCGAATGATACACTTACTTAAAAATACAATACGCATAACCCTGATATAAGAGACCCTAATATAAGAGAAACTCGAATATAAGATAATTTTTATCCGATCCCGACAACTCTCTTATATCAGGGTTACACTGTATATTACTTTAAAATGTGTCAGTTAGGGTGCTTTAGAATAAGTTAGAAGTGAACTCTCCAAACGGCACTTAATATTTATCACAAGAGACAGAATTATCAATGAATACACTCTCTTAAAAGTACAATAAATGCTAACCTTTCAGCCCCGTCCCTTCTAACCTTCTTCAGTCGTTAGCTCCGAAGGCTTACGGCCTATCACGTTGAATACACCGGTTATCACCGAAGTTGCATGGACCAGGCTTGTCTCTCTGAGAGTAAAACACTGCGCCCCCTTGGTCTCACACTTTCAGCGGACCTCAAGTGGAATGACTATATCGAATTCATTGCTAAATCCGCTGCTATGAAAGTCGGTTCTCTGTGCAGGGGCCGGAAGTTTTTCCCGTCGGAATCTATCCTGCACATATATAACTTCTACTCCACTGTGGAATTCCCTTCCACATGATTGCTTCCTCGACGGCTACAATCTCCAGGAGTTTAAATGTAAGGTCAATAGACACCTCCTAACACACTAACTCGCTCCCATTCTTTCAAACACTCTTCCCATCTGCCCAATCCTCGTTATTCTTACCCATCTATCACCTTCCTTCTGACATTTCCTACACCTAACCACTCCTCCTCTTTACCTTCCCCTATGTAGCCCCATGCGCAATAGTGGCAATGGAATGCCTTGATTGGGGTGAAATGATTAAAAAGGAAAACGTTGAGCCTGGTCAGTACTTAGATGAGTGACCACTTGGGAATATCAGGTGCTGTAATCAGGTGACGGATGTGCGTTGTGGTGCAGTGGATATCGGCTCGGAAAGAGAAATCGGTGAATTCCAGATGAATACCCTGCATTCACTTAAGCACTGGTACTCTTGGGAAAGGTATTAATCCGTCCCTTCCTATAAATCTAGAATATAATTCTATAGAAACTAGCATGGCAAAAAATGAGGGATCAGTTCATATATTGATTATAATATAGATTTGATCCCCCATTTTATATCACCATTATATTATATCATATTATCTCGTTCCGTCATCCACCTGATTAGGTCCTTCAAATATGTTATCCGTTGCTTTCCCCTGTCTTTCCTTCCCTCTATCTGGCCTGTTAGTATCAGGTTCTCCAGGCCCTCCTTCCTCATTGCGTGTCTCAAGAACTTCAGCTGTCTCTTCCTGGTGCTCAGTATTAATTTCCTTTTTGTTTCCATCATTTCCAAGACCTCATCATTGCTCACATGCTCGATCCATGATATTCGCAGCATCCTTCTGTAGAACCACATTTCAGTTGCTTCAAATTTTTCCTTCATCTTTGATTGTATTGTCCAACATTCACTGCCATATTGAAGTACGGACAGCACGTAGCAATCCAGTACTCTCTTCTTTGATTCTAGCAAAATTATCCTGTATCTTAATACTTTACTCAACTTCTGGAATGCTTCCTTCGCCATGCCAATTCGCCTTCGGATCTCTGTGTCGCACTTTCAGTCTTCTGATATAACGCTTCCCAGATATTTAAAGTTTTGTACCTGCTTGATTCTGGGATCTCCGAACTGTATTTGGCATTTGGAGCTGCGCTTTTTACTGATGACCATGCATTCGGTTTTCGTGCAGTTTATTTCTAGTCCTTTCTTGTCACTCTCTTCAGCTACCTTCTGTAGGATGTCTTGTAGTTTCCTTTCTGTGTCTGCTATCAGCACTGTATCATCTGCGTACCTTAGGTTGTTTAAATTGTTGCCTCCGATTACGAATCCAGGCATAACTTCTAGGGTCCTCAAAATATTTCCCTGTCTTACGCCCCTTTCTATCTTTGTATATCTACTCAATTCATTACCTGTCCGTATGCAAGCGGTTTCCTGCCAGTAAAGATTTTTTAGGGTGACTTTTTCTGATTTTGGACTTGTAATAACGATATCATGATTTGAATTTGTCAGAAACAAAAAATCGGACATTACATTATGTCTTTTACTTATTGATGTGAAGTAGATAGGGTGGTGGGCCTTGTCTTTTCTCAATTTTACTGAATTTTACTAGTTAATTTCGGGTTCAATTCTTGGAAATTAAATTCGTGTTCTTGTTTAAAACACTTCTTAACTCGTTTCTTTTCACATTTTTCTCTCACCTGTTAGATCTCACCTGTTAGATCTCACCTGTTAGATCTACTTCTCTGAGCATTTTAATGATTATTATCCAATTAATAGTCTCTTCAGAGACGATTTCATGTAGTTAAACCTTAGAACAGTGTCAGTGCCCTGTTACAATATTGCTTTAAAATTGTCGGCTGTAATACTTTAGAATATGTTAAAGGAGAACCTTCCAGCAGCACTCGAAAATTAATACTAGAGTCAAGATTTTCAAAGGTTTGCAATTATTTTAAACATACAATATATTACTATAAGGCTTTAGAATAAGCAACACTTGAAAACCATCACAAGAGCCAGGATTATCGAATTAAATTAATTTCAAAATACAATTTCATAAATAAATATATTTGTTAGCCTCTGAGAGAAACAGTATTTAAGTTTGCAAATTAACAAAACAAGCTACTTAGTAACACTTTTGAAACTTTGTATCGAGAAAGAATCAATACGCAACCAGTTCTTTTATAGAAGGAAACTCATTCCAGACTCCATTCGTTGACTTAATTGTTTGTTACGAGAGCAATTGTTATACATATCAGCAATGAGAAATCTGTTCGCGTGCCCATCTGTATACGAAAATAGAAAATACATAAATTAAATATCATATATATATATATATATATATATATATATATATATATATATATATATATATATAACAAATGAATAGAAAAATATAGAAACAAAATTAATTCAAGACAAAGCAAATGTATTATTACTTTGACTGGAAGCATTAGATTTAAGACCATCAAACAACTGTTTGATTTTTGCATAAATTATTGACCCACTGATACTATCACCGGTCATTCTTTCTTTTTTTTTTCTTTTTTTTTTTAATAAATTCTGTTGTTACCATAACCACCAGAATACTCTTAATCCCTTCTTGTTTTGCGTAGGCTGTACATTGTTTATTTCGACGTTTCATATTCGGCATTATATTTGCGAACATATTTGCACTTCGAATTTTTTTAATAACCCAAAGAGCCACTCAAGGTAGTGAGCTACGATGTGTTCTTGTATGAGTGTAAGGAAGGGTGAGAAGTGAAGTTCATAGGTCAGTCATTGAAAAGTGATACGTGATACACGCTTGGGCGATCATGTCTCGTAAGAGACATGACTGACTGTGCAGAAGATTTTCCAGCGGTAGGTTGCCATTAAACTGCGGTAAACTGCTTGTGAACTGAGGTTATAGAACCAAATCGATCCTGTTATTTAACCCATAACTGGAGGGAAGAGGCAGATTAATACCTTTTCCAAGGGTATTTGTGCGTAAGTAAATGCAACGAATTCAACTGGAATTCGAACTCGGTTCTCCAGTTTCTCGTTCGGTTCCGATATCCACTGCACCACAATGCAATTCCAAAGTTTATAGGACAATGCAGAAAAAAATAACGGTTAATTTTAAAGTTGAAGACGTCAAGATTATAGTAATTCGGAAAACATCCTGTCGGGAGTGTATCCCACAATGCAACATCTTTTGAAGAAGAAGGTCTAAATTTAAGCAATGTTAACCTTGGCCAGTACCTTGATGGGTGAACGATTGGGAATATCATGTGCTTGGATGTGCGGTTGGTATAAGAGATTATGTCTCGGAATTAATCGGAGAACAGAGTTCCAATTCCGGTTGAGTTTGTTATCCTCAATTATGTACTAACACCTTTGAGAAAGGCATGAATCTACACATTCTTCCCCAGCTATGGGTTAATTAGTAAGACTTATATCACTAAACCATTATTATCTCAAAAAAAATTTTGCAATCTAAAAACATTTTCTGGCTTTAAATATCCTGAAAATTAATTTAATTTTAACCAATCAATCAATCAATCAATCAATCAATCAATCAATCAATTAAATACTGATGAGCTGCACAACCATGTCTTTTAGATTAATTTATATTATTTGGAATGTATATGTATACAAACTACCGTGACCAGACCTGAGTGATCAGCTTACATATTGATTGTAATATAGAACTGACCCCAATTTATATCGACATTCTAATTTCTTCTTTATTTATCTAATTCTGATTAAGTACGAATCCACCTTTTCTTCCCCAGTAATTGGTTAATGTTGTTGATCTTATAACCAATTTCTTGTGTAGTTGTGTCGAAACTTCACCGCAAAGTTGTAGTGACCGGTTTGTGCCGGAAGTAAGACACGGAACAAGAAAGTAGGTTCAACACTCTTTTGAACCTACTTTCTTGTATCAAGAACACAAGATATCCAAAAGAAGTGTTAATAATAAGTATTGCAGAAATAAGTAAATCCAAAGGAATTTACGCTGCCTGACTAGTAGCTGTCGTTAAGTGCTCTCGTTAACTGCTGTTCGTAACTGCTCTCAACTACTCTTCACTGCTCCTTGCAGGTATATAGCAAGAGGAAGAGTCCATTCCTCGTAGGAGGGTACCATAACAGTTTATTAGTAAGAATGGTATCACTAACTCATTATCTAAAAACATTTTCTGGCTTCAAATAACCTGTAAAGAGTTGGTAAACAGTAAAAACGTATCGATAAATCTAAATTCAAAATCGTGGAATCGTCAGTAGAAAACTTCTCTGCTATATTCACCAAGAAGTCATGACAATTCACGGCTGATAAAATTCGTTAATGAGTAAATAGCCATGATTTTATGCATCTTGAAGCGACATGGTATTTAAAAAAATATTTTCAACTAGCAGTATACTCGGGTGTAATGAAAGCTTTAAAACTAATCCCTGGTCCTGGAGCTCAGTCTCTTTGGACGAAAGACTAAAAGGCAATAGTTCTTTCCAGTTAAAGAGAAACCGGAGACTGAAAGAAAAATCAATGGATGTAAGTCAAATTTTGATTTCCTGGTATCGATATCAAATAAGTTTTTTTCGTCGTAAACTGAATTTTGAAGGCTAAATAAGTCCTCTGAGTAAATGGTATCATGGCTGAGACTAAGAACTACAATTATACCTACTTAAGTCAAACTCGAAGCAAAAACTAAAATAAAAGGGCTAAAAAAATACAGACATACAAGCAGATAAACAGACACACACACAAACATCTTGCCTTTAATATATATATATATATATATATATATATATTTTAATTCAGATACTTCAATCCAAGGGAAAAAAGCAGGAAAGTATATATATATATATATATATATATATATATATATATTATCAATATATATAGTATATATATTGTATAAAGTATATATATATATTGTATAAATATATATATATATTGTATAAAGTATATATATATATATATATATATATATATATTATCAATTTTTTGCACTATTGTAAGAACCGCAACCTTGAAACTTCTGAATATCGTTTCTTATGTCTTTGTCTATGAGTGTATCAAATTTGATTAAAATCGGACCACTCCTTCTATAACCCGATTTTTCCGATTATCGATTTTCGATATTTATCGGGAGTACACCGACACAAAACCTAGCTAAGAACACTCGCAGACGCTTATAGTACAACTGTGTAAATTTTCAAGAAAATCGGTTCAGCCGTTTCGGAGTCTATAGGTAACACACAGAGACACACACACACACACACACATGCACACACACAAAGTTCTATTTATAAATAAGTTTAAATATAAAACATGAAACTAGATTGATCAGCTTAAGGAGCCACAGAACAAAACTCATCATTCGAATCCTTATGAACAGAACGCACAGTAGAATCAGGCCAGAGATATTACACGAATAATGCGGATTTCGCAACGACAACAGACCAAGAACGCGATATTTATGCTCACAATGTTATCAGAAAGAACAAGACAGATGCAGATAGCTTTCGACAAAGTTCGTCAAAAAGACTTGTTAGAGCTGCTCGGCAACTTTGACAAATTAGGAAAATACATTAGAATAATTAAGAACCTATACTGGCAGCAAATTGCCTGCATAGGGACAGGAAATGAGTTCAGAAGATATACAAAAATAAAAAGAGGTGTAAGACCAGGATGCGTATACTCACCGGATTTATTCAACCTATACAGTGTGACAATTTTGAATGAAAAAAAAAATCATGCCAGGTAAAGTTATTATTGACCACAATCTTAACAATATAAGATACACAAATGACACAGTGCTGATAGCAGACAAGGAAAAGAAACTACATGGTAATAATAATAATAATAATAATAATAATAATAATAATAAGAAGAAGAAGAAGAAGAAGAAGAAGAAGAAAATGAAGAAGAAAAAATACGCCGAATAATAATAAGAGGTAGATGCTGAAGAAAAAAGAATAAGAAAAAAATAATAGGGCGAATAATAATAATAATAATAATAATAATAATAATAATAATATGTTTAATAATAATAATAATAATCCCTTACTATTCTGCATATCATTAATAGCACTAACCAGTCAACTTAATAAGACAGAATGTGGTTATAAAATAGGCCAAAAGAAAATAAGCCATCTATTTTACATGGATGACTTAAAGTTATATGCTAAGAATGATAATGAGCTGGAAGGTCTTCTGCAAACTGTAAAATGCTTCAGCGAAGACATTGGAATGAAATTTAATTTGAATAAATGTGCTAAAGCTACAGTTTTACGTGGATCAATACAAGAAACATCCTCAATTAGCCTAGACCCTGCTGTAACAATAAAAGAATTGAAACCAGAAGAAGCTTATAAATACCTAGGTGTAAATGAGAGCGAAAACATTCACCATAAAAAAATGAAAGAAATAGTGCGTAAAGAGTACTATAGAAGGCTGCGAATGATATTAAAAACTGAATTAAATTCACAGAATAGAGTTATGGCCATTAATAGCCTTGCAATCCCAGTTGTCCAATATAGCTTCAACATCTTAAACTGGACTCTAAACGACATCAGGCGAATGGATGTTAAAACAAGAAAGCTTCTTTCTAAGCATAGGATGCATCACCCAAAGGCTGATGTAGACCGTCTATACATACCCCGTAAAGAAGGTGGAAGGGGTCTTATTCAGCTGGAATTGTCATACAAGACAACAACTATTGGCTTACTAACATACATAGAAACAACAAAGGATTGGATGATACAATTAGTAAGGCAACATGAAGAAAGAAAGAAAAAATATTCAATAATAAAAGAAGGCAGTAAATACAAACAAGAATTACAGTTAGTAGATTCTGTAGAAAAGCAAAACAGTAGCCAAGAACCAACTATTGCGGCAAAAAATATGAAAATGAAAGCCAAAGATAAAGCTCTTGAAAAGATGAAACAGCGCTGGCAAGACAAACCTCTGCATGGCCAATATCCAGTACGTGCCAATAAATCCAATGTTGACAAAGTTAATACTCATCGATGGTTACGTGCATCTGGATTAAAGTCTGAAACTGAAGGATTTATACTTGCAGCACAAGACCAAAGTCTTTTCACGAGAAACTTTCAGGCAAATATTATGCATAATAATATGGATCCAAAATGCAGGTTTTGTGATAAACACCAAGAAACAATAGACCACCTAATCTCAGGCTGTTCTGTGCTTGCCCCAAACGAATATAAAAATCGCCACGATAGAGTTGGGCAATATTTACATTGGGCAATGTGCAAACATTATGGAAAAGCTGTAAACAAACACTGGTATGAACATCATCCAGCACCGGTTACAGAAATAGAAGCTGTAACCATTCTATGGGATTACACTATCTACACAGACAGAAAAATTGAAGCAAACAGGCCAGACATTATTGTTAAAAACCAGAAGGAGAAAACTTGTCTATTAATTGATATGGCTTGTCCAGCGGATTGTAACATAGCAATCAAGGAATTTGAAAAACTGTCAAAATATAAAGACCTGGAAATTGAAATAGAAAAAATGTGGAAATTGAAAACAAGAGTTGTGCCAGTGATAGTAGGTGCACTTGGAATGATAAAAAATGGAACAAAACAACACATTGAAAGAATCCCTGGAAACCCCAGCTTAAGAGATATACAAAAAATTGTATTATTAAGTACAGCCCACACACTAAGGAAAACGTTATCTATGTAATGCTGGGGATGATAGGGAGGATAGAAAAACATGAAATGGAGTCATAACAACACGGCACTACCTGCCTTAGGTCTCCCCGCAGACTTGGTTGGTAGTGAGACCAATGCAGAAATCTAAATATGATGAAAAATGACATAATAATAATAACAATAATTATTTAATAATTTAATAATTAATTAATAATTTAATAATAATAATAATAATAATATGTTTAATAATAATAATAATAATATGTTTAATAATAATAATAATAATAAAGACCAATTACATGTCTTCCGACAACATATAAACTACTAACATCTATTTTAACAAAACAAACATTTATTCTTAGAAAGAAATGACATGATACCGCTTGAACAAAAAGGGTGCAAACGTGGCTGTTATGGTTGTAAAGACCAATTGCTAATTAACAAAATGATCCTGGAAAACTGCTACAGTACAAAGAAAAATCTTAGTACTGCCTGGATAGACTACCGAAAAGCATTCGATAGTGTGCCACATTACTGGATTTTAAAGACTTTAAATATATACAAGATATCGGCCGTCATCATCAATTTCATCAAACAGTGCATGTCTATATGGAAAACAACCCTTTACCTCAATCATATAAATGGAACCTATAAGTCTGATGAAATAAACATCAAAAGAGGTATATTTCAAGGTGATTCTTTATCTCCCTTACTATTCTGCATATCATTAATAGCACTAACCAGTCAACTTAATAAGACAAAATGTGGTTATAAAATAGGCCAAAAGAAAATAAGCCATCTATTTTACATGGATGACTTAAAGTTATGTGCTAAGAATGATAATGAGCTGGAAGGTCTTCTGCAAACTGTAAAATGCTTCAGCGAAGACATTGGAATGAAATTTAATTTGAATAAATGTGCTAAAGCTACAGTTTTACGTGGATCAATACAAGAAACATCCTCAATTAGCCTAGACCCTGCTGTAACAATAAAAGAATTGAAACCAGAAGAAGCTTATAAATACCTAGGTGTAAATGAGAGCGAAAACATTCACCATAAAAAAATGAAAGAAATAGTGCGTAAAGAGTACTATAGAAGGCTACGAATGATATTAAAAACTGAATTAAATTCACAGAACAGAGTTATGGCCATTAATAGCCTTGCAATCCCAGTTGTCCAATATAGCTTTAACATCTTAAACTGGACTCTAAACGACATCAGGCGAATGGATGCTAAAACAAGAAAGCTTCTTTCTAAGCATAAGATGCATCATCCAAAGGCTGATGTAGACCGTCTATACATACCCCGTAAAGAAGGTGGAAGAGGTCTTATTCAGCTGGAACTGTCATACAAGACAACAACTATTGGCTTACTAACATACATAGAAACAACAAAGGATTGGATGATACAATTAGTAAGGCAACATGAAGAAAGAAAGAAAAAATATTCAATAATAAAAGAAGGCAGTAAATACAAACAAGATTTACAGTTAGTAGATTCTGTAGAAAAGCAAAACAGAAGCCAAGAACCAACTATTGCGGCAAAAAATATGAAAATGAAAGCCAAAGATAAAGCTCTTGAACAGATGAAACAGCGCTGGCAAGACAAACCTCTGCATGGCCAATATCCAGTACGTGCCAATAAATCCAATGTTGACAAAGTTAATACTCATCGATGGTTACGTGCATCTGGATTAAAGTCTGAAACTGAAGGATTTATACTCGCAGCACAAGACCAAAGTCTTTTCACGAGAAACTTTCAGGCAAATATTATGCATAATAATATGGATCCAAAATGCAGGTTTTGTGATAAACACCAAGAAACAATAGACCACCTAATCTCAGGCTGTTCTGTGCTTGCCCCAAACGAATATAAAAATCGCCACGATAGAGTTGGGCAATATTTACATTGGGCAATGTGCAAACATTATGGAAAAGCTGTAAACAAACACTGGTATGAACATCATCCAGCACCGGTTACAGAAATAGAAGCTGTAACCATTCTATGGGATTACACTATCTACACAGACAGAAAAATTGAAGCAAACAGGCCAGACATTATTGTTAAAAACCAGAAGGAGAAAACTTGTCTATTAATTGATATGGCTTGTCCAGCGGATTGTAACATAGCAATCAAGGAATTTGAAAAACTGTCAAAATATAAAGACCTGGAAATTGAAATAGAAAAAATGTGGAAATTGAAAACAAGAGTTGTGCCAGTGATAGTAGGTGCACTTGGAATGATAAAAAATGGAACAAAACAACACATTGAAAGAATCCCTGGAAACCCCAGCTTAAGAGATATACAAAAAATTGTATTATTAAGTACAGCCCACACACTAAGGAAAACGTTATCTATGTAATGCTGGGGATGATAGGGAGGATAGAAAAACATGAAATGGAGTCATAACAACACGGCACTACCTGCCTTAGGTCTCCCCGCAGACTTGGTTGGTAGTGAGACCAATGCAGAAATCTAAATATGATGAAAAATGACATAATAATAATAACAATAATTATTTAATAATTTAATAATTAATTAATAATTTAATAATAATAATAATAATAATATGTTTAATAATAATAATAATAATATGTTTAATAATAATAATAATAATAAAGACCAATTACATGTCTTCCGACAACATATAAACTACTAACATCTATTTTAACAAAACAAACATTTATTCTTAGAAAGAAATGACATGATACCGCTTGAACAAAAAGGGTGCAAACGTGGCTGTTATGGTTGTAAAGACCAATTGCTAATTAACAAAATGATCCTGGAAAACTGCTACAGTACAAAGAAAAATCTTAGTACTGCCTGGATAGACTACCGAAAAGCATTCGATAGTGTGCCACATTACTGGATTTTAAAGACTTTAAATATATACAAGATATCGGCCGTCATCATCAATTTCATCAAACAGTGCATGTCTATATGGAAAACAACCCTTTACCTCAATCATATAAATGGAACCTATAAGTCTGATGAAATAAACATCAAAAGAGGTATATTTCAAGGTGATTCTTTATCTCCCTTACTATTCTGCATATCATTAATAGCACTAACCAGTCAACTTAATAAGACAAAATGTGGTTATAAAATAGGCCAAAAGAAAATAAGCCATCTATTTTACATGGATGACTTAAAGTTATGTGCTAAGAATGATAATGAGCTGGAAGGTCTTCTGCAAACTGTAAAATGCTTCAGCGAAGACATTGGAATGAAATTTAATTTGAATAAATGTGCTAAAGCTACAGTTTTACGTGGATCAATACAAGAAACATCCTCAATTAGCCTAGACCCTGCTGTAACAATAAAAGAATTGAAACCAGAAGAAGCTTATAAATACCTAGGTGTAAATGAGAGCGAAAACATTCACCATAAAAAAATGAAAGAAATAGTGCGTAAAGAGTACTATAGAAGGCTACGAATGATATTAAAAACTGAATTAAATTCACAGAACAGAGTTATGGCCATTAATAGCCTTGCAATCCCAGTTGTCCAATATAGCTTTAACATCTTAAACTGGACTCTAAACGACATCAGGCGAATGGATGCTAAAACAAGAAAGCTTCTTTCTAAGCATAAGATGCATCATCCAAAGGCTGATGTAGACCGTCTATACATACCCCGTAAAGAAGGTGGAAGAGGTCTTATTCAGCTGGAACTGTCATACAAGACAACAACTATTGGCTTACTAACATACATAGAAACAACAAAGGATTGGATGATACAATTAGTAAGGCAACATGAAGAAAGAAAGAAAAAATATTCAATAATAAAAGAAGGCAGTAAATACAAACAAGATTTACAGTTAGTAGATTCTGTAGAAAAGCAAAACAGAAGCCAAGAACCAACTATTGCGGCAAAAAATATGAAAATGAAAGCCAAAGATAAAGCTCTTGAACAGATGAAACAGCGCTGGCAAGACAAACCTCTGCATGGCCAATATCCAGTACGTGCCAATAAATCCAATGTTGACAAAGTTAATACTCATCGATGGTTACGTGCATCTGGATTAAAGTCTGAAACTGAAGGATTTATACTCGCAGCACAAGACCAAAGTCTTTTCACGAGAAACTTTCAGGCAAATATTATGCATAATAATATGGATCCAAAATGCAGGTTTTGTGATAAACACCAAGAAACAATACACCACCTAATCTCAGGCTGTTCTGTGCTTGCCCCAAACGAATATAAAAATCGCCACGATAGAGTTGGGCAATATTTACATTGGACAATGTGCAAACATTATGGAAAAGCTGTAAACAAACACTGGTATGAACATCATCCAGCACCGGTTACAGAAATAGAAGATGTAACCATTCTATGGGATTACACCATCTACACAGACAGAAAAATTTAAGCAAACAGGCCAGACATTATTGTTAAAAACCAGAAGGAGAAAACTTGTCTATTAATTGATATGGCTTGTCCAGCGGATTGTAACATAGCAATCAAGGAATTTGAAAAACTGTCAAAATATAAAGACCTGGAAATTGAAATAGAAAAAATGTGGAAATTGAAAACAAGAGTTGTGCCAGTGATAGTAGGTGCACTTGGAATGATAAAAAATGGAACAAAACAACACATTGAAAGAATCCCTGGAAACCCCAGCTTAAGAGACATACAGAAAATTGTCTTATTAAGTACAGCCCACACACTAAGGAAAACTTTATCTATGTAATGCTGGGAAGATAGGATAGGGAAGATAGAAAAACATGAAATGGAGCCATAACAACACACCACTACCTGCCTTAGGTCTCCCCGCAGACTTGGTTGGTAGTGAGACCAAAGCAGAAATCGAAATATGATGAAAAATGACATAATAATAATAGAAAGAAGAAGAAGAAGAAGAAGAAGAAGAAGAAATACGCCGAATAATAATAAGAGGTAGATGCTGAAGAAAAAAGAATAAGAAAAAAATAATAGGGCGAATAATAATAATAATAATAATAATAATAATAATAATAATAATAATAATTCAGTCAGTTAAGTGACATACGTGATACAAGATTGGGCGATCGTGTTTCGAAAGAGACATGATTAGCAAGGCAGATTTTACCGCATTACTTCCTGAGGTAGACTGGTTGCGAACCAAGGCTGTCTTACCATTCAACCCATAGTTTAAAGAAGAAGAAAGAGATTAATACATTTCCCAAGAGTATTTGCGCGTATGTGAACACAACTAATTCAAGTGGAATTCGAAATGGACTCTCGGATTTTGTTCGGAGCCGATATCCACTGCACCACAACACACATATAATTAATATATTTAATATATATATATATCTACTGCATTAATATATATATATATATATATATATATATATTAATGCAGGTTTCATTGAATAATATAGACAAGTTTTGTCTATTAATTTTGTGTAGGATCCGTTCATACCGCCTGATATACTTGATGGTGATGTCGTTGAAAGACAACAAAAAATCACAGTATTTGTTGATTTTTTTATCGGGTCTAAGCTTTCGGCTCACATAAGCCATTATCAAAGAGTAAATATTAACACACAGTAAACATAGAACATTTAAGTTATTATATATATATATACAAAAGACTAAAATCTGTCTGATCAGAGTACAATTAAACAACATTTCTGAGAAAAACACAACCATGTAGGTAATATCAGAGAGATTTTAATCAACAATACAATAATCCTTACTCATACGCACAGTAAAAAGAACCTTCAGATATTGGAGGCCATCTACATTAACCCTCTAGGGCCATTCGTATCATATTTGATACAGTATTTCCCTATAAGGAAACATTTGGTATTTCCCTATAAGGAAACATTTGGTATTCATTGACTGAGCAGTCAGTACTGCTTTCATTTGAAATTTATAAAATATTTCTCTTAAAAAATTTTTCAGGAAAATATTTCTTTCAAGGCTTGTTTTCATACTGTATCAAATATGATACGAATGGCCCTAGAGGGTTAAATCCAAACAACCCACACTTAATAAAATCACATTTAAATCTGGTCATAACACATTACATTGCATTTGAATATATGGTTCTGTTGTCATATTGAACTTCAAAGGAGAATCTCTCAACTTTGTCAATTCTGGCCTGAGATCGGATTATTCCTTCGTGATCTATGAATAAACAAAGGTCCCTAACCAAGTTAGGTGGATCCTTCCCCTCAGGCTTCATTAAAAATTTTAATTCTAGTTTGTAGGCTAGTTTCTGAACGCTTTTAACAAGGACGGTTGTTTCTGAACCTTTCTGAACGCTTTTAACAAGGACGCTAGTTTCTGAACGCTTCATCGGCCGGTTGAAGCATTCAACCGGCCGATGAACTTAAAGACAAAGGTATTTGCTCCCAGCAATTTAGACAGTCTAGAAAATCTGTCCAAATCAAATATACAAACAGTGGCATTCTGCATTAGCATTAAAATGCGCTTCAGTTTGGATTGCCTTCTTATCGGCATCGGATAAGCAGTTCAACTCACTAGCCGGCCACGCTGTGGGATTTTCACCCAACGAAACTGGCCCTTTTACCCAAAAGTCCAAATTAAGTTTACATTTCTTCAACGGTATTCCCTTTGTGATGAGATCAGCTGGGTTTTGTTCGGACGGCACGTACTTAAGCTGCACAGGAGTACTAAATTTCACAGACAGTTCCTCCTTAAACAACCCAATGTCTTTCAGCTTATTGTACACGAAAATGTTCTTATAGTTAACCTTGGCTGACATTAACCATGCCAACACTATTTGCGCATCTACTGGCACAAACAAGTCTTTAATTTTGAGGTGGCTGATACTCTTAGATGTATTGTTAAGATACTTTAAGGCCAAGTATGAGAAACCGGGGAGCCGAGTTCGAATTCCAGCTGAATCCATTGCATTCAGTTACGCACAAATACCCTTGGGAAAGGTATTAATCTGTCTCTTCCTTCCAGTTACGGGTTAAATAGCAGAACAGATTGGGTTCTATAGCCTTGGTCGGCAACCAGTCTACCGCAGAAAGCAATGGCAACCTACTGCGGGATAATCTTCTGCCCAGTCAGTCATGTCTCGAAAAAGACATGATCGCCCAAGCGTGTTTCACGTATGGCACTTAACTGACTGATACGGCCAGCAATTCTAGAGTGGGTAACGACTTCGAAACACTAGGAGAGATCTTAGCTTTGGCATATAAGAGCATTGGTTTACCGCCTTGCACTAAGTAAACGGCGAAACCCTACGCCGCCTTAGAGGCGTCGCAGAACAAGAACAGGTCAGTCGGCTGATTGTCTACAAAAACACGCCTAGGAAATTCAAGGTCCGTCGACCGCACCAGCTCCTCATGTAACTCTTTCCACCTGTCACTTAACTCAGTAGAAATCTTATCGTCCCATCCCAATTTCAGTTTCATATCTCGCAGCAGCATCTTCCTTTAATAGTCACAGGAAGAGGGGATCAAACACTGCAGCAGTCTGCGCCAAAATCTTTCATTTAGTGTTGGCCGCAGGGTCGGTTATGGAAGGAGTCAACGTCCCTATATCGATAACCCAGTAGTTTCTCCATTTCATCCTGATGTACCTCAAAGGTACCATTTCGCTTCATACCTTCTCTCAGTAAGGCCGAGTTAGAATTGCAGGACCTCAAGTAAATGTCCTCGGTCATAATATCCACAGCATTTCTCTAGATATTTTCCAGCTCCTCCTGGCATTCGCTGGTAACAATTAGGTTGTCAACATAAAATTTTGACCTGATCACGTCCGCAAACTTGTTATTTTCACATCTAAGTGGAACTTGATCAAGAAATTCAATATAAACGGGCTAGCAACAAACCCAAAAATGAGCGTGGTGTATCTTAAGCATATTAACTTCTTTCCCTCCTTAAGGAAAAAACGGAACCTATTTTTGTTTACCTCACATTTTGATTTAATCACGAGGAAAGCTTTCCTAATATCAGCTAAGAACACATTCGAATTACTTCTAAAATACAATATTAGATCTAGCATGTCGTTCATTAAATTCGCTCCCGGGTACACTCCTTCAATGAAGGGGCATTCTTGCTCTTTAAAAAGCAATTAGATACAGTTCGAATGTTCGTCGTGGCAAAGCTATTATCTTTAAATACTGGTCAATGAGGTATCCAAATATACTCATGATATTCTTCTGGGGGAACATGGAATCTCTCAATGATTCCTTCCTTTTCTTGCTTCAAAAAACTTTCTTATACTCGTTCAGGATGTCCCTCTTCTCCAAGGCATCGCTCACCCTATTCAGGACCCCTAACGCTATTCCGCGATTGAAAGGTACCAACTGAATCTTTTTCTTCATCCCAAGGGATATCAATAAAATACGCTCCTTCCCGGAATACAATAGATTCCCTGAATTCCATCATATGAGGCTTCTTCAACCCCTACTAACTCCAGAGAAAGCATGCGGTCTAAATTCCTTTCTACCATACTCTCCTCAAATACCCTTTCCAGTGGGTTTGCGTAAATAGGTTTTGGGTTTGACACAAAGTTAAACCGAGTAGAGTTCGGTTGTAATGACGCTGAAGCTGCATTCGGACCTTTTAGTTCCCGCAGTAGGCGTAGGGGGGCGAAAGTCTAAAACAAATGGGAGACATCGACAAAAGGAATGATACCCGAAGAAATTTTCCAAGCACAACTTTGCATGCAGTTCATCTTTTGGAAACCTTCCATAAGATGGAGAGCATGTATACAGATCAATCTTTCTAATTTTATCGCCTCATTATAGGTTTTGTTAAAGTCAGCTGCAAGTTTAAACTCAGCCGTTTTAAACTTTTTCACAACGTCACTCCGGCGAGAAATTGGTAAGTTCAAAGTAATGTAGCGGTCGAACAACACTTTAGTGGGCATAGTGTTGTCTCCCACGGTAACGGTAACGAGGGACTCCTTGAGATACCGGATGTCCTTTCCTAAAAATGTCTTCATATTAAATTTCACTGGCGGTAGAGAATCAATGTCTATATCTAACCTTTTGGCTACTTTGTCAGAAAGGTACGATCGTTGGCTGCTCGAGTCCAACAAACAATTCAAAGTATACCGTTTCTTATTCCTGAACAAAGTAACCTCGACCAAGGGGAGTAACAATTTCTTGTCGCTGTAGGCAGAACTGACGGACAGGTTAGGTGAAGGGGATTTATCTTTCTCGGGGCATAAAGGCCAGTAATGGGCACGCTTCTTATAAATCCTGCAGGGCAATAATCCACCCTTTGCATTCAGCAGTCATATGCTTGGAACTGGTACAATATTAGTCCAGCTTCTTCTCTTTACACTGTTTAATTTTACACTCCACTGAAGAGTAATTAGGGCAAAGGGAAAGGGAAGCGCACAAATTACCTCCCATTAGAATGGACCAGGCTTGCCTCCCTGAGAGTAAAACACTACGCCTCCTTGGTCTCACACTTTCAGCGGACCTCAAGTGGAATGACTATATCGAATCCATTGCTAAATCCGCTGCTATGAAAGTCGGTTCTCTGTGCAGGGACCGGAAGTTTTTCCCGTCGGAATCTATCCTGCACATATATAAATCTACCATCCGCCCGTGTACTGAATACTGCTGCCATATCTGGTCGGGTGCCCCTGCTATTCTCCTCGGGCTTCTTGACAAAATACAACGGAGAGTCTGTAATGTGATCGATACCGACTTGGCAGACCGGCTGCAGTCTCTCTCTCACCGGCGTGACGTGGCTTCCCTGTGTCTCTTCTATAAATACTTTCACGGCTTCTGCTCCGATGAACTTAGATCACTGGTGCTCCCTAGGTACGAATTTGCACGAGAAACTAGATTAGCAACTAGATCCCACCCTTTTACAGTGAAACCGATAAAATGTAACCGCAATTTCTACTCCAACAGTTTCTTTTCTCACACTTCCCGACTGTGGAATTCTCTTCTACATGATTGCTTCCCTGAGGGCTACAATCTCCAGGAGTTTAAATGTAAGGTCAATAAACACCTCCTAACACACTAACTCGCATCCATTCTTTCAAACACTCTTCCCATCTACCCAACCCTCAGCCTCAGTATCCTTACCCATCTATCAACCTCCTTCTGATATTTCTTATATCTAACCACTCTTTCTCTTTACTTTCCCCTATATAACCCCATGCGCAATAGTGACAGTGGAATGCCTTGCTTGGGGTGAAATAATTAAAAAAAAAACAGTCTCATCGGAGGAAGGAATGCATGTTGAAATTTTGCAGGCATGTTTTGCCATCATTGCCAATAGGTCGATTCCCTCTTTTGGCGGGAGGCTTAATTTTATCAACCGCCTTACCCCTAGTGGACACCAGCGTCCTAAGGATCTCCAAAATTTTCGAGTATAAACCTGACCTGAGGATAATTTGAGCCAGAGAACCTAATCGACTCCCTTTTGAAATAATT
Source organism: Ascarosepion bandense (assembly GCA_037127315.1). Taxonomy (NCBI): domain Eukaryota; kingdom Metazoa; phylum Mollusca; class Cephalopoda; order Sepiida; family Sepiidae; genus Ascarosepion; species Ascarosepion bandense. The sequence continues at coordinate 219,065 of JBBBDQ010028547.1, forward strand.
GAAAAATTTGCGGAACACCACATGGCTAATTAACTCTTCCCCAGGTGTATTCTTAACTAAAAAATCAATTCCGTACGAGGGTTCAAGGGGAGTAACTCTTCTCTCTAACGCGGTGTTAACCGCAGCAAAGCAAAAAATAAGATTAAAAATGCGTGCGTCTCAATTACAAAACTATTTATTACAACATATGAAATTAAAATGCATAAACTGGTTTTTAAATTTAACATGTACAGTTCAATAAATGATTAGCATTAGAAATATGTACAATAAAGACAGAACTGCTAAAATTATAGGTATTTTAGCGTCAAAACTGATCGTGGAACATACAATAAAAATATTGCGACCAATCACGAATGAGCCAAAAGGGGAAAGAGGGGGATAAGCTTTACGAACACAGACACAAAGTACTTACGAGAAGGGGGAAATACAAGTGGCGTTCTCTTACATTCGGGATGCTGACAAGACAAGGTTTCCGTAGCCGAAAACTTCTTTCTTCAGGGACATGTTAGGCCGACACTTTCTTTCCTTCTTCTTCCTCGTCTTCTTTAGGGTAGCGGCTCTGGTCAACCAGCACTTGAAGGGTTTTTCAACCGCAGCAACAATACAATATGTCGAATATTTAAGGGGCGACAGAAACCACAATTAGGAGATTCGATTTGGTTAATGGGATAACCAACGATTAGCCAGGCGAATGCAGGTTCTGTACACCGCAAAAAAATACTTCAACAATTATATCCTGTTAATATGGGGATAAAACACACGCTTCGGGTGTTCGAAGATAAGTTATGACACAATTTCCCGCTGGTCTATGTGTTTTTGTTTTTTTGTTTTTTTTTGGTTTAATACAACGAAAAGAGAGAGAAATTAATATTAGTGGTATTATTAGTTGTGCTTTATTGTAATTCGCGATGTGAGCTTATGTAAAAAACTATTTTAATACTATCATGTACTTGTAAAATCCGGGGAATAAATAAATTAGCTGACAATTTGAAACCGATAAAATGTAACCGCAATTTCTACTCCAACAGTTTCTTTTCTCACACTTCCCGACTGTGGAATTCCCTTCCACATGATTGCTTCCCTGTCGGCTACAATCTCCAGGAGTTTAAATGTAAGGTCAATAAACACCTCCTTTCTTTTTCATTATAGTTTGTTTTTTTGTGTTTTTTTTTTCATATAAGATACGCATTATTTTGGGCTAGATGGAAATTTACCAAAATGGTCGCAATCATAACAAAATGTCAGGACTTACTTGATGAGGTCAGGTAGGGTTAAAATCCACAATAGTTGTTCCTGAGAACAGAATTTGTGGGAATTGAAAAATCTAGATATGATGTAATCGAAAGAAGGAAGACAGAAAGACATTACGTCATGTGAGCTGTTGATATTTCATTCGTGGAGCCATGGCTCCCCGCAAATCGTGTGGGTGGAAAACGGTCTCATTGGTTAAAAGTTTTGAGTCGGCCAAATCCACCGAAAGGATTGGGGATGGTTATAAAAATCCGGACTCGACGAGAAAGATCAGCAGTAGTTGTTGGCTGGAGAATAGTTTTTGTGAGTCGAAATGTAACGACCGTGGAAAAGGGTTCCCAACTGGGGGAGCCATGACCCACAGCCGGTCGCCTCCCACAGAACTTATGACTAAAGAGTTAATGTAGAGTGAAGCCCGCCGCCCATTAACTTAAAGAGTTAATGTTGAACAATGCGCCTTCGATAGGAATCCTGAAAGAACGTTACAGTTTTTTTTTAAATCATGGGAGAATTGAAATTTCTGATTCCTCGTTTGCTCTACTTTGGTAAACTCCGTTAAACTCCGATAAGAACCGGAAATGACTTTGTTATTTTAGAAGTTGCATAGAGAATTGACAGCCCTGATTATAGAGAATATGTGAAAAGACCTTAATGAAAATTTAATGAATACGTGTAAAGACTTTAGTGAAAATTTGAAGAGCTCTGTTTACTTTAACGAAACTTTAAAAAAAGACCTATTTATTTAAAGATTGAAAGCTCTGATATTTGTAAACTCTCTCTCTCTCTCTCTCTCTCTCTCTCTCTCTCTCTCTCTCTCTACGTTGTAAACTAGCATTCTGACAACTGTATTATTTGCTTCTGACTAATAATTCTTTTTTATATAAAGACATTCTACATAACTCTCTAAACGTTCGACCTTATTCATTTATTTCATTTTTTTTCTTTGGTGCCGTGTTTATCTTTAACCACAAGTGTACACCAGTATCCGGCCTGGTTCTGGTGGAAAGACAGCTACTGAAATTGCTCAATGCGACTTTCTGGGATCAATTCACAACGTGAGCAAAGGTCCGTTGTTGCAATAGACGTTCTGAAAGCCAGCTTTTGTGACGAGATCATCACGACCAGCAACAGCGGCCCGAAAGCGTTGGCACAGCGGGTACAGTTTCGACATCATCGCAGCGATGATGACCCATCTAAAAAATGTAGAGAAAAACACAAAACTGGTTTCGCAACACGCGGTCACACCGAAAAGTCTGACGTCCTTCCTGCCGGAATCCAGTGTTGCTTCTGCTACTATTCTCCGCAGGCCGGAGAAAATCTTCCTGTTCCCTTATCAAGTTACGTGCCCTGTGATTGGTCAGCAGCGAGGGTATGCTGAAAGCGCCTCTGCCATTAGCCCAAATCGCGTGCTGCTTCACAAAAGGGGACGACCAAATGAAATCAAGTGTTAGTGCAAGTTTAAAAAGTACCACCTGAAATAAATCTCCCTTCTAACCAAAATAATTCTTACACTTTCGACTAATGTACATATTTATGTAATATATATATATAGTCATCCGCAGACAGATCTGTTTCGCTGTATTACAGCTCATCAGTATGGCTTAGACTCCGGTGGATTCCTAACCCAAGATTGAAACCCGACCGAATTGGCATAAGTCGGCGATTCTACCCCTAGGCCACGAGCGTCCAGTAGAAGAAAGCAGGCTTTTTAGTGCGTATAAACACGCCCAATAGCTAGAGTGCTCCAATTCATTATCAAATGAGCTTTTTTATTTATATATAAATTAAAAAAGGATTAATTCACTAATGTGATTCAGATGTGGCACAAGGCCGAAAGTCTAAGACACCCAATAAGGATTGAAATCACTACTCATGGTTCTACCAAGACAAGCTTACACCACCTCGAGGTGCCCAAAAATTGATAGAAAAAGAGAGACATATCAAACTGAGATAGATAGATAGATAGATAGATAGATAGATAGATAGATAGATAGATAGATGAAAAAATGAATTGGATAGATAAATAGATATGAACAAATTGAGATTGAAAAATAGGAATAATCTAAGATAGATAAGTGATTTTATAAGCACCTCTTAGATGTGACACAAGGAGTACAAAATGAAGATGAAACTCACGAGTTTATTGTAAGGATCCTAGCAAGACAAGCTTGTTAACCATTACACCACCTTGAGGGGCCCAATGAGAGAGGAAGAGAGATATATTATCAAACTGAGATAGATAGATAGATAGATAGATAGATAGATAGATAGATATGAACAAACTGATATATATATAGAGAGAGAGACAGAGACAGAGACAGAGATAGAGAAACAGAGAGAGAGATAGAGAGAAATTGCTTCGATCAGCACAATTTGAACTGGATTTATAATATTTTTTTCTGCAACCCACACATCTTGCTAATAGGCACTGTGAAATTTATATAAAATTCTCTTCCAGTCAAGCATCAATCATTTTACGATTATAGCCACGCGATGAACCCAGTCTTCACCTCGTTCGTATATTACATCGTTAAATCAGATAACGCCAACGAATGGCTGACAAACTAGTACAATTCTAACCAGGATCGAACTCAAGTCTATAAATCAGAGTTCACAGCGAAAACCAACCTTGGAAACTTTGACCCATTACCCATCTCTCAGCGCGGGCGAATATCTACCGGTCCTTAAATACGAATCCGTATAAAACATAGTCAGGCTTTCTCCTACTCGACTATCTAACCCAGGTTTTTAATATACAAATGTCATAGATTTATTCGTTTCAAAATATGTCTAATTGCGCTTATAACAAGTTGAAATGTTCTCAGCCATACCACCTTCCACATGATTAACCCTCTAGAGTCATTCGTATCATATTTGATACAGTATGAAAACAAGCCTTGAAAGAAATATTTTCCTGAAAAATTTTTTAAGAGAAATATTTTATAAATTTCAAATGAAAGCAGTACTGACTGCTCAGTCAATGAATACCAAATGTTTCCTTATAGGAAAATACCAAATGTTTCCTTATAGGGAAATACCAAATGTTTCCTTATAGAGAAATACTGTATCAAATATGATACGAATGGCCCTAGATGGTTAATAGATAGATAGATAGATAAACAGACTGAGATTAATAAATAGATAGATAGGTAAACAGACTGAAATTAACCCTCTAGGGCCATTCGTATCATATTTGATACAGTATGAAAACAAGCCTTGAAAGAAATATTTTCCTGAAAAATTTTTTAAGAGAAATATTTTATAAATTTCAAATGAAAGCAGTACTGACTGCTCAGTCAATGAATACCAAATGTTTCCTTATAGGGAAATACCAAATGTTTCCTTATAGGGAAATACTGTATCAAATATGATACGAATGGCCCTAGAGGGTTAAAAATAGAAAACTTCAGGTTCTTTCTTAACGACACGCGTATTATTCAGCAATCAATATTCTATTTTATCAAATTTACACACTAAGATATATTCCAAAGGCTATCGTTATTTTGAGATATATGTATGTTGAAAATTTAGTCTTTAGATTACAAAACATAAACACTTACTCCTCACAGAAGAAAAGCTCAGATTTTTTCCTTAAGAGAATAAAAAAATTACGTATACACCTAAGATAACAAAAGATATTGTATTTACTTTTAAATAATAAAAACATTTATTTCTACCTTGAAGAAGAAAATGTTATATTTTCTCCAAACAGAACTCAGAAAATCTTCTTACCCCTAATAAAACAAAAAATTTGATTAAACGGTGCTAAGCATTTAGATTTACACTTAACATGACAAAAAATATTTCATTTACTGCGTATATTTACTCCAAACAAAAGGAAAATTTCACATTTATCCATAAAAAAAAAGAATTTACATTTACATTAAACAGATCAGAGAATTAAACGTCAAAGAACCATACAAAGTTATTTCCATAAAAAAGAATTTACACGTTTACATTAAACAGGTCAGAAAATTAAACATTAAAGAACCATACAAATTTTTTTCCATAAAAAAAGAATTTACATTTACATTAAACAGATCAGAGAATTAAACATTAAAGAACCATACAAATTTTTTTCCATAAAAAAAGAATTTACATTTACATTAAACAGATCAATTAAACATTAAAGAACCATACAAATTTTTTCCATAAAAAAAGAATGTACATTTACATTAAACAGATCAGAGAATTAAACATTAAAGAACCATACAAATTTTTTCCATAAAAAAAGAATGTGCATTTACATTAAACAGATCAGAAGAAATTAAACATTAAAGAACCATACAAATTTTTTTTTTCCATAAAAAAAGAATGTACATTTACATTAAACAGATCAATTAAACATTAAAGAACCATACAAATTTTTTCCATGAAATGTACATTTACATTAAACAGATCAGAGAATTAAACATTAAAGAACCATACACAAATTTTTTTCCATAAAGAATTGTTATTAAACAGATCAGAAGGAATTAAACATTAAAGAACCATACAAATTTTTTTCCATAAAAGAATGTACATTACATTAAACAGATCAATTAAACATTAAGGAGCAAGCACAAATTTTTTCCATAAAAAATGTACATTTACATTAAACAGATCAGAGAATTAAACATTAAAGAACCATACAAATTTTTTTTCCATAAAAAAAGATGTACATTTACATTAAACAGATCAGAGAATTAAACATTAAAGAACCATATAAATTTTTCCATAAAAAAAGAATTTACATTTACATTAAACAGATCAGAGAATTAAACATTAAAGAACCATACAGAATTTTTTTCCATAAAAAAAGAATGTACATTTACATTAAACAGATCAAGAAATTAAACATTAAAGAACCATACAAATTTTTTCCATAAAAAGAATTTACATTTACATTAAACAAGATCAGAGAATTAAACATTAAAGAACCATACAAATTTTTTCATAAAAAAAGAATTTACATTTACATTAAACAGATCAGAGATTAAACATTAAAGAATAACTAAATTTTTTTCCATAAAAAAGAATTTACATTACATTAAACAGATCAATTAAACATTAGACCATACAAATTTTCCATAAAAAAGAATGTGCAATTACATTAAACAGATCAGAGAATTAAACATTAAAGAACCATACAAATTTTTTTCCATAAAAAAAGAATTTACATTACATTAAACAGATCAGAGAATTAAACATTAAAGAACCATACAAATTTTTTTCCATAAAAAAAGAATGTACATTTACATTAAACAGATCAGAGAATTAAACATTAAAGAACCATACAAATTTTTTCCATAAAAAAAGAATGTACATTTACATTAAACAGATCAGAAATTAAACGATGCGAACCATATAAATTTTTTCCATAAAGAAGATTTACATTACATTAAACAGATCAGAGAATTAAACATTAAAGAACCATGCAAATTTTTTTCCATAAAAAGAATGTACATTTACATTAAACAGATCAGAGAATTAAACATTAAAGAACCATACAAATTTTTTTCCATAAAAAAAATTTACATTTACATTAAACAGATCAGAGAGAATTAAACATTAAAGAACCATACAAATTTTTTCCATAAAAAAAGAATGTACATTTACATTAAACAGATCAGAGAATTAAACATTAAAGAACCATACAAATTTTTTTCCGCAAAAAAAAATTTACATTTACATTAAACAGATCGAAGTTAAACATTAAAGAACCATACAAATTTTTTCCATAAAAAAAGAATTTACATTTACATTAAACAGATCAGAGAATTAAACATTAAAGAACCATACAAATTTTTCCATAAAAAAAGAATGTACATTTTACATTAAACAGATCAGAGAAATTAAACATTAAAGAACCATACAAATTTTTTTCCATAAAAAAATGTACATTTACATTAAACAGATCAGAGAATTAAACATTAAAGAACCATACAAATTTTTTCCATAAAAAAAGAATGTACATTTACATTAAACAGATCAGAGAATTAAACATTAAAGAACCATACAAATTTTTTCCATAAAAAAAAAATTTACATTTACATTAAACAGATCAGAGAATTAAACATTAAAGAACCATACAAATTTTTTTTCCATAAAAAAAGAATGTACATTTACATTAAACAGATCAGAGAATTAAACATTAAAGAACCATACAAATTTTTTTCCATAAAAGAATGTTACATTACATTAAACAGATCAGAAATTAAACATTAAAGAACCACCTTTAAAATTTTTTTCCATAAAAAAAGAATTTACATTTACGTTAAACAGATCAGAGAATTAAACATTAAAGAACCATATAAATTTTTTTTCCATAAAAAAAGAATGTTACATTTACATTAAACAGATCGAGAATTAAACATTAAAGAACCATACAAATTTTTCATAAAAAAAGTGTTACATTTACATTAAACAGATCAGAGAATTAAACATTAAAGAACTATTCAAATTTTCCATAAAAAATTTTGCATTTACATTAAACAGATCGGAAAATTAAACGTTAAAGAACCATACAAATTTTTTTTCCATAAAAAAAGAATGTACATTTACATTAAACAGATCGAGAGAATTAAACATTAAAGAACCATACAAATTTTTTTCCATAAAAAAAAGAATTTACATTTACATTAAACAGATCAGAGAATTAAACGTAAGAACCATACAAATTTTTTTCATAAAAAAAGAATGTACATTTACATTAAACAGATCGAAGAATTAAACATTAAAGAACCATACAAATTTTTTTCCATAAAAAAAGAATGTACATTTACATTAAACAGATCAGAGAATTAAACATTAAAGAACCATACAAATTTTTTCCATAAAAGAATATTACATTTACATTAAACAGATCAGAGAATTAAACATTAAAGAACCATATAAATTTTTTTCCATAAAAAAAGAATTTACATTTACATTAAACAGATCAGAGAATTAAACATTAAAGAACCATACAAATTTTTTTCCCTTAAAAAAGAATGTTACATTTACATTAAACAGATCAGAGAATTAAACATTAAAGAACCATACAAAATTTTCCATAAAAAGAGATTTACATTTTACATTAAACAGATCAGAAAATTAAACATTAAAGAACCATACAAATTTTTCCATAAAGAATGTACATTTACATTAAACAGATCAGAGAATTAAACATTAAAGAACCATACAAATTTTTCCATAAAGAATGTACATTTACATTAAACAGATCAGAGAATTAAACATTAAAGAACCATATAAATTTTTTTCCATAAAAAAGAATTTGTTACATTAAACGGTCAGAGAAATTAAACATTAAAGAACCATACAAATTTTTCCATAAAAAAAGAATGTACATTTACATTAAACAGATCAGAGAATTAAACATTAAAGAACCATACAAATTTTTTTCCATAAAAAAAGAATTTACATTTACATTAAACAGATCAGAGAATTAAACATTAAAGAACCATACAAATTTTTTCATAAAAAAATGTACATTTACATTAAACAGATCGGAAATTAAACATTAAAGAACCATAGTTTTCCATAAAAAAAGAATTTACATTTACATTAAACAGATCAGAATTAAACATTAAAGAACCATACAAATTTTTTCCATAAAAAATTTACATTTACATTAAACAGATCGAAATTAAACATTAAAGAACCATACAAATTTTTCCATAAAAAAAGAATGTTACATTTACATTAAACAGATCAGAGAATTAAACATTAAAGAACCATATAATTTCCTGCTAAAAAAAGAATTTGATACATTAAACAATTGAAATTTCAAACATTAAAGAACCATACAAGTTTTTTTCCATAAAAAAAAATTTACATTTACATTAAACAGATCAGAGAATTAAACATTAAAGAACCATACAAATTTTTTTCCATAAAAAAAGAATGTACATTTACATTAAACAGATCAGAGAATTAAACATTAAAGAACCATACAAATTTTTTTCCATAAAAAAGAATTTACATTTACATTAAACAGATCAGAGAATTAAACATTAAAGAACCATACAAATTTTTTTCCCATAAAAGAATGTACATTTACATTAAAACAGATCAGAGAATTAAAACATTAAAGAACACACAAATTTTTTTCCATAAAAAGAATGTACATTACCTTAAACAGATCAGAGAATTAAACATTAAAGAACCATGCAAATTTTTTTTCCATAAAAAAAGAATGTACATTTACATTAAACAGATCAGAGAATTAAACATTAAAGAACCATACAAATTTTTTTTCCATAAAAAAAGAATGTACATTTACATTAAACAGATCAGAGAATTAAACATTAAAGAACCATACAAATTTTTTCATAAAAAAAGAATGTACATTTACATTAAACAGATCAGAGAATTAAACATTAAAGAACCATACAGAATTTTTTCATAAAAAAAGAATGTACATTTACATTAAACAGATCAGAGAATTAAACATTAAAGAACCATACAAATTTTTTCCATAAAAAAAGAATGTGCATTTACATTAAACAGATCAGAAAATTAAACATTAAAGAACCATACAAATTTTTTCCGCAAAAAAATAATTTACATTTACATTAAACAGATCAGGGAATTAAACGTTAAAGAACCATATAAATTTTTTTTCCATAAAAAAAGAATTTACATTTACATTAAACAGATCAGAAAATTAAACATTAAAGAAAGAAAGTTTTTTCCATGAAAAAAACAATTTACATTTACATATCTTTGTTCAATTTTTATTTGCCGCTTTTCTTAACTTCTTAAAACAGTATCGTTAAAAAATCAAAAACTGTGTTCAAAATTTTTAGATTTCGTCATTTAAAAAAAGCCATGGAGGTTGATATACCGCTAAACGAAAAACAGCAAAAAAGTTTTGATGACATCTATGCCATCATTGCATCCTAGAACGAGAGGCAAACTTGGTCGTGAAGAATTGACTTTCATGACACAATGAGTGCTTATTTAATACAATGTCCATTAACACTTTTACCTTGAAGGATCCATTTGAGATGTGTTTGGATTTTGAACAGCCTTTGAGATTTGAAAAAGAAATCACTCAACCGGCGGTCGAGAGCGAGGCAAAATTTACTCGCCCCAAAATCATTTTACTCGACCGACTCCATTTTCTTAATAGTCGCCTTACGTAAACATAGCGTGAATCGAAGACGGAAAACAAAAAATTAAATTTTAATTAAAATTTCGAATGTGTTAGAAAAGATTTTAATTTTTTTAAAAATAATAACAACAAAATTTTAGGCTTTTATAGAAAAATATACATTTTTGAAAGAAAAATATTACGAACAATACCTTTCTAAAGGAAAAATTATTGCTATAATACATTTTCAAGGGAAAAAATAATACCAGCAATACATTTTTGAATACAAAACTAGAAGATATCTTCAGTTTTCTAAAATAAAAATGAAAAAAATAAATTTTTCATCAAAATCGGACTAAATCAACCTTCTCACTATAACCGAACATTAAAAAATATCTTAAAAGCCCACCTTTTTGGCATTAAATAACCCACAGAGGTGTTGATATGCCATTAACAAAAATCAAACTCAAAGCCCTTGATCTCAATCTATTCTGTGAGTAACAGATTTTCCAAGTCTTCCTTCCTCGTTATCTGTCCTAAAAATTTCAAATCTCTCCTCATAATACTAAGTATGCTTCCTTTTTGTTTCCATTTTTTCCAAAACCTCGTGGTTGCTCACATGTTCAAGCAATAGTATCCTCATCATATCTTCTGTAGAACGACATTTCTCTTGCTTCAAGTCTCTTCTTCATCTTTGAAAAGATTGTCCAACATTCACTGCCATAAAGAAGGTTACGTATTACGTAAGATTCCATTACTCATTTCTTTGTCTTCAGCGAAGTTTTTCTAATAACTGATATTTATTTAGCTCGTTGCGTCAGGCACAATGCAAGAAATGTGAGCGAGCCCGTTTGACATAGTTACCTTGAGTATATGGATGGGTTAAAAGTAATCATTTATTGAGAGCTACAAGCGACTGGAAGTTGGGGAAAGCCAACATCCTGAGTAGACACGACATATAAAGGTTAAGAGTGCACTATGGGAACAGAAATGTAGTCCTCAAGATCAAACTCACTGCCTATGTCTAGTCAGTTAAGTGCCGTACATGATACACACTTGAACAATCATGTCTCTTTCATAACATGACTGACTAGACAGAAGGTTTCCCCGTGGTAGGTTGCCATTTCTTTCGGCGGTAAGCTGGTTGCCAACCAATCTCTCCTGCTATTCAACCCATAGCTAGAGAAAGAAGATATGGATTCATATCTAAGTAAGTGAATGAAATGTGGTTTTACAGAAGGATGTGGCGGATATCATGGATCGAGTATGTGAGCAATGATGAGGTTTTGGAAAGGATGAAAACGTAAAGGAAATTAATAATGAGCATCAGGAGGACAGCTAAAATTCCTGGGACATGCAATGAGGAAGGTACAAACATTTAAATACTTAGGAAGTGTTCTAACAGAAGACGGAAAGTGCGACACAGAGATCCGAAGGCGAATTGGCATGGCGAAGGACACGTTCCAGAAGTTGAGCAGAGTATTAAGAGACAGGAAAATTTTGCTAGAAACAAAGTAGAGAGTTCTGGATTTCTATGTGATGTCAGTTCTTCAATATAGCAGTGAATGCTGGACAATCTCAGTTAGATGAAGGAAAAACTTGAAGCAATTGAAACGTGGTTCTACAGAAGGATACTGCGGATATCATGGATCGACCATGTGAACAATGATGAGGTTTTGGAAAGAATGAAAACTAAAAGGAAATGAAGACTTGGAATCAGGAAGAGACAACTAAAGTTCCTGTGACATGCAAGGAGGAAGTAGGGCTTGGAGGACCTGATACTAACAGGCCAGATTGAGGGGAAAAGAGACAGGGGAAAGCAGAGGATAACATATTTGAAGGACCTGATCAGATGGATGACGGAACGGGGGTTTCGTGGTGTAACAGAAGAAAGCGTACTAAGAGCCACCAGGGATAGGGAGATGTGGAAAGCCTTAATCGCCTACGTCCTGGAAGGACAGGGCACATAGAAGAAGAATGCAACTAATTCCACTGCTATTCACTTACGCGCAAATACCCTTGAAGAGTTCGGTTTAGTATGGATTCATATTTTTCGGAAAAATATGAATCCATACTAAGCCAAGCATCCATGATTTATCTTGTACTAGCAGTATAGCCCGGCGTTGCTCGGGTGTAATGAAAGCTTTAAAACTAATCCATGGTCCTGGAGCTCAGACTTTTGGACGTTGGCACGAAAGACTAAAAAGCAATAGTTGTTTCCAGTTAAAGCGAAGCCATAGACTGAAAGAAAAATGAATGGTTGTAAGTCAAATTTTGACTTCCTGGTATCGATATCAAATAAGGTTTTTTCGTCGTAAACTGAATTTTGAAGGTTAAATAATTTCTCTGAGTAAATGGTATCATGGCTGAGACTAAGAACTACAATTATACCTACTTAGAGACAAACCCGAAGCAAAAACTAAAATAAAAGGGCTGAAAAATACAGACATACAGGCAGATAAACAGACACACACAAACATCTTGCCTTATATATATATATATTATCGATTTTCTGCACTATTGTAAGAACTGCAACCTTGAAACTTCTGAATATCGTTTCTTATGTCGATGTCTATGAGTGTATCAAATTTGATTAAAATCGGACCACTCCTTCTACAAACCGATTTTTTCGATTATCGATTTTCGATATTTATCGCGTGTACCTCGACACAAAACCTGGCTAAGAACACTCGCAGACACTTATAATACAACTGTGTAAATTTGGTTCAGCCGTTTCGGGGTCTATAAGTAACGGACACACACACACACACACACACACACACACACACACACACACAAAGTTCCATTTAAAATAAGTTTAGATTTACTGTGTAGACCTCTAGTCGTATTTAACACACCGGTCCGAAACTTGATGGAATGAACCATCTAATCGCCAATGTCAGAGGTTGCTGGTCCGCCCTCATGGTCACCTGTCTAAGTTCTAGATGTTTCTCCCTCTGGTCTAGAAATCTTTTGGTTTGACAATCTCGTGCTAGTTTCATCAGCCTACTCATCTGTGCGGATGTGCGTTGTGGTGCAGTGGATTTCGACTAGAAACGACCAATCGGGGAGCCGAGTTCGAATTCCAGTTGAATCCCTTCCATTCACTTACGCACAAATACACTTGGGAAAGGTATTAATCCGTTTCTTCCCTCCAGTTATGGGTTAAATAATAAATCAGATTGGGTTCTATAGCCTTGGCTGGCAACCAGTCTACCGCAGAAAGCCATGGCAACCTACTGCGGGATAATCTTCTGCCCAGTCAGTCATGTCTCTTTCGAGACATGATCGCTCTAAGCGTGTATCACATATGACCAATAACTTACTGACTCATCTGTGCAAGCAAATTGGAAGCGGGTGTCGTACCCTGACACAAGGTTTAGGAAATTACATAATTAGGAGATTTAAAGAGATTTTGCCGGCACCATAAAGTGGGTTTGCTAGATAACAACCTGCAATTTATATCCTCACGATATGGCTTTTATATCGAGGATTTATCTTCAACTGGACAGGCTGCCTTCACGGCGGCTAAGGAACTTCACCTGCTTCATATATCATAATCTGAATTAATTAATTGCTTTTCGCTGCTCATACAGACATTTATTGTCTTACGAGGATTAAATTATGCTACACGCAATTTCCGGCTAAGAAAAATTTTGAAAAAGAATTTTTAAAAAAATGTCTCTGTGAAGAAAAAGCATTAAACCAACCGTTATTTTCTAAGATGAATGAAAAGGAAAAAGAAAAAGAATAAACGGGAGAGAGGGGAAAAAGAGAGTAAAAAGGAGCAAGAAAGAAAGGAAGAATATAAAAGATAAAGAGTGAAAAAGAAAGAAAGAAAGAAAGAAAGAAAGAAAGAAAGAAAAGATACTGATTTAAAAAGAGTCTAACACAAAGAAAGAAAGAAAGAAAAAAGAAAGAAAGAAAGAAAGAAAGAAAGAAAATACAGTAACAAATGAGTAAGAAAGAAATAAAAAAGAAAAAAATATAGAGAGGGAAAAGAGTGTAAGAGGGAGAAAGTAAAAGAAAGAAAGAAAGAAAGAAAGAAAGAAAGAAAGAAAAAGAAAGAAAGAAAGAATAAAAATAGAGTAAAAATGTGTAAGAATGAAAAAACATAAACAAAGAGAAGGGAAAAAGAGTAAGAAAGAGAAAGTAAAAGAAAGAAAGAAAGAAAGAAAGAAAAGATACTGATTTAAAAAGAGTCTAACACGGAGAAAGAAAGAAAGAAAGAAAGAAAGAAAGAAAGAAAGAAAATACAGTAACAAATGAGTAAGAAAGAAATAAAAAAGGAAAATATAGAGAGGGAAAAGAGTGTAAGAGGGAGAAAGAAAGAAAGAAAGAAAGAAAGAAAGAAAGAAAGAATAAAAATAGAGTAAAAAGTGTATGAAAGAAAAAACAAATACATAGAGAAGGGAAAAAAAGAGCAAAAGGCAGAAAGTAAAAGAAAGAAAGAAAGAAAGAAAGAAATAGAGTAAAAGATAGTGAAAAAGAGAGTAAGAAGAAGCAAGTAAAATTGAAAAACGAAAAAGTAATCAAATTCAAAAGATGAGATAAAGTAAGAAAGATCGAGAAAGAAAGAAACAAAAAGACTCAGTGAGGGACAAACTGAGTGAGGAGAGTGAAAGAAAGAAAGAAAGAAAGAAAGAAAGAAAGAAAGAAAGAAAGAAAGAAAAAGAAACTTTCCTGAAACCCTTTTCCTATGTCCAATAATTATGCAAACCAAAAAGTTCTTGTCACTCTTTTTCTGGTAAAATGTTTTCATTTTTCTTTTGATCACTTGTTTTTCTAAAATTAGGAAAACCCAACAAATTCAGATTTCATCCGTTTTATCCCACAGAAGACGTCTTTGATGAAGCATCTCAAGTGTAAGACAGTAAATTAGAAAACAAGACAAGATTTTCTTTGAAGATGAAATCTTTGTAATGAAATGATAAAATATAAGCATAGAAACACATCTTATTTAACGGCTAAAAACTGCTTATTTCATTCCTTGTCCATCGCGAGCTACTCACGCGAATATTTATTGTCCGACAACGTTTAAACTAAGCTTCAATCAGACTTTGACTCGCAAAAACAGTTTTAAAATTAAAAAAAAAAAAGAATAATTACATTTCAGCTAATTCTTTTGATCTTGGAATAGGAAAGTGATGTCGATTAAGTCTAAAGTTTATAATGTTTTTTGTTTACCGTTTTTCGAAATTTTGCTTTTCTCTTTGAGATCTCGCTCCCGTCTGTGTAAAAATCGTTCAGACAGGATGATCGCTTATTCACATCTCGACCGTATCCGATTTATTTTTTTATTTTTAATTAAATAGTGTTCATCTGCCAAATCTCGTTTTAAACAGAATAATGATCTGAAATTCTAATTCCCACTAACACACACACACATCTGCATATATATATATATATATATATATATATATATATATATATATATATATATATATTCAGAAATTGTAACATAAATATGTTATAATATCACTACAAAAATAACTATTTTATAGTGATATATTTATGCTATAATTTCTGAATAAATATTATTAACTCTACTTTGTATTGAGCACTTTTAAGCACGTTTCTTTGGATACGTAATATACCTACCCTATACTTGGATATATATATATATACTAGCAGTATAGCCCGGCGTTGCTAGAGTGTAATGAAAGCTTTAAAACTAATCCATGGTCCTGGAGCTCAGACTCATTGGACGTTGGCACGAAAGACTAAAAATCAATAGTTGTTTCCAGTTAAAGCGAAACCGTAGACTGAAAGAAAAATGAATGGATGTAAGTCAAATTTTGATTTCCTGGTATCGATATCAAATAAGGTTTTTTCGTCGTAAACTTAATTTTGAAGACTAAATTATTTCTCTGAGTAAACGGTATCATGGCTGAGACTAAGAACTACAATTATACCTACTTAGAGCAAAACCCGAAGCAAAAACTAAAATAAAAGGGCTGAAAAACAATACAGACATACAGGCAGATAAACAGACACACACACAAACATCTTGCTTTATATATATATATATATATATATATATATATATATATATATTATCGATTTTCTGCACTATTGTAAGAACTGCAACCTCGAAATTTCTGAATATCGCTTCTTATGTCTTTGTCTATGAGTATATCAAATTTGATTAAAATCGGACCACTCCTTCTATAACACGATTTTTCGATTATCGATTTTCGATATTTATCGGGGGTACCTCGACACAAAACCTAGCAAAGAACACTCGCAGACTCTTATAGTACAACTGTGTAAATTTTCAAGAAAATCAGTTCAGCCGTTTTGGAGTTTATAGGTAACGCACACACACACGGACACACACGCACAAAGACAAAGTTCCATTTATAAATAAGTTTAGATATACGTATATATATATATATATATATATATATATATATATATATGTGTGTGTGTGTGTGTGTGTGTGTGTGTGTGTGTGTGTGTGTGTAGGGATTGTTTGCAACAAGGGAAATTGGTAAAGAAGAAAAAGTGCGAGAAGCCGTGAAAACTTTGTTTAAAGTGTAGATTTATTGTTTCTATTATTATAATTATTACTTGTTTTTTGTATGATATATTAAGTATCCATAATGGTATTTGTGTCGCTACACGTGTTTCGAGTCTAAAGTTGACTCTCTTCAGGCGAATAAACTTGTGACTTCACATATCTAGATCCGTTTGATTTTCTGATGACCACGGTATCGTGTATAAATAGATAAGTCAAGTGGTAAGTAGGTTAGAAAGTTCATATGTGTGCGTGTGCGTTGTTTTTTTTTTGTTTGTTTTTTTTTTCACACACGCACGTTAAGTTTCTTCTGTTACCTTCGTTGGCTGTAAATAAAAGTTTTCGCCAACTTACGAAAGTTGATTTCTCCCTTATACGTCAAAATTGTTTTCGGCGATTTGGATTCAATTCTACTCTACTGGGCATCTAGTTCTTTTTAATATTTTTGGGATACAATTTGAAGTTAGTGTGTGTGTGTGTGTGTGTGTGTGTGTGTGTGTGTGTGTGTGTGTGTGTGTGTGTGTGTGTGTTTTATCGCTTTTGAATTTCGTGTGTCTGTGCGTGTGTTAGGTTTCTCATGTTGTTCTTTTGAGGGAAGGCTTGTATTTTTTAATAAATATTTCTTCCTGCATCATGAGCGTGTCACAATCTGAATTTTGTTAGATAGGAATTACTCTGAATTTACCTCCACTACATTCATGTAAATTTTGGGAGGCAAATACCATTATAGACACTTAATATATCATACAGGAAGCAAGTAATATTAATAATAATAGCAACAATAAATCTGCACTTTAAACAGAACGTTCACGGCTTCTCGCATTTTTCTTCTATATAAAGAACCGAAAATTTTCAAAATCAGGTAAGAATTACTTTAGGATAATAAAACACTTTCATCCAGGTTTGTATGAATCTTATATGTATTTATAGGTGTGATTACATCTGAACATTATTTCTGATCTTTCATTTAATATATATATATATATATATATATATATATACTGACCTAAATAATAATCGAGAAGTCTGGCAGGATTTGAAACATCGTCTCATATATATATATATATATATATATATATATATATATATATATATATTCGAGTGAGTACAGAACGAATAATTTTTTAATCGCCACGAGGGCGCAATCGTTTCTGCTCGATTTTGCCCTCGTAGCTATATTATGTACATGTTCTAAAATATAATTAATAATAATAATATATATATATATATATTGTGTATATTTTGGCAGCATTTTTTCATTAATGCAGGTTTCATTGAATAATATAGACAAGTTTTGTCTATTAATTTTGTGTAGGATCCGTTCATACCGTCTGATATACTTGATGGTGATGTCGTTAAAAGACAACAAAAAATCACAGTATTTGTTGAATTTTTTATCAGGTCTAAGCTTTCGGCTCACATAAGCCATTATCAAAGAGTAAATAATAACACACAGTAAACATAGAACATTTAAGCTATTAACAATAAAGATAATTGAATTGAAAATATAAGTCCATCCCTACCGTGGCGGATGGCCGAAGACAGTGACAAAATAGTGGTGTTGTGGTCCCTGGTCTGATTACAGACATTTGAGTACGTTGTTGGAAATATCGAAATTGATTGTATTCAAACCAGGTTTAAACTGTTTAATGTAGAGTGCTTCGAGGATTTTTAGTTTCTGCTTATTATTTTCTTCTTTGAGTATGTACGTGTTATCAACAAGCGTTTGTCTCAGAAGTGTGCGTTGATAACCGTGTTGTTCTAAATGACGGAATATATTTGAATTTTTATTTAAGTGCAACGTCAGACGCCGTGAGAGCGAATTTGTGGTGTGGCCGATGTAGATATTATTTACTATCTCACCGTATCAAAAACCTACTAATAAAAATCCCTCCACACTCAATTATATTAGTGAATGCCCCCACTATTACAAAATAGCCATCATAAAAAATCTATTATACCGTGCAAAAGTCAATTCATCTACAAATCAGATCTTCTACAGTGAACTAAAAAACATAAAACAGACACTCATCAATAATAATTTTCCCAACTACATAGTTGATGAACAAATACATTACTTTCTTAAAAAGCTTAACATGGAAAAAACAACACATGATACTAACCCAACCAATCCTAAACATATCACTCTCTTATACCGTAGCCAGATGCACTCCAACTACCAACTAGATGAAAACATCCTAAAAAAACTCATAAATACTAATATTTCTCCGACAGACTCTAACAAAAGAATTAAGTTCATTATATATTACACTAAATCCACTACATCTAATTCATTTGTCCGCAACGACTCTTCCCCCACCGTTAGTGATTTGCAAAAGACCAATGTAGTATATAAATTCATATGTCCATTTAGAGAATGTATCTCTAACAACCTTAATAATATCTACATCGGCCACACCACAAATTCGCTCTCACGGCGTCTGACGTTGCACTTAAATAAAAATTCAAATATATTCCGTCATTTAGAACAACACGGTTATCAACGCACACTTCTGAGACAAACGCTTGTTGATAACACGTACATACTCAAAGAAGAAAATAATAAGCAGAAACTAAAAATCCTCGAAGCACTCTACATTAAACAGTTTAAACCTGGTTTGAATACAATCAATTTCGATATTTCCAACAACGTACTCAAATGTCTGTAATCAGACCAGGGACCACAACACCACTATTTTGTCACTGTCTTCGGCCATCCGCCACGGTAGGGATGGACTTATATTTTCAATTCAATTATCTTTATTGTTAATAGCTTAAATGTTCTATGTTTACTGTGTGTTATTATTTACTCTTTGATAATGGCTTATGTGAGCCGAAAGCTTAGACCTGATAAAAAATTCAACAAATACTGTGATTTTTTGTTGTCTTTTAACGACATCACCATCAAGTATATCAGACGGTATGAACGGATCCTACACAAAATTAATAGACAAAACTTGTCTATATTATTCAATGAAACCTGCATTAATATATATATATATATATATATATATATATATATATATATATATATATAATGAGAGAGAACGAAATGGATATATGAGCAGAATGGTATATATATATATTTGTTCTGGAAACAACATAAAGGCTAATTTTTCCTCTTGGCGTAGTCTGCAGATATTACTACCGTTATATGGTTTGGCCATTTTTACTATACTCCAAGTTATATCAGGGTCTTTTTCATTTTTCATTTTTAATTTCCACGCGTAGCTAGCCAGTCTGACACAATTCTTAAAGTTTTCCAGTTTAAATGTAAAACTGTAAAAATGTAAAAAATTATGGTTGTTTAAAAAAATCTAGCCACGTATTCGTAAAAACCCCTGTCTGCACTTTTGTACGTTTTGGAGATTGTAGTTATCAGAGAAGCAAGCAAAGAAAATGAATGTCTACAAACGAAAATGCGAGAAAATAAACTGTTAGTATAGACGAGATTGTTACATTTGACTATTTCGACGGTAAAATGCTGAGACCTTGATACAATCTAGTAGTACGAGTAAATACATGTGGTCAGGGAACCAGGGAAAGAAGTTTATCATAGCAGTTGCCAGGAAAATACTTGTAGAAAAGACAGAGGGAAGCCACATCACGTCGGTGAGAAAGGGACTGAAGGCGAGCTGTTAAGTCAAGATTGATTATATTGCAGATCGTTTGGATTTTGTTTAGAATCTAAAGATGAACAGCTCCTGCTATTCATCTTTAGATTCTAGGACTACATATGGCAACAGTATTCAATGCATGAACGAATGGTAGATTTATAAATGTGCAAAATGAATTCTGACTAGAAAAACTTCCCGGCCCGACACAGTGACCTAACCTTCCTAGCAGTAGATGCAGCCACGGATTCGACATAGTCATTCCATTTGAGATCATTTGAGAGTGTAAGACCAAGGAAGCGAAGTATGTTCCTCTCTAGGAGACTAGCATCATTCATTCTGATAATATATATATATATATATATATATATATATATATATATATATATATATATATCGTCTTTAGATATGGAGTCAAGGTCTTCAAAAAACGAAAATTGTCATCATTAACACATTTGTAAATTATGAATAATCTATTGTGTCTCTATCACGTTATCAGAACTGAATGTTCAGTTCGGTTTATGCACTTCGCTCCATTCATAATAAAAATAAAACGGAAATTCTTATCTGTGTAGCCCAGAAGCAATACTTCAGTGCCAATTATATCAAATGGAATGTCACAAAGTCCAGGAAAAAAAGGAAACAGTGCCTTTGTCGAAAAATTAAATAAAATAAGATAAAATATAGTATCAAGCAGTAAACTAACTAGGTAAACTGGCTTTCAACGAATTTATAATAAGATTGACAGGGTATGATGTGTCTTACAATGGGAACTGCGCAAACCAATTCGGTTTCTTCGTGTAAACAAATTTGATAAAATGAAATAGAAGATAGAGAAAAGTAAGAAACTAAAAAACTTTAAATTCTGAGCTGCAGACCGAAAAAACTAACCCGAAAAAGAAGATCAGCCCTACTTAGTGGAGAGTTTGAAAAGAACGTTGTTATCTCTAGACTAATAGACACCAAACTAAAAAGGAATATAACCCAATGCGTAGAAAGAAAAAAAAGAAACAAACAAAAAAAGAAAGAAAAGTGCTAACGTCAAATTAGGAAGAAAAGAAAGAAAAGTGAAAGAAATAAGAAAGGAAAAGTAAGAAAGATAAAAAGAAAAAAGAAAAATGAGAAGAAAAAGAAAAGAGCTAACGTCTAAGAAAGAAAGAA